>JASPKZ010007221.1:127500-475142 GCA_030220185.1 Diploptera punctata | reverse complement strand
TAAAACATTGTGTTAATGGCAGTAGCTTAGGAATTGTTGGGAAGGGAGAGGAAAAGTGGAGGAAGGACAGAATGGATGACAATGGAAGCACTGGAAATTATTAATGAAAAAAAGAAATTGTACTATAAGTGGGTGAGCTCTAATAGTGAAGAAGACCTACAGAAGTATAGAGAATGTAAGAGGAAAGGTAAAGAAGGTTATAATAAAATGTAAAGAAGAATCATGGGAAAAAGTATGTGCTGAAATCGACATTCATTAGGATACAGAAGATCTGCAGAGGCATGGAGAGTTATAAGGAGGATGAGGGCAGTTAATAAAATAATCCATCACCAGCCTAAATCTTGTGAATATGGAACAATGGGAGAAACACTTTTAAAATCTGCTTGTTGAGAAAAGGAAGGGACACAAATGTGAAAATTTGGAGTATATGGACAATATATCGTCACGTATGGAACCTATTTTAGAGGTAAGAAATAAATCAGGCACTGAGAAAAGCAAAGAATGTAAAGCCAAAGGTTGAGACCCAGTGGAATAATGGACAGAATTATAGAAATATGGACCTCCCTTATTAAAAATACTTATCTGTAAAATGTTTAGGGCCGGTTGTACGAACTTCAGGTTAACTCCCCAGTTAGTCATCTGACGCTTAAGGCTAGCAGGAGTACAAAGTCAATATGCGTTGTACCACCTGCTTTAACGCCAGTTGCGTATACCGGTTTTAACTTAACTTTTCAGTTATGTTGGTAATGAATTCCAATTTCCCTCCGTATTATGTTGGCTGAATTGGGTATCCGCGCATCATCTTTCTTATGTTTTTTTCTTATTTCCCATAGCAAAAATTCGTCTGCTTTCATTATTTATCCATACTGCATCAATGTTTTCAATTCTGATATAATTAATTTTATACCATATTATAGTTTATTTTCAATATTATAAATTAGTGTAGATGTACGTAGTTTTAAATAAATTGGGTTAGTTTCCATTTTCGTGTTATTAATTTTAATATTATTTTTATTTCTTTGAAGTTTGTTTAATATTATGGCAATTCAATGTAATTAGGCCTACACGTAGTAATAGTTTTGTGAAATATATGTACGGTATAATTCACGCACACACCAAAATTTAAAAAGTCTTAAATAAATTGGGTTAGTTTCCATTTTCGTGCTATTCATTTTAATGTTATTTTTATTTCTTTGAAGTTTGTTTAATATTATAACAATTCAATGTAATTAGGCCTACACGTAGTAATAGTTTTGTGAAATATATGTACGGTATAATACACGCACACACCAAAATTTAAAAAGTAATGCGATGTTTAATTATATGAAATTCAAACTTTCTCATATTTGTTATAAATAGAGAGAGGAATTTTATAAATTTCACGTTTTAAACTATTTGTCAGAGAGCGCTGAGGTTAAGTATCTTTATATTTTATGATATGCAGAATCAAATAAGACCAACAAAAACTTCATATTTCATAATATTTTAACAAAATGTTTCATATTTTAGTGAACATTTCATACTCCTCCATATTTTTCCAGCTTTCAATATTCCGATATTTTTTTTCAATAAAAGTTCTAGGAATTCATTAAAGTATTTTTGAAATGAATGTATTTGTGTAATTTTTGACAATGTAATGTGGTAGACAAGTGAAAAATGTTCAGTATCTTTATAAAAAGCAAATAATTGGATGATGAGTCACAGAGTGTCAAGTTCGATGGAGTTTTTGTCCCCCAGAACAAGATTCATGAGCCTAGATGAATAAGTAGAATAACAATATTGGAATTTTCTGTAGTCAGGTAGCTGTCAGTTCGTTCTTGCTACCTGAGGACAGTCTTTACTCTCTGTGAACAGATTACAGAATTGAAATGTAAGAAACTTGAAGCAGTGCTTTGTGAAATTAGTAACGTTGATGTAGGTTAGGCCAGCATTTTTCTCACTTACATCAAAGTATCAAATATAGCATGATACGAGTATCCTCCCGTAACATCATGTGATGTTGAGCATAATTTTTCATTCTGCAAAACAATTCTGACAGATAGGCTGTATAGTTTACTATCACAAATATTTTTAAAAAATCCTATCTATGTGTTATGACAAATTAATAATTGACAATTTGATTGTTCATAGCACAAGTAGACCAAGACTAGACACTATGCAAGACCTATTTCATATATACAAAAAAACTAACGTTAAAATAATTCTAACTACATTTCACCATGTTTTATAGTTTCAATATTAAATGTAACTGTAATTGCAAAGAGAGTTCTGAAACAATCCCTAGATTCAATTATGGACTAATAACTTTTAACATCTTGTCTCTCTCCAAATATGACATACTGGAATGGTTTACTTGTATTCTAAATCGTCCAATTTAATATTATTGTTACATTTGCATCTACATGAATTTAATATCTTCATGCAATGTAAAGATAGCAATAACCAAACTATACCGGTACCTACTCTAAACTTTGTCAGTGCTATATTTCATGGAAACTTGTTAGTTTGGGTTGCAATGTTTTGTTTCTTGCATATGTTTAAATTTCATAATTAAAAATCATTCAATACATTAATTAATTGTATTATATATAAACTCTCAGATTTGATTTATGAAATAATTCCACTACAGTCTTGGGAGGCCTTTGGGGTAGTGGCATGTTGAATTTTCCATGTTGACCATATCAAGACTCGAACTCACGACTTCCCTGTTTGTACCACGTTTCCTTATACAACTACGCTATGGTATGATCCATTAAAATTGTTTCAGATCATGAATATGATATTTTATATTGGGTCAAAAATAATGAAAAATTATAATCAAAATACAGTGAACATTTTGATTTCTTGTGCTATAAATAAGTTCTGTTTGTGCTGTATGTACACTTATAAGTCGTAGTGTGTCTATGCATATAAATATATGTAAAAAGTTTAGAAAATAGTAGCTTCATTATATTTTTGTGTCATAATTTTCATATTTTGTCTTTACGATTTCATATTTTCTTATAATTTTCTTCATATAATTCCTCGCTCTAGCTATAAATAGCTATTATAAGTACCAAGATTTCTTTTTTGATTAACTGAATTTTTAATTTAAGATAGTCATCAGATGACTGAAGGCAAGTAAATTGTTCTTATGTTATATATAAACCTATTTGGTTATTTTGATATTTTTTTCTATGTAATCTATGCCTATTTTGTTGGAAATTGACCAATTATAAGAATCTCAATTTTTTTTACATGTAGGCACACGAGAAATAAACTGCATAAAATAGCCCAGTGTGAATTTCTGTTAATTTTAAGTTAGTATGATTTTTTTTGTATTATTGCATTTTTTCCAAAATGAAGTTGCTTTATTAAATTTTTGTCCATTCTGTGTTCAGATCTCTTTACTGTATTATAATATAGTGAAATTTTCTGCATACAACTACTCTTTGAAACCAATCACAATTACTTGGAAAGGATTATTCCTATGACTATATATTCTGATCCTCTGTAAGATGACTCTCTCTCTCTTCCCAACCAACGCCGATGCTTTTGATAAGTTTATAAATGTCTTACTGCCTGTATTTGCTCATATTATGTAATAAACCTAATGAAGGCTATATTCTTGTCACTGTGTGCCAGAGGGGTAGAATAGTAGTTTATTTAAATCCTGTATCCCATTGAAATCTAATAAAACAACAATGAGAATAAAAATATTAACATTTTTTTTTTTTCCTATTTAGGCCTAACTATGCAAGACATTTGGTTTGTAAATTCAGAATCTTTCTATGATAGCTATTGATATATGAGTTTAGTCTTCAATTTGTACATATTTAAATGATAGTTAAATTAGTAACAGCAACCTCTGCTCAAATAAAGTATCTTACCTGAACTCAGTAGTATTAATGTGCTTGCAATAATTATATTCAGATGTTGATATTTTCTTCACATCAATTTTTTTAGCATAGTTAATTTTTTTCCATAAAATGGGGAGCTGGGCCATTGTTATAATCCCCAACCTGGAGGACCCAGATGATTTTTGTTTCAAGATTTCCTTCCTCTAGGCTTTGACGAACCAACATATCCTTACAAGCAGCAGTTGCCGTATCCTAGCAAGAACTGTCACAAAGTACTATCATCCAGTCCAGAATGAACCCTGTTTTTTTTAAAGAGGTGTTATTCCTCCATCACTCCCCATTTCTCCTGGCTTGTGACAGGCAGAGTCTAGGTTGGCTGGAAATCCCTATAATATATTGGACATTAAGCAGAGAGCAAGCACATAAACTATAGGCGACAGATGCAATTTTGGAGTGGATTTCTAGAAATTCAAAAAGAGACAATTAGAAATGCTAAAATCACAGAAGTAATGGATGTTCAAAAGACATTCTACAAGTTATTGAAGAAGACTGAAATGGTTTGGTCACAAAGAGAATGTCAGATGACAGGATCCTAAGATGATATTAAATCTTGAAAGCGGAGGGCAACAGAAGAAAAGGGAGATCAAAAGAAAGTGAATTCAAGGAGTGCATATAGAGAGTATAGTGTCGAGAGGATAACAGAGTGTGATGCAGAGAATAGGGATTTATGGAGGAGTAAAATTTACAATGGGTTTGTAGGAAAACTACTGTATTATAAAGAAATTCCTAATAAAGAAGAAGAATATTAACATTTTCCAATTATGGTGTAAAGGTCCAGATTGTATTCAGGATGAGGAGATGATCCCCTATTAAAAGACTGCTTTTTAAGTAAATTTTTGATGGTCGACTTTAAGACCACCACTATACGTTTTTTCATTTGTATTTTATGATTGATTTATTTCACAATTTGAACTAACATAATGCAGATAAAACAAATTTGGAACGTTTTATATGTTTTAAACATAATTATATCATCTCAAATTTTCTATCAATTTTTCACAAATTTGTTATTGATAGAAACTGTAGTCCTTTGTGAAACAACCAATCATAAGACAGTAGATTTTCAGATTTTCTGTAGGGACACAACCTTCTGAGGAGTAATTTATTGGTACTAGTTATGTACATTTAATAAAAACATATTACTCATACATTACTTTATTATAAAAATTATACAATGGATATTCAACATGCTTATATTATACACAATAAAAGTAAACATCACCTACGTAAAATAAAAATAGACCACATTAAAGCTATTTTTCTACATAATATGATGAAACCCAAAGCATGAAATGTGCACCAGGTGGCTTTGGAACACACACATATATTATACAGATCTTCTCTTCTCTATTGTAATTTAACCTCATATCTTATAGGTTGGGAGAGAGAGAGACTTTGGATCACACATGGTTACTGAGGACCTCCAATCCAGGACCTGCCCCAAGACAACACAAATATTTAAGACAAGATGCACAATTCACTCACATTCATATTAAACCTGGCGAATATGATGATCACAGATTGTTTAGGCCTTAAAGTTCCTAACATTTGTCGAACAGTTCAGAGAAACCATCAATAAAACCATCATCGAGGAAATCTGTCATGACTGGGGATCAAACTCAGGCCCTCTGCAAACAAAACAGTGATGCTAGCCCGAGACCATAGTCGTGGTGTATAATATTACAATAAAAACTTAAATAAACACTTTCGTTGCAGATGTATAAATACATTTCAGATAATTTATAATTCATGATGTCCACCACTGTGGGTCTCGAGGTAGCGTGCTGCCTTGTCACGCAGCGGGCCCGGGTTCGATCCACGGTCGGGGCAGTTTTTTCTGGGTGAGGTTTTTATCGGGGTTTTTCCTCACCTGTAAGACAAATGTCAGGAAAACTTTAAGGTCCAAACGGTCCCCGAAATCATATGGCCATCATCATCACCATCATCCTTCACCGGTGTGGAAAGCAACGGGAAGCTACCACACCTACACAATTCCCTAGTAAAGCTGCAAGCATAGCATGAAAATGCTATGATTGCAGTGAAGGACCTGCCTTTGGGCAGAATTACTATGGATGGATATTCATTATAGGTGAATGAATGAATCTTCGATTTCTGACTACAAGTAAGTCATGGCATAATAGTGGCTAGAAGGGAGGGTGCAGCACAGGCATGGTGAGAATTTATAATGCATTTACAATATTTCTATCTGTACAGTAAAACTACACATAATTTGACCAATATCATGAGACAAACGTTTAATATATAGAATTGCAATCTGCCTATTAGGATTGCATTTGTGAATATTATTAATGGCAGTTACCTGGAACATATTTACTTATTTTCTCACAAGGAAATTTAATTTGCAGTCATCTTATTTTTTTTGTGGCAGAAAGCTTAAAAAAAACTTGAAGAGAAAAACATAAACTACTGAATTCTGCTTATATGATTCTAACAAAACGATTATAAAATAGTATATATCTCAATATCCGGCTTGTGATCTGGGGATTAAGTTGCTCGTCCGAAGAGTCAAGGTGTTAAAATCTGGCTGGGGTCGATATACTATTATTAGGATGGATGAATCCTAGAAAAACAAAAAGTTTTCTGGGAGAAACTTAAAGTCATGGATTCCGAGTCTGAAGATTTCAGGCTCGTAACATAATCTCAGCCTACATTGGAGCAAAATTGAATGGCCTTTCCCATCCAAGTAAAGGCTTTGTAAAGACTTAATGAAAATTAGCAGCAGAAAACATATTACAGTAATTAAGACATTTTGTCTGTACATTCTTACCTCTTTGGGTTGTATTTGTCGAACATATGTTTCAAGGCTTCTGATTACAGTCTGTAATTGCTGACGATGGGGCTCAGAAGCCTTGAAACATATATTTGACAAAAACAACCATAAGAGGTAAGAATGTACAGACAAAATGTCTTAATTATTAAACAAACTTCTTAATGATACTTCCTATTGCATTTTAAAATACTATTACAGCTTCAAAAAAATCTGTCTACGTTGGTTGAAAACTTAATTTGCTGATATACAAGATAATATATTAAATCAGTGGTTATGTACAGTTTATAAAATAATAATAGAAACCTTTATATGGGTTGGGGAATCGAAATTGGACGTATATATCAGGGGATCCTGGCTCTTATGGACCATAGTACTGGTAATGATGATGCTTATGATTGACTCTCTACTCCATTTATACTAAAGAACATTTACTCCTTTTCAAACTGAGTCTTCAATGCACAATTGTTAAATATTGTCTAGTCATGTGTTAGATCTTCAATCTTTTCTAAAAACCAACAAAAAATGAAAAGATTGAAGACTGCAAAAAATCGGGAATTTATCAAATTAATTGTAAAGATTATGAAAAGATATACATAGGAAAAACAAAAAGGAATCTAAATACAAGATTAAAGGAACACCTCAGAAATGTTAAAAATGGAGAAACAGAAAAATCTGCAATAGCTGTAGATGCCTGGTCAGAAAAACACAGAATAGAAACCAAAACAAAATTACTTAAACAATTGGAAAAACCAAAGGAACTCACAATTTGGGAAAAAATTTATATATGCAAGAATAAAAACACAACTATGAATTTTGAAATACCCGGTGATAAAGAGAGGGGATTGATTTGGAAGTTTGTCGGTCAGCCATCAGATGGCGCGGAGGTCAGTCTGTAGGATAGGAGGCCATTGGACATCAGTTGTGAATGTAATACAGCATTGAGAATATCACAAATGAAGTGAAGAAACTCGAGTCTGCTTGGGAGTTAAGAAGTATGAGGTGAGTGAAGAAACAACTAAACAATAATATCTAAAATGTTTAACTGCACATCATACGCTTTTATTCCTTGTATGTTCCTCAGTATTGGACTATCCTGGAGAAACTGGTCTTTATGTGCGTGCAGTCTAAGTCTTCGGTGACATTCGGGAATGAAGCGATGTAATATCCCAGCAAGCCTTCTAGAAAAAAAAAAAAGAAAGAATGTTTATGATTTTATCAGATAATCAAAAGTGACTAATATTTATTCACCTTCAAATATAGACTATAGAACAAATGCATAATATTTTTAGTGGATTCTACTACTTTAATAACATTGTAATTTCTCAGACGTCATAAGCTAAGGGGCAAAATTTTTATTTTCTGCTATATTAAAAAAAGAATGTTCCAAGAAAAACATAATGTGTAGCAACAATTGATATGTTACATTACTTTATGCATTGTAATTTGATTCCCTTTCAGTTACTGGTACATATTATTTTATTCATGATTACTGTATTAACAAGTTTCATTATTCTCATTATGGATGTATTGGATTACAACTCACCTCTAATTCTCATATAATGTTTTCACAGTTCATACCAGAACATGTTATACAAATACAAAATTCTGGGCAATTGCATACAAACGTTAAGTTGCTATATTTATGGCATTTCTTATTAACTCGCTTTTAATTAAATTAGAGGTTTCTTTATGGGAAGCCATATTATCTAATAAACTAATTGGTGTACACAAACTTGCAGTGCACCATAAGGCAAAGTTGGCTATTCTGTTTGAACAGTTACTAATGCAGGTGGACTAGAGGCATAGAATCTCCAAAACTGACTTATGCTGTAATAAAGGTCACCATTTATCAAATATACAATGAAAGTTGCTTAAATCTATGATGGCTGAACTATAGTTTATGACCCACTATGCTATACCATACAACATTAATATGACACTGTTACACTATTTACTTTTTTCCATTTCTACTAACATTTCCTACTGTTTTAAACATTTGTAACGATTCTTAAAACATTTTTTTTTATATTTCTTATATATTTATCTATGTATACAAAATCTCTCAATCATTTCTTCTAAGTTCTACAGAGCTGTAGTGCATATGTGCATGCAAAAGGTTTTGTCAATATATTGCAAGACTAACTGTGCTATTGTATGACAATCTTTCACAATATAACTACTATTTTATTTTGTTTGGTTAAGAAGGAAAAGTTATTGTACACCAAATTAGATTATCGAATAATAAATTATTTACTTCATTAGGTTATGAAATTACAAATTAATGTACATCCTTTCTTTAAAAGCATGTTTGGGAACTTATTGTGAAGATTGATTATTCCAATAGCACAGAATACTCTTGTCATCTATCGAGTAAGTTCATAAGCTTTGAGCATCCACACAACTGTTATGTAGGAAAAATGGAAAAACTGCACTTAAACTAGCGTGAAATATTTTCAAAGTCCTATAGAACAACAGTGCGCATGCGCCAGAGTTTATAGAGCCAGCGATAAACCCACAATCAAACTACATATCGATTATCATCCTCGGTTACTATCCGTCGCAATGAAATTTAAATGACCAATATTTGCAATAAATCTCCAAATCTATGTTTAAAAAATATATTAATAATATTAAAATTACCAAACGTTTATTAAAAACGGGTTGTACACTCACTTATCACTCCCTCATATTGATCCAACCAGCGATAACCCAAAACAGCAATAGAAAATTAGAGACTAGGTAATATACTCTGTGGAGAAAATAGCAGCATTACAATATTGAATAACAGTATCATAATATTGTGATTTGTATATTTAAATATATACTTCAAAATTGTCTAATAATGTTATAAAAATTGTTTGAAAAAGTTTAAAATATTAAGTAATGTTAGTAAATATAGAGGAAGAGCTATAGTTTACAATATAACTGAAAAATCAAGTGCTTTTAGAAGTGCAGTTGAGCCAGAAAAACTTTAGTTTACCTTCCCTTAATTTTTGTGTCCTACAGTGAAACATGTGCATGAGCATAAGTTTATAGAGTTGTCACTAGATGGAATCACAAAGAATTCTACAGAAAATTTAAAGAATTGACACTAGATGGAAGAATGTAGCTGCGACCAAACTTCAATACATCCCCAAACATTTGTTAGAAATGGATTTACACCAACTTTCTCCTTCCTAACTTAACAAAATAAATTATTTGCATATTATTTAATGAAGCATATACTAATCTGATATACACTAACCTGTCCCATCAGAACCTACAAAATGAACTGAGTGAACATCTTTTTCTGAGAATATACTTTTGAATGTTGGTCATTCCAATTTTCACAGATATCTTCACCATCTAGTATAAGTTCTTCTAGCGTTCACACATGTGCACAATGATTCTGCATACTTCAAAGAAATAATTGTGTATGGAGATAAATATTTAATACTTGTAAAAAAAATGTTATAAGTATTGTTGCAAAATGTTAGATAGATGGAAAGCTCTGTGGCCATCACTTAAGTGTTGGCGGTGAGCGATCCATTTTGATCCTCTTTAATAGGTAGAACCCCTGGTTCCTGTAAAATACAGTAGCACCAGTTTAAATTTTGAATTCAAATTTGAAGTTAATTAGCAGAGTGAAGTCAGAAGCGAAAATGTTTAAAAAAGTACAAAAGTACGTAGAACATCAGTATTACAAGAACATAGATGGAAAATCAAGAGGAAGATAATCTAAAGTCGAGCCAGAAGCGAAGTCAGAAGCGAAAATGTTTAAAAAAAGTACAAAAGTACGTAGAGCATCAGTATTACAAGAACATAGATGGAAAATCAAGAGGAAGATAATCTAAAGTCGAGCCAGAAAAATTCAAGGTGAGTCGCAAACTGGGGTTTCTACAAAGTGTTGTGTACTATGTGTCAGCTTTTAATAATGTCATAACTTCACAGTGATGTTTTGGGTATTCTATGCCAGGATTCCATCTACATTAGTCACTGTTCAAACAGAATAGTAAACTTATCCTTATGGTGCACCAGATTATCCAATAAACTATAAACTAATATGGTGTACACTTACCTGCCCATTTTCTCAGCTAATGAAATAAAATAATGAATAATCTTTCCATTAAGCACAGTGAGAATTTTTTCTAAGTCCCAGGCAGACACCAGACGCATGCACGACAAACGCGAAGCAGTTTACTCTATGGAATATCGCGATGCAGCCAACATTATACATGCTATTTAACAAACCTAAAAGCTAACGTAATGTAATTTAAGTACTCTAACTTATGAAAGACCAACCTAAAAGCTAACCTAACATAATTTAAGCACTCTAACCTGTGAAAGAATGCAACACCCAAAAATAAATAGTAAGTTCTCAAATTCTGAAGTACATAACCTATGTTGGCTGCACTGTTGTTATATAGAATATTCCTTAAAATCAATATGGTTGCCACGTCTTCATGTTACGTATATAGTTAAATATCATAGAAAAATGTGTTCAAGTAATCGTTAGAAAAAATGTAAAATTTGTTGTAAATGGTGGGAAAATAATTTGAAAATAAAACCTTGTTGGCACATGCGCGTTGTGTCTGCCTCGGGCTTAGAAAAAATTCTCACTGCACTTAATGGAAACTTAAGCCAAAATAAGTATACGTGGTCTCTTGGCATACAATAGCCAGTGCATTTTAATAATAATGTGTCAATGTAATAACAGCTTGAAAAATTGGAAATTAAGTATAAATTTAGAGGTCCATGGTAGTACAACATAATCAACCTTGCATATTGAACATTCATACCATAATCACTACTGTAACTTAAGTTTTAAGGTTATGGCACTGTAATATAATCTAAAAATTAACACTTCAATGTTTTTTTGTTACATTTTTGTGGGTATGTAACATATAGCCCAAATTACACTTGGATAGAAGACTATTTTTATTAATTTTTTTACTAAATATAAAATATTTTACCTTTCTGTTGTAATCGATGTATGATCAGATCCACATTGAACGTAATTGCTTCGTTTCAAAAGCGAAACCAGACGAAACAATCTTCCATACCTTCTTCAAGATGAACTGGTCTCCTTGAGATTTTTCTGTAGAATGTTGAAAAATTATGGTTATGTTACAGATAATATCCTGATTAATAATAATAATAATAATAATAATAATAATAATAATAATAATAATAATAATAACAACAATTTATCAATTTTATGATAGTTTAGAAAAAAGGTTATGGCACACGACATAATACACATTTTTTATTTAAAGTCAATGGCATAACCAACGTTGTAATTAAGATTTTAATTTAATGGCATTATAATATAACCTCAAAATTTGCACTTCAATGTTTTGTTAAATTATAGTGTGTAAAATAAAAGCAATTATACTTTGAAAAGCACACTTTCGTAGAAGATTATTTTTTTAACTCCTACCCCTATTATAAAATGCATTGTATTATACAGTATTATCTAATGAAGCTACAGGTTCAAGTATGAGTATTAATGCTAATTCATGCTCATACCTCTTTAAATAAAAATGTTTAAATAATCACCTACAAATATTAAACAATGATTGTGGAAATAATAAAATACAAACGAAAAATGTTAAAATCTTACCTTTTCGTTTTATGTTCTAATCGATGTCTGATGAGATCAAGGCGAAAGCGGACGAAAAATTCTTCATCATTGTAATTTTCAATATGATCCGGTCTTCCCCTGATTTGTCTGAGTTTCCGGGTCTTTAGAAACATATCGTATAATACTTCGTCGTCACTATCAGAATCCAGAAATAAATTTCTAGACATGTTTCTGGCTGCCATTTTGGAAAGTTAACTCGAGTATTTCACAATAATCGGCTTCGAATGACCGTACAAAGTCTACCGAGTTTATGCTCCGGCTAAGGTGCAATACTGTCGTGGTACAACGCAATTTTGGCTGAAACTTGAGATAGCATGTATTCAGAACTTATACTGAGTTGGTACAACCGGCCCTTAATCAGATTTTGGAGGGTGATGAAATACCAAAGGATTGGTGTATGTCATATATAACATCTATTCATAAAAAGGGAAATCGTAAAGACCCTGGAAATTACAGAGGAATCAGTGTGATGTCATCCATGAGTAGAATTTTTAGCAGTATCATCACAATCAGACTTGAACACACTATCGAAGGAAGAATGTTGGAAGACCAGAGGTAAATCATGCACGGATCACATTTTTAGTCTGAGACAGATAACAGAAAAATCACATGCTAAGGGCCAGGAAATTCATTTGATATTTGTTGATTTAGAAAAGGCCTATGACTCAGTGCCAATCAACCAACTTTGGGATGCAATGGTTGATGTTGGTATCGATTTACCAACGATTTCACTTGTCCGACGATTGTACCAGCAGTGTCAGGCTTCGGTTAAAGTGGGTAAGATGATATCCTCTCCATTCAAAACAACTAAAGGCCTGCGACAGGGCTGTAGTATGTCCCCTACTCTGTTCAAAATATACATCCAGCATATTGTAGCAGTGGAATCGATATTGTGGAGACATGGGAGTACCAGTCCAAGGTGGCACAATACATTCCTTATTATTTGCAGACGATCAAGTGTTGATAGCTCAGAGTCGTGAGGATGTGAAATACATGATGAGAAAACTTCTAAATGCTTTTGAAATAGGAGGATTGAGAGTAAACATGGAGAAAACTGAATATCTTGTAGTAGGAGGAAGTGGACGAGATATATCCATATCCCAAGGAATTATTAGAGCTGTTAAAACATTTAAATATTTGGAATCACTTATTGATGAATCAGGGAGTTGTAAAGCTGAAGTAGATAGCAGGTTAGTACAAGCACGAAGAGCCATAAAAATGTTGAATGGAGTACTGTGGAGTAGGACCATGTCAAACCACACGAAGAAAAGGATTTTGAAGTCTGTTGTGGAAAGCATAATGACTTATGGTGCTGAGGGATGGACTTTGGTAGAGGGACAAAAACTAAGATCTTGGCAGTGGAGATGGATGTAATAAGACGCAGTGCCAGGGTGTCCAGGTTGGAAAGAAGAAGAAATGAAGAAGTGAGACAGATGATGGATATGGAGGAGACAGTGGTGGAAAGGATCGAAAGACGAGCTCTTCAGTGGTATGGCCATGTCAGGAGAATGGAGGATGATAGGTAGCCCAAAACTCTTTCGGAATGGTCGCCTTCTGGTAGAAGGAAACGGAGCAGGCCAAGAACAAGTTGGAGAGGAGAGATCCATAGATTGATGAACGACCGAGGTCTGGAGGAGGATGAATGGCGTGATCGGCAAGAATGGCGAATGGGAATACAGGGTAACCGCTGAAAAGTGGAGAGGCCCTCAAAAGTAAAAGTAAGAAATGAACTTCGTTAGAAAAACAAAAGGCTGCACAAGAATGGATTGGATAAAGAATCAAGATATAAGAACAGAGCTAAATATATATCCATTGAATGACAAAATCAAAGAAAATAGAGAAAAATGGTTTAGACATGTAGAAAGAATGGATGTAACAAGATTACCAAAAGCAATATTTAACTAGAAGCCAAGAGGTTCAAGGAATGTAGGAAGGCGAGTGAAAAGATAGACAGATAAACTGTGAGGCGCAACAGGCAATTTGCCAGCACGTGAAGTGAAGAAGAAGAAGAAGATCATTTTTAGATAAATTACTTTTATTTCATGCATGATATCGTACCTGCAAAATGTGGATATAGAGAAGAAATTATGAAAATTCAACAGATATGTGGTTCAATAAGAGGATATTTGAGAAATAAGACCACAAGGGAAATCAATTTAAATTTTACAAAACAGCAGCCGTTCCAACGTTAACATACGGGTCTGAGATTTGGCCTTTAACGATCTCTGATAAACATAAAATTGAGACAATAGAAATTAGATTTCTGAGATCCGTTGCAGGTGTATCTTTAAGAGATCAAAAGATAAGTCAAGATACCAGAGATGAATTACAAATATATAATATGAACGAGAGAATATTCAGAAATAATTGTACATAGTTTGAAGAATGCCAAATAATCGTTTATCAAAACAGATGCTTCATTATAAACCTCAAGGCCGAAGAAATGTAGGAAGACCAAACCGACGTTCGAAGGACGACCCAGAAGAAGATCATGCTGATGATGATGTTGATGACTTTTATTTCATACTGCCCTTCATGTTAGTGCTTTCACTTTACGAAAAGACTGGAAAATGGCGGTAGCATGTATTTTTAATGGTCACAAAAATGGTCCCAAACAAAACGCTTATTTTTACTTATTTTGAACTGTACAATAATAATAATAATAATAATAATAATAATAATAATAATAATAATAATAATAATAATAATAATAATAATAATAATAATAATAATAATAATAATAATAATAATGATGATGATAATAACAATGATGATAATAATAATGATAATAATAATAATAATAATAATAATAATAATAATAATAATAATAATAATAATAATAATAATAATAAAATATGAGTTGTCCACCGCTGTGGTCTCGGGGTAGCGTGCTGCCTTGTCACTCAGCGGGCCCGGGTTCGATCCCCGGTCGGGACAGTTTTTCTGGGTGAGGTTTTTATCGGGGTTTTTCCTCACCTGTAAGACAAATGCCAGGAAAACTTTAAGGCCCAAACGGTCTCCGAAATCACATGGCCATCGCAATCATCATCATTCATATTCATCTTAGGTTAAGCTTAGGATTAGGGACTCTCCTGGTGCACCATTATCATCATCACCCATCATATCATCGGGGCAACGTAACCCCGCCTTCCAGGCGCCCCAACCTCAGAAGTGGGTTACAAGTACGCCATGCCAGGATAGAAACCAGGAATGTCGAAAGACAAATCTGGGGCATTTGGATATATTATGAGTATATGGGAATAAACTTCTTTGAAAATTTTCTGCACCAAGAGAGATGAACAGACAGGCGAATGAAGACTTCGTAAGAGTGAACTACATGAGTTTTATAGGAAACCGGGTACAATAAGAACTGTTAAGTTTCGTAAACTCGAAGGACAGTATATCGCTCCCAATGCAATCTTGCGGCTTCTATAACAAGAAAGTAGTTTAATGATAATAGGCCTACTTTACTTTATAGCAGTAACGCTTTTTTATTTCGTTGTTAGAATTAAATGCTGACATACAGTAATGGTGGTCAAATATTACATGAAAAGAAAAATTAACGTCTGCACCGGGATTTGAATCAAAGACATCTATCTAACTTTATACTTCAGCGCGATGACTTCTTCCCCATTCAGACTCATAGTGCAAACATTATGTAATTTTTCTTTCCTTATATACAAGTCTCCGTCATAAGAGACGGCAGGATATCGGTCTCAGTGCCATTTTACGATTTTTATTTTATTTTATTTTTTATTTTTTTGCAAATATCCCAGGTTGTCTTTCGACATTCCTGGTGTTGTCTCCTGGCATGGCGTACTTGTAACCCACTTCGGAGGTTGGGGCACCAGGAAGGTGGGGTTACGTTGCCCCGATGATATGATGGATGATGAAGATAGTGGTGCCGCAGGAGAGTCCCTAATCCTAAACCTAATCTAAGATGAATATTGATGATGATTGCGATGTGCATATAATTTGGGGGACCGTTTGTGGCTTGAAGTTTTCCTGACATTTGTCTTACAGGCGAGGAAAAACCCCGATAAAAACCTCACCCAGAAAAACTGTCCCGACCGGGGATCGAACCCGGGCCCGCTGCGTGACAAGGCAGCACGCTACCTCGAGACAACGGCGGTGGACTTTTTCGACTTTTATAACAAGAAAGTATTTTAATGAGATTATGTACATTTATAGCAGTAACACTTTTATATTTGATTATATAATATTAAATTATTGCTAAATTATAAACCGCACGGAAGGAGAAATGTTGGACGCCCACACAGAAGATGGTCTGAACAATTTTAACAATTCTAGCTTTCATGAAACCGGAACGAGCCAACAGGCTTAATCCCTGGATGATGATAATATTACATTTTGACATTTAGCAATTAAGATTAAATATTACATGAAAAGGAAAATTAATGCCTGAACCGGAATTTTACCCCGAGACCTCTGACATTATACCTTATCGCGATACCATCTTCGCCATTCAGGTTCCCACTGCAAACATTAATTATAATATATGTGTGTGTGTGAGTTTGTATTATTTTAATATTTTCCCGAATCAATCTTTATAAAGTACTGATTCGCCGCATTATTACATCATCATCATCAACATGAACAAATTCGTTTTAGGCCATGTGGCCTGTACGGTAAACCTAGCGAAGATGGTCTTGCATTATTACATATGGTAGTAAAATATGGATCTTTTGCAGAAGGAAAGAGAAATGATAGATTCATTTGATAAAAAAATTAAGATACTGTTTGGACCAATATGTTCTAATGGATTGTGGAGAATTAGGTACAGTCATGAATTACAACCTTTTGTGTAATAATGTGGCTCTGTGAAACTACATAGGCCTACGCAACAAGATATTACACTTGACCGGATACCTGGTTAGACTGGAAGATGGAAGAATAGAAACAAAAAGTGGTCGAAGCGCCATTGATTGATTTAATCTTTTGCGAAAAGAAATGTCACATTAAAAAAAAAATTATTTGTATTTATTAATTGCATAATATATGTAACTTAAATTATTGAGTACTGCCCTGCAATGGAGCATGCCGTATGAAGGGGAAAAAATGGATCTCAGACCATCGGACAAATGTAGATAAAGGACCTTTCTAGGGCAGGATGTTCAGCAGTCAGGGAAATCTTGAAAACCGGGAATAACTCAGGAATTTGAAAGCAACCGGAAAATAGACGGGGATTCGTAAAACGCCTGCATCTATTTTGTATTTAAATAAATAATATATATATATATATATATATATAATTTCCACCGCTGTGGTCTCGAGGTAGCGTGCAGCCAAATCACGCAGCGGGCCCGGGTTCGGTCCCCGGTCGGGGCAGTTTTTCTGGGTGAGGTTTTTAAGGGGAATTTCCTCACCTGTAAGACAAATGTCAGGAAAACTTTAAGGCCCAAACGGTCTCAGAAATCATATGGCCTTCATCATCCTTATCATTATCATCATCATCATCATCATCATCCTTCACCGATGTGGAAAGCAACAAGAAACTACCACACCTACAATTCCCTTGTAAAGCTGCAAAGCATAGCATGAAAATGTTATGATTGCAGTGAAAGAAATATATATATATATATATATAGGCTATATATATATATATATAATAAGGATGATAATGATGATGAAGGCCATATGATTTCGGGGATATACCCATATATATTCAAGATATAAGGAAGCAGAGTTAGATAAAAAAAATATATTGTCCGAAGAAGAAAAAGCCAAAGTTAAAAAAAGAAAAGCTCAGATTTTTATAATAGAACTGGAAGAAAATATCAAAGCTTTACAAAATGAAGTAGGCGAAGAAATTGCTGTCACTGACCAAAAAAATCAATCGATAAAAAAATAAGATATGAATAAAGACATTTTAACGTGAGAATGTTTGTACTGTTTTATCAAACATAGTTCAAGTTAAAAAACATATATTTTGCTATTCTTATTTTAGACCTTACCATAAAAATAAATTATTAGGCCTATATGTTTTTATTACTTACACATATTAAAAGAACATATTTTTACACAATTAGCTTTACTGAAATTAATCCAATTAACACTCAAAAACCTCGGAAATTATTCTTTGATGCCATAAAAAAAAACGGGAATTTTATATCTGTAATTTGCTGTACACGCCGTAAGGCTGTTGCGCCATGGAATTAGTTATAAATATGACCGAATAGGCACTATATTACAAAAATGTGTTATATTTATAAAAAATGGGCAAAATATACACCTTTATTAAACTCGAAACCATGTTTAACAATCTCAGAAAATGATGATGCATATAGATATATAGGAATATAGATTTAAACCTGGTAAAGAATATGCAAATGCTTGAATTTCCTAGCCGTATTGATAAACCCATGCTGTGCTGCTATCTGGTTAGTTTACCTTGAGTGTTGTACGCTCCAGTGTTGAGGTTAGGGTTAATTTTGTATCGGATCTTGCAACATGATGGATTACCTACGTCGTCTTGGTTTACCATTATCCCAACACACTTGGCCCTCCTGCCTTATTAGACTGTCCGTCCGTTCAGCTAAGGTAATCAAGCTCCCTACACCTAAAATTCAAGACTGTATTCCTGTCAAACTTTACGAATAATTAACTCTCCCTATCGATCATGTGCAGGTATCAACACATCTGTTTTACAGTACACGCTTTAATCCCTTAAATTGACAATGTATCCTATAAAATACATTAGTTTAATTTATTTCATTTTATTAGCGAATACTGATGGGATGAAACTATTGAGGTTGTTTTTGTGAAAATATTGAAAACAATTTACAAAACTTCACCGTTCCTATCTAAACGCATAACACCGAAAATGCCCATGACCAAATATATATATATATGTATATATATATATATATATATATATATGTGTGTGTGTGTGTGTGTGTCCACCGCTATGGTCTCGAGGTAGCGTGCTGCCTTGTCACGAAGCGGGCCCGGGTTCGATCCCCGGTCGGGGCAGTTTTTCTGGGTGAGGTTTTTATCGGGGTATTTCGTCATCTGTAAGACAAATACCAGGAAACCTTTAAGGCCCAAACGGTCCCCGAAAGTATATGACCATCATCATCATCCTTATCATAATCATCATCCTTCCCACCGGTGTGGAAAGCAACGGAAGCTACCACACCTACAATTCCCTAGTAAAGCTGTAAGCATAGCATGAAAATGCTATGATTGCAGTGACAGACCTGCCCTCGGACAGAATTACTGTGGATGGATGCATATATATATATATATATATATATATATATATATATATATATATATATATATATAATGTTCTCTTTAAAATTTGCTTACTTATAATGGTGGCCACAAGATGGCAGTTGGAACGATATCCCGCTACCTCTCGTGTAAATTGAAAATACTACATATATAAGAAAAATAAATGTTCGTGTTAGGATTCCTGATTGGCATAGATGGATACAGTGTACTAAACGTACAGAATTTAGAGACTCGGGTTCAAATCCAGACTCAGGCATTTATTTATCTTTTTCATGTTATACTTACTTACTTACTCACTGGCACTATCGAACCCGTAGGTTCATGGCCGCACGGACATAAGCTCTCCATACATCCCTATCCTGAGCTAATGCTTTCCAATCATTCCCTGTATAATCTACTTCCCTCAAATCAGAGTTAATGTTGTTCTCCCACCTCATTCTTGGTCTACCAACTGGGCGTTTTCCTTCTGGCTTTCCTACAAGAAGTTTCCATGCACGTCTTTCATTCCCCATACGCGCAACATGTCCTGCCCATCGCAGTCTACGGGACTTAACTGCATCTCATTCCTATTTGTGATTATTGTTCCTAGGTATTTGAATTCAGCCAATTCCTCAAAATTTCCCTCATTTGTCATTAGCTGTCCATTTCCATTATATAATGTATTTCTACGTGTGACCATATATTTAGTTTTACTGATATTTACTTCCAGTCCTAATTTCTTAGTGTTACTCAATAGTGTGGTGCGTGTTGTCCTTTAGTATCTCCTCGCTATCGGCCAGTAGTACTACATCATCAGCATAAACTAACAGCTTATTAATACCATTCAGTTGTAAGCCTTCCTCATTCTCTAAAGATTTAATGGCATGCTCTAGTAAAAAAATAAATAGTAGAGGAGATAGTGCATCTCCTTGCTTCAACCCATTCTGGATTTCAAAAGTGTCCGAAAACTGTTTGCCGACAAGCACCCTACTCTTTGTGCCATTTAGACACATTCGTATAAGTCTAACTAACTTTTTAGGAATTCCGAACTCCAGAAGGATACTATATAACTTCTCCCTCTTAATTGAATCATATGCTTCTTTGAAGTCTACATATAGTTGATGTACAGTACCATTATATTCCCATTTCTTTTCTAAAATCTGTCTTATACTAAAAATATGATCTGTTGTAGACCTATTTCTTCTAAATGCACATTGATGATCTCCTAGAATGTCATCAATATAGGGAGTAAGTCTGCTTACTAATATATTTGTTAGAATTTTGTACGAAGTTGAAAGTAATGAGATGCCCCTGTAGTTGTTGCAATCAGTTTTATCTCCTTTCTTATAAATTGGTACGATAATTGACTCCTTCCATTCATCTGGAAGAGCTTCTTTTTCCCAAATCATACTAAGCAACCAGCGTATCTTGTCCATCAATTTTTCTCCCCCTGATCTTTTTCATGTTATATAGGCCTATATCATCATCATCTTAAGGCCTAATATTAGATGGATGGACAGCGCTGAACAGGACCTGAGGACACTAGGTGTACAAGGATGGAGAAGGAAGGCGGAGAATAGAGACGAATGGAGGCGCATTGTAGGGGCGGTTAAGGTCTGCAACGAGCTGTAGAACCAATGATGTTGATGGAAACCTTTGAAATTTTGATATTTTGGCATTTGCGTCCTTTTCTTACATAAATGTAGAAGAATTTTCTTACATAAATATAGAAGAAAATTAAGCACCCATGCCGGCTATTTTTGAAATTTCTCGGAGATGTTGCAATTTAAATTGTGGTCATGATATATACTGCCCACTCACATTGTCTGATGTATTGTCCGTTGTAACTTTGTGCCAACATTTAAAATGACATAATATTTAAACAGCTATAGCTATATACCTACCTGTGTGATAGGGAAGGTGAAATTGCTTGTCTCATGTCAGTGGTGGATCGTGTTCTTTAAGATAAATGTGTTTACCGCTCTGTTATGTTGAATGCTGTGCTGCGTGCCAAATACACTGCTGCATCACTTGCAGAAGTAGTTTTCGTGTTTCGTTAAATGTTACAGATTCTTCGTGTCATTCTAACAAGGGAACATTCAAACATTGCATACCGAAACCTATATTTTATTATGTTTTAAAGTATTCGATTGATACAGCTGATATTTTACAATTTTCCCTATTATAAGGCAACATTTTTAAGTCTGCAAATTATAATTAATAATAATAATAATAATAATAATAATAATAATAATTCTATTCCATTAATACAGTTTAATCTCTCTCACCTTATAGGTATAGGGAAGTATGGATAATGTGAACCCTTGTGTTTGATTGGACCATATTAATATCTTCTTTAATTGGTGCTGCCCTCGAACAGAAAATATTAATATTCTTCCTCTTGTCAACTTTGACGGGTTCAAGGCCAGTTTCTTTTATTATTTGTGGGAAGAAGGATTTCTTTGTGATATTTATGAAAATGACCACTTTAAAAGTTTTTCAAGCTAAGAATTCTTGATTTCTGCTATTGAATATTAAAAATGTTGAAAAAAGCTCCTAAATATATTAGGCCTATATTATGTAGATGCTGTTTTAATGTACTGATGAGTTTGGTTTGATATTATGTGACATGGTGGCTGTATAAAATAATTAAACATGACAAAGAAATTCTGTTAATGTGGTCCCTCTAGGTCCACTTTACACGAATATGTATATTTTATCAATGAGAATGCTATCTGTAAAAAATCATTCACTTAATTAATTTCATTTAATATCTATGTAATTTTAATAAACCCAAGACCGTCGCTTTCTGCAGTAGAATGACGTGTGAATGTTATAATCAACAAAACATTTTCAAAACATTAAATAAAAATCAACGCTTTTTAATTACGATCAGTCATAAACATTTTCAGATTAATCTGCGCCTGTCTGTATAAATTAATAGAGTAAATAAACTCATAAATGGACTGAAGCTAAGGTGGACTCGGGTCCACGTTATCCAAATATGGAAGTTAAAGTGGACCTTTCTTATAATGTAAAAAAGTTTATATATTATGAACCTGTTTCCATTATTTTTTTAAAATAACAATGCTAGTTCATAGTTACAACACTGATAATCACTGTAGTTAAACAAAATTCAAATCCCTTAATTAAAAGAAAAAAAACAAATTCAAAACAGGGGTCCAAATTACCCGACGTCCCTCTACTTTTACATGCCACACGCCAGCTGGACCTTACAGTGGCATGACCTGTCCTAAGAGGGATTTTAAAATTTGGATAGCACACATTCTTTTTTGACCACACAAAGACATGGAGGGCCTTCCTGGCTGAGTGATCAGCTCAATGTCAGGGCTTCCTCCGAGACAACACAACACTAAGATGAAATACACACATTCATACTAAACATGGCGAATATGATAATGATTATAATAGCCATATGATGTTCGGTGACCGTTTGTGAAATTAGGATTATTCCTCAGCGTAGCCCTTTTGTAACAAATTTAGTTTGGAGGCCGGCCCTATAGTTCCCTGATATTTGTCTTACAGATGAGGAAAATGCCCGAAAAAATCACCCAGGAAACTTGTCCCGATCGGGAAACAATCCCGGGCCAGCTGCGTACAAGGCAGCGACACTGTCCCGAGATCTCACTGTTGACAGTAATAATAATAATAATAATAATAATAATAATAATAATAATAATAATAATCATCATCACTCCAGGGATTAGGCAATTGCCCGTTCCGACTTCATAATGCATCAGCCCAACGTCTTCTAGGTATTCCAACATCACGTCTTCCTCTTGCTTGATAATTTCTTGCTAACAATGGATATCTCTCCTTACTCATTCCATCCATATGATCAATCCATTTCTATCTGTAATTCGTGACCTTATCCAATAAAGGCTGTACTTTCAATTCTTCTCTTTTATCCTCATTTCTTATTCTATCAAGTCTTGTACATCCTTTAACTTGTCTTAGGAACCTCACCTCCGCCGTCTGTATTCTATCCTTCTGTTTTTTCATTGGTGCCCAAGTTTAACATCCATACAATATTGTGGGAACCCCCCCCCCCAAGAGCTATCACCTTGACGTGGTGGGGGGGGCTTAGTACCGATGAACCAGACGACCCTACTGGGGAATATTGACTTAGGTTAATCTTGTTGTTGGTGGGTAAGAGGCGAGGGGAACTAAGTATAGCTCACAACGAGGGAATGGCGTTTGTATCCATATTGGGCGGCCACATCTTCGTCAAGTCTTAAACGGTCAACAGGGCGACGAGGAATAGCACAGCTAAACTTGTAGGGCTTGAGGAGCGGAAGAAGCAGCCCTCTCTTGGGCGGTGGATACCCAGAGGAGCATGTTTGGAGGCTCAGAGGAAGCAGCCCTTCCACCATCCTTGTCCTGCGAAGCGCTCGTAACGCTTCCAGGAGACATTCATCTTACTGAGAAGCTTCATGGAAATTCAAAGTATAGAACAGGTGTCTAGTTTAAAATATTTAGACTGTGACGTTGGCTACAATGTGAAAAGAGATATTGACTCCAAAATAAATAAATTTCAGACGGTGTGTGGAACAGTACAGAGAACATTCAAAACTAAAATTAGAAAAGTAATAATAATAATAATAATAATAATAATAATAATAATAATAATAATAATAATAATAATAATGACTTCCAGACTTGATAAGACGGGTTGTTGTTTCTGTTGAATCCATTACTCCAAATATGCTGATCTAGGTTTGGGAGGAATTCGACTATCGGCTAGATGTGACGAAAGGTGCTCACAAAGAGCACTTATAAAGTATGTTATGAAAATTCGAAGAGTTTCTCTTTAATCCCATGTAACTTTTGTTCTTATATATATCATGTAAGGGAAATTAAATAATTTTGAATCCCCGTCCATCATTTTGGAACACCTTGCATAAAGAAGGGACTGAAGATGATATAGTACTTTAAAGAATTGGATTGTATCTATAATTCTTAGCATATGATTAAAATTAAGATTTTTGGCAGTTACTTACACTAAATCAAAGAAGCAAGGGATTTAGGATAATTATGTCCATGCAATCATTTAAAGATGTAAAATATTAGGTAAATACATTCAGCGTGTTTTCTAATCTATCCTTCTGCAAGATTCTCAATTCCCTGTTCAGACCACTTACATTTCGCCAAGAAAATTATATGTGTCTTTCTATGTAAATTATTGCCAGGGAAACTTAAAATGAAGTAAATATATGTGTTTATTTAACCACTTAAAACTAACAAGGAGAGGTCACGCTCCTTAAGCCACCTTTTTGAATAGAATCAACTTATAGGTACATTTACATGTCCCACGTCGTTCGGGCCTTACAGTGACACGACCTGTCGTGAGAAGGATTTTTAAACTTTGGATCATACACATACTTTTTTTTTGTCAGATAATGACGTGGAGGACCTCCCCGAATAAGTGACCAGTTCAATACAAGGCCTCCTACGATAGAACACGAACATTTAAGGCGAAACATAATTTACTCCCACATTCATAATAAAAATGCTAATATCATAATGATGATGGCCAGAATGTTCATGGACCATTTGGGCCTTAGAGGTTTGTGACACTTGTCTTATAGCTGACGAAAAAACCGCGAATAAAAGGTCGAATCAAGGCGATTATTAATTGACAAATGTAAAAAGTAAAGTAAAGTGATCCCACTACAGGCCTCAAGAGGCCCTTGGGGTAGTAGGAGGTAAAGATTCCCGCTTTTTTGGACAATCGGCACTTGATGTCAGCCCTACGTGATGGTCGCCTTTACCCCAGAACAAGCGTATGGTACTCATTTCAGTTAGAGGCTGAGTCGATCCCAGGGCCATAGAGCCGCCAGAGGATTTGGGTCAGTTTAAAAATCCTGACCCCACCGGGACTCGAACCCTCGATCTTCCGGCTTGTAGCTCAGTGCCTTAACCACTACGCTACGGCGTGATTTAAGGAAATAAAATAAAAAAGTACTAAAATGAAAATTAATTAATTTAAATTCGGTCTTATAGCATATTTTTTGTGTATCCTTTATCACATTGGGGGATTTTAAAACCTACCGAATTCCATCTTAGGGCCCACCTGAGGTTGGGACCCATAGATTGAGAAAGCTGATTTAGCCACATATTATAATACCAATGTTTTCTTTAATAAACAAATTATTGTTATGTTATAGATGACTAGCGGAACCGGCACACGATGTCCTGCCCAAACGTTCAATTCCCATGTGAATGCCGGACGATAGAAACATGTAACTTTTTTACTATAAAATTCACTAATTAAGACGTAATTAGGTATTATTAAATAAGTTCGCAAGAAAACTCTTCACTGCCATCTGTTCTGGCTCAAGAAGAGTGACACATTGTTGAAGATGTCGATAATGCAGATGACTGCACATCTAACATAAAACATTCCTATAATCCGATCGCAGTGATGAGTCTATTTGTGAATGTTAACCATCCTGGAACCCACTCAAACACACATAAAAATTCATCAAAATCGTTCCAGTCGTTTAGGCAATTTTTAATTTCAGATTTCAAGTAAACCTCCACTTCTAATTGTCAGGTTTCGCTCATTGTTTAATAATACATACCTTGATTTATTTTAATAAGTTATACTGAATTTCGTCTGAAACATTAAAAAATGTGACCGCTGGAGCAATTTTTAAATTTTCTCTCCAGGTAAACTCCTACAGCTAATGGTTTTAAAGGGTCCAATTGTGAATCTAAACCATCGAGGGACCCAATCAGACACACAGACACACAATTTCATCAAAATAGATCCTGTCGTTTAGGAGGAGTTCAGTGACAAACACACGTACAGAAGAATTATATATACTAGTGGTCGCCGAGCGGTCGAAATTCGACCACAGTTCATTAAATTTTTAAGTTTGTCACAAATACGTCATTATGCAGTAGTTTTATATTTATTTTAAAAATACGAACAATAGGAAATATGTGGTATAGCTTGGCTAAACCATATTTAAAAACAATAACGCGCGATTTGACATTTATAAACTATTTACACTATTTACATTTACATTTGGCCTATTATTATGTGTACGGGAATATATATCCTTCTTGTTTGTCTCTCACTCCGACCCGTCAATGTTCTATGTCGAGGCATAATGGAAGTAGGTGCGAATATGTAAATATAAAAAAAAATGTAATGAAATTACTGAAACCAAGATTAGGCAGGGTTTAATTTAAATTTAAGTAAAAAAATACTCACTTCTTTAAACCACTAATAATAAACCTCTAATAATAAATATGCGAGAGTAAGTCAGTTCACATTGCTGCTGCACAATTTTCCTCCTACAACAATGCACTTTCAGTATGAATGTAAACAAATGAATGAGTACACAAATGAGTGAGTAATACATATAATTCCTTAGAGACAATTTATTTTATTTTATTTGTAACACATAGCCTTAAGATGGCAATCCCATCGTACATCTCACTCTGCGGAACGCCAGTAACGTACCCAGAGGAAATACTTTATTACTAAAAGTCTCATAGATACTGAAAAAAATATCTTTAAACTCTTAGATAGAATAAAAGAATCTAGAAAAAATGGAAAGAACATGTTCAAAGAATGGAAGATGATCGCATTCCCAAAATTATACTCGCATACAAACCAAAATCACGCAGGAATGTTGGTAGACCGAAGAAGAGATGGATCCAACTTTTGAATGAGAATCTATGAGACCGGAACAAGCCACGTGGGCTTAATCCGTGATTGTTGATGATGATGTAACGCATATTATACATAAATTTTATTTTTCTGCACTTCTTCTCCATATGAATTTTAATTATGCCAAATATCACACTCCTCCGTGCGCGCAATCTGCTTAAAAAGGGGTACAAAGTATTTTCTTCATTTATTAATATACAGATATAAAAGCTATTAATATTTCCAACGTGAATGGTTACTGACCCCAAAATATATGTAAGAGTTTAAACAGCAGTTGTTGAACGCAGTCTCACAAAGTCTCGTTCAAATCTGTGATATAGACCTATAGAGCGTGACCTCTCCTTAGTGGAAAAGTGTTCCATGCGACGACTTAAAGCTTATATTGTTTTAAAAAGTCTGTCATAGTCAAAGAGTTCATTTATTTAAGTTGCAATATTTTATAGTTTTGTCTCCTTTTATTTTTGGAAAGTAATCGTGACTCAAGGAAACTAGATTTAAGGCCTACATCCTGTGAGTTTTGCAATGGCAGTCTTTAACACATAGCGAACAAGTTTTAATAGGCCTGATAACCCATTTTGCTTGTTTCTTCTCAATGGAGTAGAGATAAATTTTTATTTTGTTGTGATTGTTTGTTCAGTTTGTTGCCTGTATTGTCTGACCAACGGATCTGTGCCCCTGTAAGATATGCGAACTGAACACAATTCCTTTTCTGCCTCGGTAAATCATTTCCCTCCCTGCATTAACATCTCTCTCATTTCTTTCGCCTCTCCCACTCCCATAATTTTAGCCTTCTTGAGGGGACAGATTATTTGCACCTACAAATCACTTCATGTCAACTCAACATGGACACTGTAGCATGGAGTGGTGAAAGTATTATTAAACAAATAATAAAAGTCAATCAGCGTCATTAGACCTACTTAAACGTGAAGAAGTAATAATTAATATTACGTTATTCAATATTCAAGATCCATGACACTGTTTGGGGGAAGTTTGGCAACATTCCTACTCGGAAAGGTATCCTGGCTGCTGTTTGACGTGGTGGGAGGGAAGCACGTGGAATGGAGCGAGTACAGGTGTTAACTTTTTTTTAGAACGACTCCAGCGCTAAAGGGGCACAGATTCGTTGGCCCGACAATAAATAGGTGCCCTTTTTCCTTAGATAAACCTGGCAAGTTGTGCAAGGGACATTCTTGAGTGTTGTAGATACGCATATTTCACCAGGCGAGAAAGGAGATGGAAATACGTTACCAGGTAAAGTGGAACGTGATTATGATAGCTGACTTTTGCCGATCGCTGAAAACAGGTGAACTAATTCAAAACAGCATGTAAAAAATTGGGATTAAATTTAAGTAATTATTTAGATCAGAGGTAAAATATTAGTTATATAATCTAATATATAAAACATTGTATTTGTTTGTTTGTTTGTTTGTACGTACTTTATGCGCGGCCATACCGTTGATCCGAATGTGATGGGGCGTTTTGCAAAATGTTCAGGAGATTCCCGGGATGAACATATACTATAATGGAGTTGTGATACTCAACTCCTACACCCTTAAAAATCGCCCTTTATAGTGGAAAACATGAAAAAAGTAGCTCTTTGGACGCTTAAATTGCTTACGCTGCCTAAACCATAACAAATACACAAACTTAATGTACACAGAATTGAATATCTCATAAAGCTCTACAAAAAATTCCCCGACAGCATATATTTATCTCTTACCGATAACTCACAATAACCATTTTTTTGTCTTTCATTGATGCCAAGAAGATCGAGACAAGTACTTAGATTCCTGTACAAGCATAGCAGCACACGGCGGGTATTCTTTTACGGATAACTCACAATAACGAATTTTTCTTTTAGCTCATTTATGCTAAGAGGATCGGGATAAGTAGATTCCCGAGCAACACCGGGTAATCAACGCGGGGAATCTTAAAATAATTACGGTATACATTTACAATTATTTTTCATTTTACTTATTCAAGTAATCATATGAAGTGCATTAATTTTTATCTTTTAGCTCATTTATGCCAAGAAGATCGGGATGAGTAGATTCCCGGACAACGCCTGGTAAACAGCACGGGGTATCTAAAAATAATTACGATATAAATTTTTACTTTTACTTATTCAACTAAACATAAAAGCACATTAATTTTAATTTACTTAGGCGTAGCTGCGGACGCCGGTGTTAGCTAATAAATAATATAATAGTTACATAAAAAATATAATATAATAGTTATAATAGTTAAATATTGTTAATCCTGAAGATTTTAGTGTAATTTGTTGTGGATTCATTAACTGTTACTTAATATTGTTTTGTATTTGTAAGCCCATGTTTTCTCTTTACAGAGATTTAGGCGCTCTCCCCCTACAGGGAAGAATTTGAGCCATACTAATTTAGTTACACTTGTTTTCGTATAGATGCCATTTTTAGTGGTCCGTGGTCAGCGTTCCGCCTCATACTGACATCTAGGAAACCAAGGTAGTACTAGGACGGGAAAATTCGGTAAATTTTGCTTAGAGGCCTTTACATTCAGGCTTAAGGATTTTTTTACGAGCCTGAAAATCTTCAGACTCGGGACCCACGGCTTAAAGTCCCTCCCGGAGGACTTGCTCCTTGGATTTTTCCGTCCTAAAAAATCCATCGACCCCGGCCGGGTTTGAACCCGCGACCCTCGGGACCAGAGGCAAGGAGCAAAACCACTAGTTATTTAATAACATAACATAAATTCGATAGAACTGAGTATGAAAAAGTACATTTTACTTACTTACTGGCACTATCGAACCCGTAGGTTCATGGCCGCACGGACATAAGCTCTCCATACATCCCTATCTAGAGCTAATGCTTTCCAATCATTCCCTGTATAATCTACTTCCCTCAAATCATAATTAATGTTGTTCTCCCACCTCATTCTTGGTCTACCAACTGGACGTTTTCCCTCTGGCTTTCCTACAAGAAGCTTCCATGCACGTCTTTCATTCCCCATACGCGCAACATGTCCTGCCCATCGTAGTCTACGAGACTTAACTGTACTTTTTACTATTTCTTATATAGTGAACAATATTGATATGTGATGGAGACAAACCAAATTCATATTCGAATTCAGTATAGTCAAATTAGGGATAATGGCATATTAGAATAAAATCCCAGACAAAAAGTTAAAATTTGCATATCAATGTTATTAGAGTAAAACTTGTTCAAAGCGGAATCGCATGGGACCAATTATTTGTTCCACATGAGACAAAATTCCGCATAATAAAAAAAACTAAGGCTTATTAATAATCTTAGATTGTAGAGTACCGTATATTTCGTTTAAGTACCTTGGATTAATTGTAGTTCCGCTGCCTTTGAAAAGTGAGGTATAGCATCTATGAGCGACTTCGACGGTAACGCACGAAAAAACACTCCCGTTTCGTCAGCGTTAGAAATGTCCCTTAGGCGCATTTCCTAAAATTAAAGTATGCAGTTTCGATTTCCGCTCACTAACTACATTTTCGTCCACATCCTTTAATTTCCTGCAAATTTCATTGCACACTACATTGTGTCGTCTTTTAAAACTGTCCAGCCATCCTGAAGATGCCTTGAAATCGTTATTCCCTAGGGATTTAGCAACAGCTAGAGCTTGACTTTGGAGCATCGGTCCGGAAATTTGGAGATTTATCTTCAATCACTTTTACTTCTTCGTTTAATGACAATGATACATACTTTTAAGCATCTTTATTGCGAAAATTCAGAACGTTACCTTTGAAAGATTAGTCTCAGAACTTAAACTAATTTGAGATTTTACAGTGCAATGGTTGTTTGTAAGACAGGTATCTGTGTTTCGCATAACTGGTGTGCAGTGAGGCCGAAATAAAATTTCAGTCACAGGTAGAATGTCTACTTTACCCGGCGGCAGGAATCATTCCTTTTTTTGGCCTAACGGAAATACAATGAAGTGGAAACTATTTTATTTCTCAGTCTTTCCGCTTTATATTTTTGTTTCCTGATTTGTGTAGAAATATCCTTCCGTTTACGCGTTGGACAGATTCCGTTTTATACATGTAACTTTACTATATGTCGCCGGGACAAATCAATTTGTTCACATTGGACAGATTTCCGCATTATTCACGTTCCTGCTTAAAAAGTTTTACTGTAATAATATTTGTTCGACAATAAATTTATTAATTTCTTTACCTCCATTTGTCTACAACTAATTCTCGTGGCGTCTGAAAATGCAGTAGGATACGAGGCGAGATAATATAATATATTGTAAACACAATGGTATTATTACGATCATTCAGATTTAATTTAAATTCTTTGAGAGTGAAAAACGTTTATTTCAACAAGAGTATCCATTTAATTTCCCCCCCCCCAAAAAAAGATAGTAATGGCGTGTCTCCTTTGTGAATACAGCAGATATGATGCTTTTGTTGCAAGATGATGCATAGTGTAATTAAAATTAACAATGATTTTTCAGGTAAAAGCAAGTTTGCTATTCCTTTGATGTAGAGTCATGCGTGGTGTTGGATTAATTGGAACTCACGGCTTGATGCCGAGGAACAGGTGATGCCATAACTTACCAGATAGCACTTACATGTATCACTGTAATTATAAAACAACTTTCCTAGGGTAAAAATTATCTCTGTTTATTGTTACCGGAATTTGAAACAACAATACAGGGTGTCCACAAAGTCCTAAGATAAAAACTTTAAAATGTACCTTTTGGCAGGTGCCGTCGTCCTCAACTGTGTTAAAATATTATATTTAAAATGTTATCTGGATGCCTTTAGTTAACCTTGTTTTTGTAACGTCTAAGCGTCTTAACTACTAGTAGCGCATACTCGTCCTGCTGATGATGGAAGTTAAATTCCGAAAGGCCTACAGTTAATATTTTATATATATCATTTTAACAAAGTTGAGAACGACGGCACCTGCCAACAGGTACATTTTAATTTTTAATATTTATCTTATTTTACAACTAGTAGGGCCTATGAGTATTTATCCAATGTGACTATTCAAAAAACAATCGCACTGAAAAGAGCTAGATGAGGGAGAAGTCATTTCGTTCATCTTGTTCTTGCCCACATGGCATGGTGCCATAAATAAACTTCCTCTCACTAGTAGGGATTGTTCAATGGATGTACATATTTATCAAGTCGATAAATGCATAATTAATTTCAAATTTATAATGAATTAATAACAGTGATTAATAATTTCATATATTATAGAGCTTATGCTAGAAGAAAAGTTGCACCATAAAACAAATGATAGCTCTTTTTAAAAATGTTTTAATGGAATAATAAATCGAATTGCAATAAGCGAGAAATTCGCAAACCAGTTGAAGGTCGAAAATGCGGCTCGCGAACCGTCATTTGGTCAGTCTTGCACTATATCCTCTGCTATTCAATTTTGGACTAGAACATTCCATCAAAATTTTAGAGGATAAAGAGAGCAAACAACTCAATCGTATTAATCAGCTGTCTGGCTTTATAGTATTTTAGGCAATAGAAAATAAACACTATAACGTAATACACACATTCGATAAAATATTAAGTTGTCTCTTATGTAATGTCGGGTTTTAATATAATGTTTTGTGTGTCTGGTGTGATTCACTGGGAGTTTGTTGCAATTGAGCGTGCAGTCGATGCGAATGTTTATTTTCAACAACTGGAACGAGTTTATGAAATTTTGATACGGAGATATCCAGCTTTAATTAACCGAAATACGGTTCTCTCGCAGGACATTGAGAGATCCAGTACTGCACGCACAACCATGACAAAAGTCAGGAATTGGGATGAATCGAACTGCTACCGCACCCAACATATAGCCCTGATCTTGCGCCTTCAAATTACCATCTGTTTCGAACCATGCCCCATTTCTTGCGTGAAATTTCGAAACATTGAGCTTTGAATTGAGTCTCAACAAATTCCTTGCATCAGACACCAGAGTGGTTTCGTCGCGGGATAATAAACTTCACTGCAAGATAAATCAAGACCATAGAAACTGATGCCCTCTACTTTGAAGAAAAAATTCAAAATGAAATTTTGTTTTAAAAATATATTGCTTATGAGAGAGTATCAATAACACAAAGAAATTGGGACTGCAAGTAAGCGACAGTAAGTAAATATAGTTTAAGGTTTTATGTGATTTTCATATTTATTAAAATATAAATTAGTTACAGCTGTTTCGGTACAAATTAATGAATTTTGTTGTACATTAATTTGTAATCATGTCTGAAGAAGGTACAAAGTACCGAAACAGCTGTAACTAATTTATATTCTAATAAATATGAAAATCACATAAAACCTAAAGTTTTATTTTTATTTAATTAAATAAGTTATGGATTTTCATCAAGTAAACACCAATTCAATTGATAACTAAATATAGAGTCACGCCCATTAATAATTTACTGTTAATTGGGAATTGACACTAACAACAAATGAGGGGGATTTTTAAGAAGTGCTGATTTCAAATACCTATGGACAATAATTTGAAACAGGGATGAGTTAGAGAAAGAAATTAAATATAAGCTAAATTCTGAAACTTATACTATTTTACACTACAGGGATTCTTGTCATTTCAAATTGTCTAAAAAAACATCATCATCATGAACAAATTCGTTTTAGGCCATGTGGCCTGTACGGTAAATTTTGCTTTGTCGTCATCAGTGTGATCATTCCAGTCTTTGCTTAAGTTTCTTCGAGTAGTAGGAAGTCCCCTGGGTTGGTTACCAGCCATCCGCAGAGCAAGACTAGTGGTAGGGCTGCTACCTTATAGCCTCTAGTCAGGCGTTCAAAATATGGAATTTCCTCCATATTCGATGGAACGGTTATACCGCCGTGACTCGGTCCCCATTACCTCGTTAGTTAAAAGCAGGGTGTACCACGTGCAGGTGAGGTTGAGAATTAGGTAGGAGAGGTTATAGAATGCACATCACTACCTCTTACACCCCTAAAAAAACATATTATACGAAAAGAAAGTATGTATATTGAAGACACTTTTAGATTATATTAGAACTCGGCAATTAAGATGGTACGGACATTTCCAGCGAATGGAAGAGGATCGGCTACCAAAATCTGTTTTAGAATGGAAACCTGAGGGAAGACGAGGCAGAGGAAGACCTAAAACTTCCTGGAGTCAGGGAATACATTTATACATGAAGGAGAAACATCTACAACCAGGAGATTGAATGGTCCTAATATATATATATAACGGAAACTTGTTTGTTAATGAAACCGACTTTTTAAGACCGGAGAAAGAATTGCGAGTGTTTGGGAATAAAGTGCTTTGGATTTTTTTAATCAAAGAAACGAACAAACAGGTAAATGAAGAAAACTACATAACAGCAAGCTATTATGATCTTTATGGTAAATTTATACTAGTATCAGTGTCCAATTTTATTGCAATTAAAATATTTGTAATAAAGTTCTGTTTAAATTTCGAAGGAATCTCGCTTTTGAGATTGTATCCATGCAAATATATATTTTTTAAACGTTTGGAAATCTCCATCGATCCTATTTTCTAAGCACAAAGAATAAAAATGATTGAATTACTGAATATTACTTTTCGTAGTGCATATTTTCGGTGTCATTGCCTATTTTGTAATTTTTGTATTAACCAAGCATGTATCGAATAATTTTAAATATGGGAACTTAATTTTCAAACACAGGTTTTAACAACTTTTATAAAAAGGAGTTGTAACACACTTTGACATTACAAAGCGATGTAAATTCAATCAAAACACATTTCAAAATTCTACTGGAAGCAATTATGGAATTAGAAAAATAGTGATTTGTCCTTCATTGTGCCCTATAGTCCTTCAGAAAGTGAAAAATGAGCTTAAATGTGCGCCTGTAAAGTATGATGAAAAATTGGGAGAAACAATGTGCAGTGTTTTAGAAAAGAATCCTGTGTTTAACATCTTAAGCATCTGCAGGGTGACAGCGTTGACCTTCCACAAGAAATTTCTAAAGAATTTGTTAATTCTTACAAATACTGTGCTGTGACATCTGTGCATGTCGAGAGGTCATTCTCTGCTTACAAATACATATTATCCAACAGACGTCATAAATTGACTGCGGTTCACTTGATCATCGTAGTCTGCTGCAGATCCAATTACGGCCGGCAGGATTACTTACAATTGGAAACACTTTAACGCTAGTCTACGTAGAACGCATACATGTTTAATGCATAAGTTCATATTTAGACCATATTTTACACATTTTAGCAACATAGATACATGCATATTTCAATTCTTTTTAGTGCATATAAATCAGAAACCTAGTGTTTTCTTACCGCATAATTCTTTAACGAATTTTGGCGAACGGCCAATTTCTGTCCGATGACGGACGGTATAAAGAAATGATTGGCAGCGCCTTTTATTTTTCTCATTATTGGTGGGTTTTCAGCCCAAGGCAAACCCCCAATCTGGAGGACCAAAGTTTTTCTATTGGAGCTTTCCCTACGCTTTTTAATATACAGGGTGTAACAGAACCTCGCCGAAAAAATGATAGGGATGATAGGCCATGCAGAGGGGATCATTTTTTGTGAAGGAACATATAGTCTCAAACACGTTGTTTATGAGTTATGCGCAGATGAAGGTGTTCACCCGTAAGGGTCGGAATTGAATACAAACAATTGTACACGTATCATTTTATTGAAAAATACATGTTTTTACAATAAGTGTTTTGATGACGTCAAAAATAATTCTGCCACGATCGCCCATGCTGACGATATCGAACATGCAATGAGGCACAGGGTTGACTGTTTGAACACTTATCTTAAAACATGTATTTTTCAATAAAATGCTCCTCTTTGCATGGCCTATCATCCCTATTATTTTATCGGGTATGTCCTGTTACAGCCTGTATGTTTAGACGACATTCTAGATGAATGGAAACAAGTAGTTTATAAGGGACTAAAAATTGGATAAAATAAAACATTGGATGTATTGTGTTTTGCTGAAGATATAGTATTAATTTTTGACAGAGAGAGGTCAGGCTACAAAAAGCAGCAGCTATCAATTGAATACTATATGTGAGAAATATAATATGATAATTTCAAAATAAAAAATTAAAGTAATTGCGTTCCATGGAAGGCACCCAGTAAGATCAAAAATAGTAATAGAAGATAAAATGTTGGAACAGGTTTCACACTTCCAGTATTTGGACTGCTATATAAGTTATGAAGAACAACAAGAGATAAATAAGAAAAGGCAGGAAATTCAACATATTTGTGGAACAATCAGACGAACAGTGAAGAACAAAGTTAGAAAGGATACGCAGCTAAGATTTTATTCAACGATGAGACTTCCAGTGGAGATGTATGGAAATGATACCTGGATCCTGAAAGAAAAAGGAAAGTAAAATTTAGGCAGCGGAAATTATCTTCCTACTGGCTATGAAAGATTGTACAAGAGAAGAACATATTAGAAATGAGAATATTAGAGAGGAACTAAAAGTACAACCACTTCTTCAACAAATAGATGAACACAGAACAATTGGATAGAGCATCTGCAGAGAATGGCAGAGGATAGGATACCGAAGATGACATTGATGTATAATTCTGGAGGGTGAAGATCGATAGGAAGCCCAAGAAAGCGCTAGGCTGAAGAAATGTAGATCGGGATAGGCGAAGACCTAATCCGTGAAAGATGATGATGATGATGTGTGTGTGTGTGTGTGTATACTGTTAACGCTCAAGCGGCCGCATTTTCTTTGGATCAAACTAAAAAAAAAGTCGAATTCGTCAATCAGCGAAAATTTAAAAATCGGAACCAAACTCTATAAAAAAAAAGCGTTATCTCGAGTTTGTATACCAGCAAAATCGGATCATTTGAAGTTGATGTTAGCCTGAAGCGAACATTTAAAAATCGCTGAAAGAACCGTGATTTTCAATTTTTCAAACTAAATTCGATATATGGTATTTAAAAGAAACAAAGTATTATCAAAAAATCGACTAAAGGAGGCTTTAGAAGTGGAGTTTTACCTTCTTCTTTTTCTCCTCTTTGTTTTAGATTCATGACCTGTTCCATCCAGAATTAAGAGTCCCTTCATCTCTTTTTGGTCTTACAGGTGTCCTTCTCCCATCCTCTGGTAACTTATCTCTTGCTAACCGTACAATTCTATCTGGTATCATGCGGGATATATGTTAATTCCATTCGAATTTTGGTTTTTCCACCCATTCACCTATTGCCTGAATAATCATCTGCCTTCTTATTTCTTCATTTCTACTTTAATCTTTCCTTTATTTACGTACAATCTCCCTCATAATATCCATTTCATTTGATTCTAAAGTGTGTTTTGTATTTACAGTAACTTCTCTTGTTTCGATGGCATAGGTCAATATTTTTTTCATAAATTGGAACATAGATCCTTATTGCAGTGAGGTGAATGATCGTTCACCTTGTGCCCCAGGTCTATCTTTAGGTAATTTAATTAGGCCAGTAGATTTCTTCGTAGCGTTTATTTTTGTATACGTCATTAAGATTTCAGAGGTATTGGGTTTGTTTGTTTATTCAGAAGAGAATATGTGAGCCGAGTGGTGCTATACATCAAACAGTATATTCTAGGAGGGCACAATCCAAATAAATTAACTAATTTGTGATATTAGCGCCACCAACTTTTCATATAACTCTAGCAATAAAGATATTTACTTAAAAACTCCCTGACAGAAATATTTAATGTAGAGTCTTTTGAAGAAAAGTACAGTTTTTATAGGAATGATTACAAAAATTGTGTTTTCTTTTTAAACTTATTCTGATTTTGTTTATAAACTATCTTAACATTGAGGTATTCGATTGTAACAGTCACTAATAAGTTTCTGATCTGGATTTTGGGATGAAATACGTAATTTTCAGCTACATACTTTTGTTATTGTTACTTAATTTACTTTTCCACCACTGTCGTCTCGGATTAGCGTCGCTGCCTCGTATGCAGCGGGCCCTGGTTCGATCCCCTGTTGAGACAAGTTTCCTGGGTGATGGTTTTTATCGGAGTTTTTCCTCACATTTAAGACAAATGTCAGAAAACCATAAGGCGCAAATTATTCTCGAACATAACCTAGTCATCATCATATTCACAATGTTTAGTATGAATATTTATGAATGGTGCGTTTCGTCTTAAGGTGAAGTGGGGGGGGGGGATATCGATTACTTTAGCAATTAGTGGAATAACTGTAACATTATTCGTTAAAAGGAATTTCAAAACTATATAATTGTTTACTGTTCTGTTATTTAAGTGTAAATAAAAAATGCAAATATACTATTAATTTCTTCTTCTTCTTCGTTTCATGTGATAGACCTAGTGGTCTGTTACCGTCTCAATCCAACATTTGAAGGGTCTGCCCTAAGATCTCGTGCCTGGTGGCTGGTAATTTAAGATTTGACGTGGTATTCTTGTTCTGCACATTCTTCTTACGTGATATTTCCAGTTGTTCTGTATTTTTGTACATATTCCATGAAAGATTCTGTTTGTAATTCTGTGAGAATCTCAGAATTCGTTTTATGGTCTGTTCTTGAGTAACCTGCAGTACGTCTCATAAATTTCATTTCTGCTGCAGTTAGTATTTGTTCATCGACACTGCGAATTGTCCAGGCCTCACTGCCGTAACATAATATGGGTCTGGCCAGTGTTTTGTAAATTCTAGTTCGTGTGTGTTGCTATACTGTGTTTAGCTTGAAACATTATTTATAATTCCTGTTATATACTATTAACTAACATGCAAAAATGCATTTTTGTATCTGGATTTGATCGACATTCCTACGACACTTGGGTAATTACGATCACCTTATTGAAAACTAAAGAAAAACTCAAATACACAAAAATGCAAAAGTTACTGTTTCTGCGAACAAAAGTCACACACGTATTTCTTTGCTGTGTCATGTCCACTGCATTCTGCATGAACCCATTCTGAACATAAAGTGAATCTGTACCACGTTTGGGCTGAAGGATAACTACTGTAATGTAGAGAAATTCTTAATAAAAATGTTATTATTGTTATTTGTTATTATTTTTATTATTATTATTATTATTTCTTATATTATTTGATTTTCGATTTGGTCATTTTTATAATAATAAACTAGCTAATACCCGGCGTCCGCTGCTACGCCTAAATACATGAAAATTAAGGGCTTTTATGTTTATTTGATTACGTTGATGGAAAAATAATTATAAATTTATATTTTTTAGATATGCCGTGCTCATTACCCGGGAATCTACTCATCCCGATCTTCTTGGCATAATTGAGCTGAAAAACAAAAATTAATGTACTTCTTATGTTTAGTTGAATAAGTATATACTTATACTAATACATAAACAAACAAAATTAAAATTTTATAAAACAATGGCTCCCCCTGTCCTTTTGTATGGGAGTGAATCTTGGATTACCACTACCAAACAAGAAAGTAAAATCCAAGCAGCCGAGATGAAATTTTTAAGAAGAGTAAGAGGCTGCACTAGAATGGACAAGATAAGAAACGAGGATATCCGTGAAGAACTGCAGATCTACTCCATAAAAGAAAAGATATTTAACAACAAGATACAGTGGAAAGAACATGTAGAAAGAATGGAAGAAAGTAGATTACCAAATAAAATCTTCCATTATTTTCCAAGAGGAAGAAGAGATGTCGGACGTCCTCGGAAGAGATGGTCTTAGATCTATTAGTGAAGACGGAACAGGCAACTCTTGCCTAAACCAGGAAGTGAAGAAGAAGACTAATTATAAATGTATATCGTAATTATTTTAAGATTCCCCGTGCTGATTACCCGGTGTTACCCGGGAATCTACTTATCTCGATCTTCTTGGCATAAATGAGCTAAAAGACTAAATTCGTTACGTGCTGTTATGCTTGCACAGGAATCTATGTACTTGTCTGGGTCTTCTTGGCATCAATGAAAGACAAAAATGGTTATTGTGAGTTATCCGTAAGAGATAAACATATGCTGTCGCGGACTTTTTTGTAGAGCTTTTTGAGATATTCAATTCTGTGTACATTAATTTTGTGTATTTGTTATGGTTTAGGCAGCGTAAGCCATTTAAGCGTTCAAAGAGCTGCTTTTTTCACGTTTTCCACTACAAAGGGCGATTTTTAAGGGTGTAGGAGTTGAGTATCACAACTCTCTTATAGCCTATGTTCATTCCGGAAATCTGATGAACATTTTGCAAGAAGCCCCATCACAATCGGTTCAACGGTATGGCCGCGCATAAAGCGCATACAAGCATGAACAAGCAAACAACATATTTATATATTAGATTGTTGAAATTATAAATACAACACCACTTTTAGTCTTTTGGTAGCCCAATTAAACTTCCAGTGCTGAATATTTATCTCCAACTATTATTGTTTATTATAGAAAAGTCTAGAAGTATTGATATATAAAATGCATTATAGAGGTTCTGCAGTACAAGAAGTGTAAAGTTTTCAAATGGTGACATTGTATCAAGGTGGGAGCACAGAAAACACATTATGTCAGCCCAAAGTTTACAACTTAGTCTTTTGTTTTAAAAATAGAAAATAATCTAATATTCCTGTGTCACAATTTTTTCTGAACATCAGAAAATATGTTTGATGACATACATAGTGGCAGCTAACTGTTCGTCTTAATGGAGCCCTTATTTTAAACTGTTTGGCCACACTCAAGACGTTCCGCTCGTGGGTTCACATAACTTCACAGCAACATATTACCATTTCTTTTGTGGATTTATCAACTATCACACCGTCACAACTGGAAAAACAAACTATTTCATTCCGAGAGTTTTTCATTGAAATCCCAACATGTCGTGCTAGATAATTCAACGATTCTTCTTTAAAAATACTCTACATTTTAGAGTCATTTTTTTCAATTGGACTGCGTTATGCATCAACCGGCTATGCGCCATTATGTAAGTTTCGAGAAACATACGTTTAAAGTTTAAGTCAATCTTCACTATTTATTGTAGCGCCAAACTAACAATACTGGATATTGCAAGTTCTTTTCTTTTCTTGACAGTTATGCATCAACAATCTAAGCGCGGGAACAATGGCGCTTAGTTGCAGGATGCAAAATTTAGATTAAAGTTTATGAAGACCTGGTTTCATTGCCGTTTGTTACAAAACAGAATCTCTGATGGCGTTTACATGTTTTATATAATGAGGCTGTATTTAAAGATTTGGCACAAAAAGTATGCGTACACTTACTTCATGAGCCAGTGCAACAGATGACAACAAAATCTCAATCTTTTTAAAATGGCGTTTAGCCGGTTGATGCATGAAATCGTCCAATTAGAAGATGAGTTTATACAGATTTGAGGTAATTCTTTACGAGACTTAACTGTTCTCATTATGTCTGGCTTCCTATAAAGACCACGTGGCTCACTGTTATGTAAGTCTTTCATTCACCTGTCTGTTCATCTCTCTTTTTGGACCAAAGAGAGATGAACAAACAGGTGAATGGAGAAAACTTCGTAACAGTGAGCTACATTGTCTTTATAGGACATGTCTTTATGTGCAGGACATGTGGCACGAATGGGGAATGAAAGACGTGCATGGAAGCTTCTTATTGGAAAACCAGAGGGAAGACGCCCAGTTGGTAGACCAAGAATGAGGTGGGAGAATAATAAACTATGATTTGAGGGCTGTAGATTATACAGGGAATGATTGGAAAACATTAGCTCAGGATAGGTATGTATGGAGAGCTTATGTCCGCGCGGCCATGTACCTACGGGTTCGATAGTGCCAGTGAGTTAGTTAGTTAATAATTTACTCATAGTTCATTGATGGAGAGTATGCTATTGTATGGTGATGGAAACATATACATTAAGCAGAGTGCAAGCACATAAACTGTTGGTGGCAGAGATGGACTTCTGGAGGAGGGCTTCTAGAAATTCAAGAAGAGACAAAATTATAATTACTAAATTTAGAGAAGTAATGGATGTTCAAAAAGGTGTTCTACAAGTTATTGAAGAAAGAAGACCGGCACGTAAAGAGAATAACAAACAGATGATGGGATACCTAAGGTGATATTAAATTTGTAATCGGAGGGCAAACGAAGAAACGGAAGACCAAAAGAACAGTGGGTTCAAGGAGTGCATTAGAATATGGAATCAAGACGATTAAGATAGTGATAAAATATGGATGTACGGAGGAGTAAAATGTTCAATGGGTTGTAGGGAAACTACTGCATTGTGTAGAAATTCCTAATTAATCATCATCATCATAGTACGTTCACGAATTTAGGCCATTTGTTGACCAGTTTCGCCATCAAGAGAAACACCATCCAAAAGTCTTTTGAGTGGACGTCCTGGTCTTCTTCTTCCTGCAGCTTGATATCTTAACATCTGTTTGGGTCTCCTGTGATCTTCCATTCGATGAACATGTTGCATCCATCTTGACTTATAATCAGAAATTTTGTTTCCTAAAGGTCCCATGTGTAATTCTTCTAAGATGTCTTCTTTTTTTTTCTTTTTTTTTTTTTTGTGATCTAGTAGTGTGTATGGAGCAGTCCTCCGAAGGTATCTCATTTCAGCAGATCTAAGTCTCTGTATATCCTTCTGTTTCAACGTCCATACTTCGCTACCATACAAAGGAGTTGGAAGAGACAGTGTTTTATAAACTTGAATGTTTTTGGACTAACTTTGGCTTGAAGATAGAATTTATTAACCCTAAAATTCTAATACATATTAATAATAATTATTGAAGAAAGAAGACAAATGGTTTGGTACGTAAAGAGTATGTCAGATGATACGATACGCAAGATGATATTAAATTTTTAAGCAGAGGGCAACAGAAGAAACGGAAAACCAAAAGAACAGTGGGTTCAAGAGGTGCATAGGTGTATCAAAATGAGAGAATTAAAGTAGTGATGTAAGAGGAATGTATGGAGGAGTATATTTTACAATGGGTTGTAGGAAAACTACTTTATTGTGGTAAAATTCCTAATAAATAATAACAATAATAAAATAATAGTAGTAGTAGTTGGCCGCGGTGGGCTAGTGGTTATGTTCCAAGACTCTAATTCCGAGGAACGTGGGTTCAAACCCGGCAGGGTCGATGTATTTTGAGGATCGAAAAATTCAAAGGACAAGGCCTCCGGGAGGGATTTTATGCCATGGGTCCCGAGTCTGAAGATTTTCATCCTCGTAAAAGAACAGCAAGCATGGATGCAGAGGTCTCAATACAAAAATTTACCGACCGTTATCCATCCAAGTAATACCTTAGTTGCCTACTAGGTGTCTCACTGAGCCAATATTCCGATCTCATAACAGTCTCTGACATCTATGGGTAAATAAGTGTAATAAAATTAGTTTGTTTAAGGGGGTGATGGATTTAAATTTCTATTTGTACATTTTTGAGCTAGAGACTTGATTTTTTGTACAAACATTCACTGCATGATACATAATGATGTATTTAGGTTTCATTCTTGTGAGACATTTATTTTATGAGTTATTAAATATTATATATTTTTTTTTTAAATTTGCATTTATTATAATTAAATGGTTTCCACAATTTTTTAGTAAAATGACTAATTTTTTTTTAAAAGACCCCTAAAATATTTAGAAAACATCATACATTAGAATTCTTATAATGTGAATACAAAGGCAGAAAAAAATATTGTTTTACCTCATGCGTGGAATTACAAAAAAAATAATTGAATACATTTTATTTTTTATTTCTTAAAATACTACTTCAATCATGAAACCCATGCTCTACTTTGTTACCCATTGTCTTTAGGACATGCAGTAAAAATTTGAACCTTCTAGGACAACATTTCTGAATTCCATTCAATTTTGAACGTACAAAAATGCAGTGGAAATGCAGTATAGGAAAACAAGTTTAAAGATTTGCATGCAAGTAATTTTTAACTGGCCCAGCCTTTTAACTCTGACGTAATTTAGGGCACTTAGAAGCGTCATAGGCCTCTGCGGCTTTTCCAACATATACATTAGAGTACAGGCTATATTTTATAAAAAAAAACAAAAATGCCGATTTTGATCTTAATTGCTCAATTTTTCAGCCATCACCCCCCTCCTTAAAACATTCCCAATAGGGCGCACCCTAATCCCTACACGGAAAAGTACGAGTGTGTGTGTGTATATATATATATATATATATATAATTAAATAATAATGAGTGTGTCCCGCTACAAGCTATAACGTCGAGGGTTCATGTCCTGGTGGGTGCGGATTTGAAAATGCAGCAGGTGAATGGGTGTTGAAAAATTGGTGACGATTGATAAAGTGAGTTTTACAGTGAAAAGCGGAGGATGTTCTTGTAGCACTTACTATAAGACATTTTAACCTCAGGAATGTACCAATGTTAATCAGAATAATAGCAAAGGAAATTTCAACCATTGCATGCCGAAGCCTACGTACCTTAAAATTTATCTCTGAGAAGCGTTATGATGCACCTATGTCGTGTCCAAAAAAAATCTGCCTCTTTTAACTGCAAGGCACAGAAATCGAAGATAGACTCCAGCTATGGCAATCCACTGTGCGAAGAAGATGGACCGTAGTTGAGTAGAGGAGGTGGAGTGATGGCCGACGCGGTGCGGGGGCAGCTTGTTACGGTTATCCAATTCACTGAGTCAGGAGTTGTATTACTTCCCATTTGTTTAAATGGGAGTTTTGGTGCTGGATTTTAGTGCCTTGCAGTTAAAAGCGGCAGATACTTTTTTTTTGATACGGCTTTGGTATCTCACAATCCTTCTCTGGGAGAAATTTCAAGGTAGGTTTCGGCATGCAGCTGTAGTAAGTTCCCTTGTCACGCAGCAGGCCCGGTTTTGATACCCAGTCGGGACAAGTTTCCTGGGTGAAGTTTGTTCTGTATTTTTTCTCACCTGTAAGACAAATGTTAAGAAACTTTAAGACCAAAACGGTATCTGATCATCATCTGGCCATCATTATCATCATTTATCATATTCCCCCTTTTAGATTAAATGGACCACATAAGAAATGGAATAAGAAGAGAATTACAAATATATTCAATAAATGATAGAATTCTTCGACACCGCGTTGGCTGAGAACAGCATGTTCAGAGAATGGATGAAACAAGGTTGTCCAAGATAGCATATCATTATAAACCAACGGGAATTAGGGATGTAGGAAGACCCAGGAAGAAATGGAAGGAATCATTGTGAATTCGGAACAGGCGACTCGCCTAAACCATGAAGTGAGGAAGAAGAAGATTAAATGTAGGATTTAGAATTCTCCTGGTGCATCATTACCAATCATCATCATCCACCATGTCATTGGGACAGCGTAACCCCGCCTTCCAAGCGCCCCAACCTCAGAAGTGGTTACAATATGCCAATGCCAGGAGAGAGTATCAGGAATGTCGAAATAATATATTGCAAGCTTTGAACATAAATAGTATATTACGATTCGAGGTTGGGAAATGGTTTTTGCAGAAGCGAGGAAATGTATAAAAACCGATAGTGAGGTTGTTAATTTCCGATATTAAGTCAAAACGTGTGTTGTACATTATTTTTTGTGCGATGGTATTTTCAAAATAATAAATAATAGTAAAATAATATCTTTGTTGGAAATATTTGCGTTCATTATTCTTAGCTAAATTTTGGAATTTCTTAGATTTGGACAGAGTGTATATTTCTACAATTGCCATCGCTGCCATTGGAGGATCAATTTCAATTTTAAGAAACCATCTTTACAAAATATATATTTTATAGTATTTATACTTCAATAACATTTTGAAAAAATTTAAATGTACTTCATCAATTTCGAAAATTATCTGTATTACTTTGTCCTTAAGGAAAGTTATATATAATATATAATAAAAATATTTAATGACAACTGACTAACGTTAACAGTGTGGGCAATGTTTATTAGTTTAGACTCCAGCAGGCCGTGACACCAACCTGTCATGAAATGGCGGCAATTACATATCAGTTGATATGTAATAACACAATTCTTAATTTAACATGTCTGAAGAAGGTACAGTGTACCGAAACAGTTGTCACTGAATATATAATAAATATGAAAATCAAATAAAACTTACGTTTTATTTGTATTTAATTAATACATATTTATTGTTTTATATTGTTTTAGATAAAGTTCAGTTCATTAAAAATGCAGTTACTTATTTCGTATAATATATATTAACACTTACTTACTTACTCACTGGCACTATCGAACCCGTAGGTTCATGGTCGCACGGACATAAGCTCTCCATACATCCCTATCCTGAGCTAATGCCCTCCAATCATTCCCCGTATAATCTACTTCCCTCAAATCATAGTTAATGTTATTCTCCCACCTCATTCTTGGTCTACCAACTGGGCGTCTTCCCTCTGGCTTTCCTACAAGAAGCTTCCATGCAAGTCTTTCATTCCCCATACGTGCAACATGTCCTGCCCATCGCAGTCTACGAGACTTAACTGTTCTTATTATATCTGGCTTCCTATAAAGACCATGTAGTTCATTGTTATGTAGTCTTCTCCATTCACCTGTCTGTTCATCTCTCTTTGGTCCAAAGATGTTCCTAAGTACTTTATTCTCAAATACTCATAATCTCCTTTCCTCTCTTAAAGTAAGAGTCCATGTTTCGCACCCATATAATATAACTGGTAGAATAATTGTTTTATATATTTTCAGTTTAACGTTTTTTGAAAGGAGTTGGGACATCAAGAGGTCTCTGCAATGCATAAAAGCATGCATTTCCAGAATTGAGCCTATGTTTAATTTCTTTGTGCATCTCATTCCTATTTGTGATTATTGTTCCTAGGTATTTGAATTCACCCACTTCCTCAAAATTAACAAATATTAACACTACCTTTTGGATATATTTTCGTATATCCATTGCACGTAGTATACATAAAGGGCAGTGGTTTTACGTCCCGCACGAGGTTTGTAATGTGTAATGTTACAGTATAGTTATTTACGTTGGCAACCCCGAAATGTAGAAAGTTGAACTTTTAATAATGGTCGCCATTGCTATAAGTACGCAAAACGCACTAAAGTAAAGTAAAGTGATCCCACAACAGACCCGGAGGTCCTTGGGGTAGTAGGAGGCTAAGGCTCCCACTTTTTCTAGACAATCGGCACTTTATGTCAGCCGGGTTGTCAGCCCTGCGTGACGGCCGCCTTTACCCCAGAACAAGCGTCTGGTACTCATTTCCGTTAGAGGCTGAGTCGACCCCAGGGCCATAGTGCCGCCAGAGGGTTTGGGTCAGTTTAAAAATCCTGACCCCTACGGGACTCGAACCCTCGACCCTCCGGCTTGTAGCTCAGTGCCTTAACCACTACGCTACGGCGTGCCCCCCACGCAAAACGCACTATCGCGCAAAAAATATTATTTCAGTGTCATCTGAAACTATATTGTAAATATCATTAGCAGAGTTCAGAAGTATTTTGGAGGTCAAAAAGATTTGCTATTAACAATTAAAATACTTGACTCATGAAGTTGTGTCTTATTTCTGTATTAGTTGTTTCGCTTGCAGCATTGTTTAAAGGTCAAAAGTGTAATAAAAGTGCACCCCACTCTGCTACAGTGATTAATATTTAGCTTACATAAATTCAGTTGCTACAAATACCTTCACGTGCTCCTTCTTGTAAGTTTGTTCAATTGCACTTCAACACATATTTCCAACATTATTAATACTGGTTTACTCTCTAAATTTATACTTTCTCATGCATAAGTTACTCTAAATTTTGCTTTTCTACGAATTGCAATACACTAGTTTTAATAGCTCAGTAAACTTTAATTTATCGTCGCCTTTGACTTGAAATTCCGCAGATATTTTTCTCGTGGTGTGGATTATTTTTTAATGTGTTTGTTGTAATAAATGCACTTCAAGTAACTTGAATACAGTTATTTCCTTTTTTTACGAGCCTACAATTTTTCCATCCTCGTTTTAGTCAGAGATATTAAAAGTTATTGAATCTGGCTTCATGTGGGCTTATATTTACTACATACCTTTATGTAATTGTAATGTTAATGTTTTTAGTGTATAATGCTATTGTGTTATTATTTAATTGTAATATTATTATTGTGTTTTCTTTATGTAATTGTAATGTTATTGCTGTTTTTGTTGTTTATTTTTCTTTACACTCGTACCAATTATTACTTTATTGTAACGGACTGTCAACAGCACATACGGCTTACTGCCCGTGCGACCCATATTTGTAAATAATATTGTAAATATCTTACTTTTTGTCTAATAAAGTCCTACTACTACTACTACATAGTTCAACGTTGACCCTTGGGGATAGTATGTTTTTAACATAAAACACAATAATAATAATAATAATAATATAATAATAATACTTACTCATTGGCTCTATCGCACCAATAGGTTCATGGCCGCGCGGACATAAGCTCTCCATATACCCCTATCCTGAGCTAGTGCTTTCCAATCATTTCCTGTATAATCTAATTCCCTCAAATCGTAGTTAATGTTATTTTCCCACCTCATTCTTGATATACCAACTGGGTGTTTTCCCTCTGGCTTTCCTACAAGAATCTTCCATGCACGTCTTTCATTCCCCATACGCGCAACATGTCCTGCCCATCGCAGTCTACGAGACTTAACTGTACTTATTATATCTGGCTTAATAATAATAATAAATAATAATAATAATAATAATAATAATAATAATCTTCTTCTTCGTCAGGCTCTACGACTTCCAGTGGAATGTCTTGGCCTTCTCAACCAGTTTACGCCACTTCTTCCTATCTTGTGCAGTGGATTTCAAATCAAAAATCCCCATCTCTCTCAAATCTTCAATTACGTCATCTTCCCATCGATCCTTGGGTCTTCCCCTTGGTCTTGTTCCTTGTGGCTTCCAATTCAAAATATCATTCGGCAATCTTCCCTTTGGCATTCTTAGTGTATGTAATAATAATAATAATAATAATAATAATAATAATAATAATAATAATAATAATAATAGCTTTATTTTACCTGGCAGAGTTAAGGCCACTCAACCAGGTTTTAAAAGTACAAAAAAATATTCTTACATCTAAATTACAGTAAACATAAACGATGAGATATTATAAATACAATACAATTATTATTTATAATGTATTTTGATTTATTCTAGGTTTATCGAATTAAATATAATATGTACAAAATATATAAAAAACGATAAAAAATTATTAATGACATAGTATAAATTTAAATAAATAGAAAAAAAAATAATTATTAGACAACAGGTAACTGTATAAGCGTGACTTAAAAGTGACAAGTGTACGGCAACCCCTGATATCTTGAGGAAGGAAATTCCAGGAGCGGGCACAGGCTACTGTGAAGGAAGTAGAATAAGAGGAAGTGCTATGAAGAGGGATTGTTAACACACTGTTATCTTGTGACCTAGTATCAATATTGTGGTAAGATGACAACTTCTCAAATCTGGACGCCAGGTAAGTAGGAATGTAGGAATTTAGAAGCTTGAAAGAGAGTGCAGTTTACGTCTGTCAGTAAGACAGAGCCAAGAGAGGTTATTGAAGTGTTCGGAAATGTGGTCATAACGGCGGATATGGAAAATGAATAGAACGCAAGCATTATGAACACGCTGCAGTCTCTGCAACAAATCATAGTTTACATCATTATAAAGTCCATCAAGCAGAAACTGCGCAATCTAAGCGAATTGGTCGGCAAATCGTAGGCATAAGTTATGTATAATGTTTTGCTGGTTTAAGGAATATATGTTTTCCTCTAGTTAATTAAAGCATTTCACCCAGTTAAGGTGTCGGCCGCTAGAGCGACTTTAAAATTACGACTTTCAAGGTAAATCCTAAGTCCCAACGGTCAGATTTCATTGATGTTTGCAAAATATCTTCATCGTTTCATTTTAGGCCTATGGCAAGTTCCTGGTTTCGTTACAAAGAACCGCGAAAATTGTGACGGCTAGTTTTTCCTCCATCTTCTTCTTCTTTTGATGTTATGTAATAATTCCATGGCGCGACAGGCCTAGACGGCCCTTAGCATACCAGCCGGCTGCTGGCCTCACATCCACATGTGTCAATCACAGATGTAGATGATCATCTAGCTCATGTAGGCCGTTATAGCTGGTTCTCAACCTGGAACCGCTACTTATTGTAGCTACCCAAATGCCTCACGATGCTGGGTGGGCACCGGTCCCATACTGGCAGAAATACCTAGAGAAAATTCCATGGCGCGACAGGCCTAGACGGCCCTTAGCATACCAGCCGGCTGCTGGCCTCACATCCACATGTGTCAATCACAGATGTAGATGATCATCTAGCTAATGTAGGCCGTTATAGCTGGTTTTCTCAACCTGGAACCGCTACTTATTGTAGCTACCCAAATGCCTCACGATGCTGGGTGGGCACCGGTCCCATACTGGCCGAAATACCTAGAGAAAATTTATTCTCCCATGGGGACTCGAACCAGCGGAAGCTTAATGTTATGTACTATATTAATTTATTGCTTTATGCCGAGTTTGGTTCCGAAAAAATCCGGCCATTAGAAACGTTTACATATAGGCCTATATATATCTTTAAACGGTAACTTCTTATGATGTTTATTGGGTAGGATTGTCGGCCGCGGTAGACTTGACTACTGGTTATGTTTCTAGCCTCTGGTCCCGAGGGTCAACACTTCGTGACTCGTGAATTTATCGATGATTTGGAAATCACTCGTGACATTATTTATGATAAGTCCACCACTGTGGTCTCGAGACAGCGAGTTCGATCCTCGGTCGCAACAATATTCTGGGTGAAGTTATTTTCGGGCTTTTTCCTCACCTTCAAAACAAATATCAGGAAACTTTAAGGACATACGGTTCCCGAACATCTGGCCTCCATTATCATCACTACCGTACTCATTTAGATTAATTTTAGGATTAAGGCCACTCCTTGCGCATCATTACCAGCATCACCACCTTCCATATATCATCGGGCAGCGTAACCCTGCTTTGCAGGCGCCCCAACCTAAGAAGTGGGTTTGAAGTACGCCAATGCCAGGAGACAATACCAGAAATGTCGTACTAACAACATGATGGAATTGATAAAAATATAAAAATGGACATACACAAGAAATAATTTTTTTCTGAAATGCAGGGGAAAACGAAATAAATACAGGACGATTCAAAAGTCTATTGACATTTTCGTCAAAGGAATGTTTTATGCCAAACTTGTTACATTTGGAAAGTAATGGCTACTGGATGATAAACTCAGTACATTTCAATGTGGTGGCCCTCTAAGTCACGGCACAGACTCCATCTTTCTTGTGTACAGCGAAACACTTTTGCCAGCATAACTGGTGTGATTGCAACTACCGCTGCAGCTATTCGTTTTCTCAATTGCTATAAGATGTTGATCTTCACTTCATACACTTTTGACTTAACGAAACCCCAAACAAAGGTGTCTAGTGGTGTCAGATCTGGAGAGCGGGCCGCCAAAATTCTCGGTGAATCAGGACCAATCCACCTACCTGGGAAAACTTCGTTGACGGGTCACGAACAATGATAGCAAAATGGGGTGGTGCATCATCTTGCTGGAAAACCACAGTATCTTGTACAGCATCCTGTTCCAGGTATTGTTCTAACATGTAAAGATAGTTACTTACAGTTACTGTTGTTTTCGCAAACATGAACGGCCCGTCAATTTTTGTTTTTGTTATTCCCAGCCACACATTTATCTTTGATGTGTCTCTCTGAAAGTCTTGTATGATGTTGTAACCGGTCTCCCTCTACGTGCCTCATAGGCAATAGATCCCGCCCGTTTCATTTTCATTACCAGATCTATAATAGCTTTCCTGCTAGGACCTGGTTTTCTGAATTTTCTACTGAATTCTTCTTGGACTTGGCCGTACGTCAATCCCCGTATACGAGCGAAAACGATACCAAATATTTCCTCTATTGTTAGCATAGTTTCCAATTACATATAACAAAAATACATAAATTTACGATATGAGGAAAATGTCAAGAGATTTTTTAATCACCCTGTAGTTAAACCAGGTGACATGATAGGATACCATGCAGTTCGAAACAAAGCGAATCAACAAAATGTAGTAAACGTGTTTGAATTCAAACAACAATTATTACAGGTGTTATGACTAAAAGTATAGATGACATGAAAACACAATTTTGTATTCTCTTCTGTACACAACCAAAAATGTACAAATATTAGTTTTTGATTAGGCAGTTATTGGAAACGCATGACTGTACTGTGATTGTGTCAACACACTACTCAAACATGGCGTGGTTTTATCCACGAACCGATAACATGTTAAACATGGCTAATTTTTTCCAATCTACTTATTTATTTGTTTACCTTCATTATTGAAATTGTCAGTAATTATTTTAAATTTAATTTCAGAGCAACTATTTTCTGCTTGTTTCGTACACATGTGGCATGAATGTATCAGAATTATATGAGTTATTGATAGAAAAGCGACCATAACACATTTGCCATTTAACTAGTAATGATTAAGGGGGGCTCGACTGTGAAGAGAATGAAAAAGTAGCTCATTTGTTTAATGGAGCATCTAACGGACGCTTTGGAAACAAATGGAATTTATTTAAATTAACTTCAATGATGTTTACACAAAATTTCCAAATTCACTTTCACAAAAATTCATTAATTCTTTATAAATAATTAGCTATACTTCTAATAATTGTGTTTGAACACCGTTTTGAGGTTAAAATTATTTCAATTATGAAAAATGTTTGTACCAGACAAAATACTACTTCTTTGCTACATGTTCCAAAATGTTATTCAACTTCTGGATCTAAACATACTAGATATCTAGGACCCGAATTATATAATGAATTAATTAGATCCAATCCAGAAGTAAGTAAACTAAACAATACAGCTAGTTTTAAAAAGCAATTAAATTAATTATGTTTAATTAATTAAGTTAATAAAATTAATCATTTGAATATTTTAAAATACTAAATATAAAGCATCTATGTTTGCTTATATTATTATAAATCAATATATAACTAATTACTTTCTTCTGTACTATTGGTTATAATCCATTACATTATATGGTTCATATTATTTTATGTAAATCATTCTCCATTGCATTAATTATTTTGTTAGAATAAGTCTTATTCCCAATATCCATCCATAGTAATTCTGCCTGAAGGCAGGTCCTTCACTGCAATCATAGCATTTTCATGCTATGCTTGCAGATTTACTAGGGAATTGTAGGTGTGGTAGCTTCCCGTTGCTTTCCACACCGGTGAAGGATGATGATGATGGTGATGGCCGGATGATTTTCAGTGTTGTAAAACGCCTAGTTGATAGACCAAGAATGAGGTGGGAGAATAGCATTACCCATGATTTGAGGGAAGTAGATTATACAGGGGATGATTGGAAACATTAGCTTAGGATAGGGATGTATGGAGAGATTATGTCCTCGCGGCCATGAACCTACGGGTTCGATAGTATCAGATAGATAGTTAGTTGGTTATCAAAATGCTAGAAAAGATGAAAACGTATAACTAAAGAGAAAAATGTCTACCTAAACCGGGATTTGAATCCAAGTTTTCTATCTTTACGAGTTGCAGCAATAAACCACTGTGCTACTTAGGCCACTTAGATTTGCGTCTTTTCTGGGATTACCTAAGTAGCATTTCCGAAGTGCGCTAGCGCGTAAAGCTGGAGATCTTGGGTTCAAATCCCGATTTAAGAAGAAATTTCCTCTTTAAATATACGAACTATTTCATGCGAACATAAAACCTGAGAACATCAATTTTAATATTAAGATGACCATTTAACTCATGCCCTCCCCAAATGGGAATCAATGTCCAATCACATTTCAGTAAATTTTGTTTCACAACCAATGACAGTCGTGTGTCACCTGGATATTTATGGAGTTATGTTTACCAAAATAAAGAAAGCACCTCCTTTTTAATATTCTCAACAGGTCAAAGCATTATTTTGTAGTGACTGACTATCCAACAAATACGTTGAATATAGCAAATAATGAATAGATTCCTTCCAACTACACATTTGATAATTGTGTGTTCAATAATAGTGTTTTTAGGGAGGTGTTGTGTGAAAAATTTACCATTTGAGATCAAAATTGACATGTATTTACTAAACAAATAGGTTGTACTCTAATGTATATGTTGGCAAAGTTTCAGAGGCGTATGGCGCTTCTAAGTGCCCTAAATTACGTCACATTTAAAAGGCTGCGCCAGTTAAATTCCACCTGCAATCAAATCTTTAAACTTGTTTTCTCACACTTTTATTTTCGGTGTATTTTTGTACATTCAAAATTGAATAAAATTCAAAAAGTTTGTCCTAAAAACAGTGGGTAATGAAGTAGTGCATGTGTTCCACGATTGAAGTAGTATTTTAAGAAATAAAAAATAAAATGTATGCAATTATTATTTTTTTTTAATTCCACGCATGAGATACAACATTATTTTTTCTTCCTTTGTATTCACATTAATAGAATTCTAATGCATGATGTTTTTCTAAATATTTTAGGGGTCTTGTAAAAAAAATCAGACATTTTACTAAAAAATTGTGGAATCCATTTAACTATAATATATGCAATTTTTTTTAAAATATAATATTTAATAACTCATAAAATAAATGCCTCACAAAAATGAAACTTAAACACGTCGTTATGTATCATGTAGTGAATGTTTGTACGAAACATCAAGTCTCTAGCTAAAAACATGTAGAAAATAGAAATTTCAGCTATCACCCCCCTTAAATAATTATTTCATTGAGTTTTTTTCTAAAAAAAATAATTAATAAACTATAATGTTGGTTATAGTTTACAGTTTGATGTGTTTCATTTTTCCTCGATTAAGGTGCATTGTTGAAATAGTTTGCGTTCCTATTTGGCAATAAATAATACTATCTAGTTGCAGTGGATCAACAAATTAAACATAACCAAACATTTCTCATTTGTTTTCAAACATCGCCGTATACATTAAATATGTAAATATTTTAAACTAACTATATTTATGTAATGATTTGTGAGTAAACAGCTCAATTTTATTCGTTAAAGAGTAGTAACAAATGTTACTCTTGATTTCCAAACCCGCTAGATAATTTGGAAATCGCTCGTGGCATTACTTATGAAACTCTTTCGATATTGACTTGTACATCTAATATATAAAAATGAATGTTTGTTTGATTGTTTGTTTGTTCGTACTTTATGCGCGGCCATACCGATTGTGATGGGGATTTTTGCAAAATGTTCAGGAGATTCCCGGGATAAACATAGGCTATAAGAGTGTTGAGATACTCAATTCCTACACCCTTAAAAAACACCCTTTGTAGTGAAAAACGTAAAATGTCCCTTTTTTACCCTTAAATGGCTTACGCTGCCTAAACCATAACAAACACACAACATTATTTTACACAGAATTGAATATCTCAAAAAACTCTACAAAAAAGTCCGGGAGAGCATATGTTTATCTTTTACAGACTATTTAACTCATGTCCCAAATGGGAGTCAATGACCAATCACGTTTCAATAATTTCTGTTTTACAACCAATCAGAGTCGTGTTTCACCAAATATTTATCAGTGTTATAATTACCATATTAAAGAAAGCTCCTCCTTACAATATTGCGTTCCTTTGGCAATAAATAGTATGATCTGGTGGCAGTAGTAAACAAAAGAAGCTGTAGAAGCGTACCTATCGTTTCTCATTTGTTTTCAAACATCGCCGTTTACATTAAATATATAAATATTTTAAAATAACTATAGTTAAATAATGATTTGTGAGTAAACAGCTTAATTTTATTCGTTAAATAGTCCTAACAAATGCCACTCTTGATTTCCAAATTCTCTAGATAAATTCACTCCTCACGAAGTGAGGAGGAATTTATCGATAATTTGAAAATCGCTCGTGGCATTACTTATAACACACAATAGCCATTTTTGTCTTTCATTGATGCCAAGGAGATCGGGATAAGAAGATTCCCGGTAAACATAGCAGCGCACGACGGCTGTTCTTTTATTGATAACTCAAAATAACGAATTTTGTCTTTCAGCTCATTTATGCCAAGTACATCGGGGTACGCAAATTCCCGAACAACGCCGGGTAATCAGCACGGGGTATCTAAAAATAATAACGATATAAATTTATATTTATTTTTTCCTTTTACTTATTCAACTAAATGCAAAAATACATTAACATTTATTTGGTGTATCAGCGCACGCCGGGTATTGGCTAGTTTTAAATAAATGAAAGCAATTCATCTTAGAGGGCACACTGTCAATTGAAGGGTGATATGGTATTTGAGAACACGTGTTCTAGTTGCACACGTCGGGCAGTGGACTTTAATCATCACATTCAAGCCACCAAATAATATAATTAATATGAGGCAGTGGATAAATAAGAAGGGATGGTTGTCTTGTCTTGGTGGGAGTGCAGACTACTGTATTCCAGTCACGATGGTCTTGTTATACAAAAACCTCTACATTGCAGACCACAGCTGCTTGATTTCAACAACCACCTTGTTGCTGAGGTGCATACCATCCCCAATTTATATTCCTATCTCTTTCTCTAACAAAATACATTCTGCTTTACCTATCCTATATTCTTCTTTTTTAACATTTTTTGTCGTCTTCTTCTGTGAGTGGGGATGTGATAGAGAAGAGGGGATACAAGGAAATGATGTTATATCGACTTGTATGCACACCTTGCAATGGATCGTGATCGAATTTTTTTTACTGTGTTTTACATCACCAAGAGCGATCTATGTCCTCAAAGTTTTGCTCGTAAAATCTAACAGTAACGAGACGGATGACAATTCCTAAAAAGTTAGACTTATACGAATGTCTCTAAATGGCTCAAAGAGTAAGGTGCGTGTAGACAAACAGTTTTCGGACACTTTTGAAATCCAGCATGGGTTGAAGCAAGGAGATGCACTATCTCCTCTACTATTTAATTTTGCACTAGAGCATGCCATCAAATCTTTAGAGGATGAGGAAGGCCTACAACACAATGGTATTAATAGGCTGTTAGTTTATGCTGATGATGTAGTACTGTTGGGCGATAGCGAGGAGATACTAAAGGACAACACGCACGCACTATTAAGTAACACTAAGAAATTGAGACTGGAAGTAAATATAAATAATACTAAATATATGGTCACACATAGTAATACATTATATAATGGAAATGGACAGCTAATGACAAATGAGGGAAATTTTGAGGAAGTGGCTGAATTCAAATACCTAGGAACAATAATCACAAATAGCAATGAGGTGCGCAAGAAAATTAAACATAGGCTCAATTCTGGAAATGCATGCTATTATGCATTACAGAGACTTTTGATGTCCCAACTCCTTTCAAAAAACGTTAAACTGAAAATATATAAAACTGTTATTCTCCCAGTTATATTATATGGATGCAAAACATGGATTCTTACTTTAGGGAAGGAAAGGAGATTACTAGTATTTGAGAATAAAATTTTTAGGAAAAATTTTGGATCAAAGAGAGATGAACAGACAGGTGAATGGAGAAGACTACATAACAGTCAACTACATGGTCTTTATAAGAATCCAGATATAATAAGAAAAGTTAAGTCCAGTAGACTGCGATGAGCAGGACATGTGGCACGAATAGGGAATGAAAGAGGTGCATGGAAGCTTCTTGTAGGAAAATCAGAGGGAAAACGTCCAGTTCGTAGACCTAGAATGATGAGGAAAATAACATTAACCATGATTTGAGGGAAGTAGATTGTACAGGGGATAATTGGATAACATTAGTTGAATATAGGGACATATGGAGAGCTTATGTCCGCGCGGCCATGAACCTACGGGTTGATAGAGCCAGTTGGTTAATTTAAAGTCCAGGAAGAGAGAGGAGCGTGGCAAAACCATGTCATGGAGCGAATAGAATAATGCTGACTGCTGCCGCTGCATAAAACAAATTGCATGTGCAAGAATGCAACGCTTGCATAAATATTAATAACATTTCTTATTAGAAGTTTCTATTTCTACACATCAAAGTATTTTTTCTTCGTGCACTCATAAAGTAATCGCTTTGTTCCATTCTGGCGGTGCGGAAATATTTCATGACTTGAATAAAATAACCTAAAACATATTCAGTGCACAATTTCTTGCAAGAAAAATTGTTCATCTAACGATCGTAATAAAATCTCAAATCCATGTTGTGAGAATGCATTTAAAAATCGTTATAGCGGACGCAGTTTTAGATTTTTCGCAAATAAACTCACTGTTTCCCATTGAAATACGAGGAATTGTATTCTCTTAAAAATCAACGAAATACGACCATCAGGAGTGGGGGTTTACCTGAAAGTATAAATTTAAAAATTGCCTAAACAACCGATTTGTTTGTTTGTTTGTTTTTCTCCGCAACGTAAAAGAATATATACAATTTATCTATCTATCTATCTATCTATCTATCTATCTATCTATCTATCTATCTATCTGTAATTGCGTAGCCCACTGTTGAGCCATAGCCTCTCCTTTGTAAGGACCAAATTAATTTTTAGTTACCTTATTCGCTCAGAGATGTAATGTATAGCATGCGGTCAACACACCGACCCAAAGAGACATCTAACAGTCAACTAAGGTATTACTAGGACGTTGATGTTGGTAAATTTTGCTTAGAGGCTTCTTTTGCTTCAAGTTTAAGGATCTTTTACGGGCCTGAAAATCTTCAGACTTGGGACCCACGGTTTAAAGTCCCTCCCGGAGGACTTGCTCCTTGGATTTTTCCGTCCTAATCAATCCATGACCCCAGCCGGTTTTGAACCTGCGACCCTTGGAACTAGAGACAAGGAGCATAACCACTTCCACTTCGGCCGACACACTTTATTTAATAGACATTAATTAGGCAAAAAGCGACCATAAATTCGACTTGCTGGGAAATTAGCTTTAGATTTCACAGTTAATGTACAACGGAATTTTTATTCCCAGGTTTTCTGTTTGGTCTTCCTCTCTTGTCCTTCCTTTAGGATTCTATTCATAATTTATCTATATTTCGTTTTATTTTATTTAATATGTCCAAATAATTTTAATTGTATTGACTTAGGCTTTCACGGCCGGAGTTGCTATGATCTTGAAAAAGATACATTTTAATTGTGTTGTTTTAATAGTTTATAAAGGATATCCTGGCATTTTCATTATTATTCTTGTAACATTCCCAATTTTATCTCCTCTTGAAGTATACTGTCTTTCTAGAGCGAGGCACACACACAAGCACACACATACACATATATGTACATATATGTGCCTTCTCATCGTAGCTACGTGGTTTAATGCAAATACAACCCCTAGAAGTCTGTAATACTTATTCGGAAACACCCTATATTTGTATATATCTAATATATAAAAATTGTTTGTTTGTTTGTTCGTTCGTTCGTAATTTATGCGCGGCCATACCGTTGATCCGATTGTGATGGGACTTTTTGCAAAATGTTCAGGAGATTCCCCGGATGAACATAGGCTATAAGAGAGTTGTGATACTCAACTCCTAGACCCTTAAAAATCGCCCTTTGTAGTGGAAAACATGAAAAAAGTAGCTTTTCGGCCGCTTAAATGGCTTCCGCTGCCTAAACCATAACAAATACACAAAATTAAAGTACATATTGAATATCTCAAAAAGCTCTACAAAAAATTCCGCGACAGCATATGTTTATCTCTTACGGAAAAACTCACAATAACCATTTTTGTCGTTTCGATGATGCCAAGAAGTAAAACGTAGATTCCTGTGCAAGCATAGCACCACATGGAGGGTATTCTTTTACGGATAACTTTCAATAACGAATTTTGTTTTTTAGCTCATTTATGCCAAGAAGATGGAGATAAGTAGATTCCCAGACATCACCGGGTAATCAGTACGGGGAATCTTAAAATAATTACGATATACATTTATAATTATTTTTCATTTTACTTATCCAACTAATCATAAGAAGTACATTAATTTTTGTCTTTTAGTTCATTTATGCCAAGAAGATCGGGATGAGTAGATTCCGGGACAACGCCGGGTAAACAGCACGGGGTGTCTAAAAATAATTACGATATAAATTTTTCCTCGCACTTGTTTAAGTAAACATAAAACACATTAATTTTTGCATTTCTGCTCATTTATGCCAACAATATCGGAATAAGTAGGTTCCCAGGCAACGCCGGGTAATCAGCACGGGGTATCTAAAAATATAGATTTATGATTATTTTTCCTTTTACTTACTTAACTAAACATAAAAGCACATTAATTTTCATTTATTTAGGCGCAGCTGCGCTCGCCGCGTATTAGCTAGTGTGTGTATATATGACATTAACTGTAAAATTCGTGTACTCAAATACTGGTTGCGAGTAATCCAATGTGAACAAACAATGCTTAGAGCAATTTGTTACGACCACCAAATAAAAACATAGATGTTAAATTTTGGGCAGACGAGGTTAGGAGAGAACTCCAAAAGATTGGGATGGGCTGGATATGGGAAAAAGGGACTGAAAATCGCAAGAACGTGTGGAGAAAAATAAGGAGGAGGTACTTAGACATAAACCAACTTGATACTTTCGCCGAATGTACAGGAAAACCCTCACTGTGTTTACAAAGAGACCTAAAACACGTCTGGGGAAAAGAATCGTATATACTCAACCTAGGATTTAAGGAGAGATCAGGGCTTGCTTGGTTTAGGCTAGGGGCATGGAAATTTCTAAAAATTAGCGACGATCACGATATGCGAATATGTCCAATGTGCGGGAACTTTGAAGATGAGATACATATATTAGGAAAATGTAATGATTTAGAATATTGGAGACGTCAGTTATTACCGGAAAGATTTCTAAATTCAAATCGGGAAAGATTGGCATGCTACGAGTTATTGGTAAATCCAGAAAATTGGATAAACCTCGGTAAATTTCTGGATAAAACGCGGAAAATAAGGACAGCACTCATTCATGAATAAATATATGTTATCAAAATGCAATACCATTAATTATTAACAATTATATATAAATTAATTAGTGTCTAATGCTATTGTTTTATGATTTAATTGTAATATTAATGTGTTTTCTTTATGTAAATGTAATGTTAATGTTTTTTTTAGTGTATAATGCTATAGTGTTATTATTTAATTGTAATATTATTGTGTTTTCTTTATGTAATTGTAATGTTAATGTTTTTTAGTGTATAATGCTATTGTGTTATTATTTAATTGTAATATTATTATTGTGTTTTCTTTATGTAATTGTAATGTTATTGCTGTTTTTGTTGTTTATTTTTCTTTACACTAGTACCAATTATTACTTTATTGTAACGGACTGTCAACAGCACGTACGGCTTACTGCCCGTGCGACCCATATTTGTAAATATCTTACTTTTTGTCTAATAAAGTCCTACTACTACTACTACTACTACTACTATATATATCCATCCATAGTAATTCTGCCCGAAGGAAGGTCTTTCACTGCAATCATAGCATTTTCATGCTATGCTTTGCAGCTTTACTAGGGAATTGTAGGTGTGGTAGCTTCCCGTTGCTTTCCACACCGGTTAAGGATTATGATGATAAGGATGATGATGGCCATATGATTTCGGGGACCGTTTGGGCCTTAACGTTTTCCTGACATTTGTCTTACAGGTGAGGAAAAACCCCGATAAAAACCTCACCCAGAAAAACTGTCCCGACCGGGGATCGAACCCAGGCCCGCTGCGTGACAAGGCAGCACGCTACCTCGAGACCAGAGCAGTGGACTATATATATATATATATATATATATTTGCCGTAGAATGAGATTATCATCATGGAAGTATATCAGTTATTTTCAAAGATATGAATGTATATATTGTAAAAATTCATTATATTTCTTAAACAGTTCCAGAGAAAATAGTAAATATTGTTTAGTTAATCTGACATGACCTTGATACTCACCTTAAGGTCATGCCTGAGTTTGATACATTGCTGGTGCTGTTGATTGAATGGTACTTGTAAGATCTCAAGTCAGTTTGTTAGAACACACCCTTAAACTATAAAAGTGATATTCTGTTCACGTAAGCGCCGTACACGGAACGAGTGAATAATAATAATAAAAAAGCGGTAGAGTAGTTAAGAGAGTTCGATGGGATGCCTGGAATTCGTAATTAATTACATTTTCTGGTTCCTTTTTATCGCTAATGAGTAGTGCAATGGAGAAAACCTGACTAGATTTGCATATCGTTTTCCTCTTCTTCTTTTCCACACCGTCCTTTTGCACCCCTCTTCGTCCGGAATGAAAGAAGCTTCGGAAGACAATGATGTGGCTAAAATGAAGCTCCTCTATATCGTGACATGTCGTCTCATCCCTTCTAAATATTCTCTATTATGTTTTATTTCGTATTATGTCACATTTCTTTGCAATTTTTCAAAAAAGTTGGAAAATGGAACTTTGTAATACCGTTGTATGTTATGTACATAAAAAGGCGCGACAGGCCTATCAACCAGCTGCTGACCTCACATCCACATGTGTTAATAACAGATGTAGACGATCGTCCTGCCAGTGAAGGGGTGTCATGTGATCAGCATGTATGATCCCCCAGCCGTTGTAGCTAGTTTTCTCAACTAGGAACCGCGTCTCAAGTTTACAAACACTTAGCCTACCCTTGATTTTTGTGTTTATTGTTGTGAATAATAACTCTTCTTCTGTATTTAGTAATATTTTTAAATATTTTAAAATATTTAAAACAATTTTTATAACTTTACTTTGGAAATTTTAAGTACTTATTCAAATACACATATTGTGATGGTGACTTGCTATTTTCTCCAGAGAGTATATTGTATAGTTGAACCAGTGGGTTATCGATGGTTGCGATTAATAAGGAGTGAAAAAAGGGCGTTTCATGGGATCCACCCTAGGTTAGAGAAATTTAATTAGGTTAAGTATGTGTTAGTTAGTTAGCTTTTAGGTTTATTGCATTCTAAAAGCGTCTAAATGCATAAAAGAAAGATAATAATCGAAACAACGATAATAATCGATACGTCGTTCGATGGCGGGTTATCGCTGGCTCTATAAACTCTAGCGCGTGCGCACTGTTGTTCTATAGGACATTGAAAATATATCTGGTAAGTTAAAGTAAACTTTTTCCGAAACCGCTAATTATTGTAGCTACTCAAATTTTTCACGGTTCTGGGTGGGCATTGATCCCATACTGGCTGAAATTCTACGAGAAAATGTTTTCTCCCGTAGAGACTCAAATCAGCTCAAGTCCTGTTGCTCTGCGACAAGGCCTCTTCCCTTAACCCTTAAATCCCCAATGTATCCTATAGGATACATAAATTGTTTTAATGTATGTAATAGTTATATTAAAACAGAAGAAAGCTAACAATAATAAATTACTGAAACGTGTGTGGAAATGTACAAATATATGTAATTATAACAGTTATGTAAGTTATCGTTTTCATTGCGGTCCGCTACATTTAAATAACTGATACAATAAATTATTATTTTGCCAATTTAAGGGTTAGCCCCACCAGTAAATTCACTATTCCCTCATCGACCGGGTTTAAAGAAGTGATACGAAGATTTCATTTCAATTTGGAGCTATAGCTGCTGCCTTGCCACTGCCTTCACAACAGATAAGCGTGCGTACTCGACCCATACCAATCAGGTTTTAGGACAGGCCATAGTACGGCAACCGCACTTCTTAAAATTACCGAAGATACGCGTGAAGCAATGGACAGTGGCCACATGACAATATTTACACTCTTGGACTTCAGCAAAGCTTTCGACACTGTTGACACTGACATATTAATAGCAAAATTACGCGCTCTGAATCTTTCGGACAATGCTGTTAACTGGCTTGGATCCTATCTTCATGGTCGCCAGCAATGTGTATCCAATGCAGAACTTTCCTCATCCTGGCTATCACTGAAGGGTGGCGTCCAACAAGGTTCAGTGTTAGGACCACTTCTGTTCTCTATCTATGTTAACGATATATCCACTAGACTTACCTATTGTCGATATCACCTATACGCTGACGATTTGCAAATTTACATTCACTCCCATCCTGACGATGTACATGACACACTAGACAAATTAAATAGTGACCTAGACTCAATTTCCCAATGGTCGAAGAAACATGGACTTAATCTAAATACTGACAAGACACAGTGCATAATTATAGGACATCGGCGAATCCAAAGCATTATAAATTACGAAAATATCCCTACCATTCTCCTAAATGACAAAAATATCCCCTACAGCTCAGTAGTAAAAAATCTGGGTATCTATATGGACCAACACCTAGACTGGAAAATCCAGGTGAATAATACCTGCAAGAAAGTGTTCTCAATTCTTCACTCCCTAAATAGTTTTAAAAACTTCCTTCCTACAAAATTAAAACAAATACTTGTACAGACTCTTATAATGCCACACTTCGACTACTGCGACATATTACTGACTAATCTTACAACTGATCTATCTGACAGACTACAGCGTGCTCATAATGCGTGCATTCGATTTATATTCAACCTCCGTCGTTATGACCACGTGTCTCCTTCATTTCAGGCCTTATCATGGCTACGCCTAAATGACAGAAGAACTTTACATTCACATACCTTACTATTCCAAATTCTGCACACATATTACCAACTTATTTAACAACACGTTTTCAACATTTATCGGCTCGTCACAATTTAGGAACAAGATCACAAGACTCTTCTTTACTTTTGATACCACAACACAGGACCTGTCTGTACTCTGAATCTTACACAATATCTATGGCTAGAGCATGGAACTCACTTCCCAGTCATGTCAAGGACTGTCAGTCGCTATCATTATTTAAATCCAAATTAACTGATATCTTAAGTTCGACACAATGAAAACATTAACTACATAACAACTATATAGAGCATTCTATTAATAATCATGTAGGAAGCTACTTACTTTATTTTATATCATTTTAATTTTATTATATTCTATGTTTTTGTTAGCATTAGCTAGTATTAGATCCATCATCATTGTATTTTGTTTAGTCTGTATTTTAATATCTTAAAATTGTAATATGTACGTAATTTTTGTATAATTTTACTATTCGCTGGTTGAGTGGAAGAGAAGGCCTTATGGCCTTAACTCTGCCAGCTAAAATAAATCATTATTATTATTATTATTATTATTACTTCAAGGGTCAACTACGAAAACTTATACATTCAAAATCGCGCCATTACAGTATCCGTAGCGGTGAGCCCAATACAGCATCCTGATTGGCTCACGGGATACTTCACCAAAAAAAGCGAAAAATAATAATATTATCAATTCAAATAAAAACAAAACGAACCATTAACCATCTACACAAGCAAATCAATCCATTAACCCTTGCCCAGCTCAATGATTTCTACTAGTTAGCTGTGGAGAGACATATTCATTTTGGGGTATTTAAATTTTAAATGTCTTCTCGACTATTTTAATTGAATAATGGCATATGTTGAATAGGTATGGCTACTTCTTTGAAAATAATGTGAAACAAATTACATCAGAATCTGGTTGTTTTGTAATTACAAATTTCTTCATGAAATAATTAAGCGAATATGTAAAGATAATATATATATATATATATATATATATTAAACTAATCTTAATACAACATTTTATGGAGATGGTATTGTTTACAATATCCATAACATATATTTCTAAAATCAATATATTAAGAAACCGTATTAATTAGGCAATTTCTAAATTTTAAATTCCAGTTGAAAGTATTATGCTAATGTTTAAAAAATAATATATATATTGAATAAATAAAACAATGTACACACAGAGAAAGTAGTATCATTGGTTACATATAGCAATTCCAATGTTCGAATACGGATAAAGTATATTTGTTGAAATTTATTAAATTTACTTACTACTTTATTTGCCAATTTATTTTCTTATTACTCTTTCTCTCTATTTTATATCTGAAGAAAAAATTTCCCCATATGCCGTAATAATTTTAATATAATATATCGACAAAAAATGAATTTTATACTTTTAAAAATAATTTATTATAATTTTGGTCTCCCATTAAATTTTTTGCAGTAATTACCAAATTTGAATATTTTTTTAAAACTCACTAATAGCTAAATTATTAAATATTTAATTTAGTAAGAGTACTCGCCATTTTCGTGTCTAGCTGCTGTACTCAATTGCATAAAATACAATATTCATTGCTTATATTCATATAGTCACACATAATATCACTATAGGTCCTACTTAAAAAATCACTGTACCTAAATTAAAATTTAAACTCTTTGAATTAACACTAATTTTTAATTTGCACTCCTCTCTTACTGTGATATAAATTTATAAGACCCCTTACAATCAGTCCTAACATATTTACTGTATGATCTTCAGTGCGTGGCGCACTTTCAATATTATTTCGTAATATTCTTCCCATAACATCACTCAAATGGAGATACTGCGATTTTTTTCGAATCGCTTAAGAGTCATTGCTTGTCTTACAATAGAACATACACAAATATCATAAAAAAAATAGTCTCTAATTTATGTAAATTTACTATAACTCAAAATAGATATAAGATGGTATCCGTGAATATATTCAATAGTCTTGAAGACTGTATAGAGTATCTTCTTGTTTCAAAATGTAAAAATAAATAAATCAGTATTGACTTTGAATCCTCTTTATACAGTCCATGAATATATTAGCATTAACTGGTTGAAAACACTACATTAATTATGTATTAATTGACGTCATACATTGTACTATGTTTCTGACACTAAAAATATCTATCAAAAATATTAAAATTCCAACTTGAGCTTTAATTTAATTTGGATATGTTTCCACCCATTTTAGTTTTATTTATTTGTTTCCTTTCGATTTTCGCGGCATATTATTTTTTTCTGAAAACAGGACATAGAAATTACTATCTATAGGCCTGAATAGTGGGGGGAAAAATATTTCGTTTGTTCCAGCTTCCAAACTATGTACAACATAAGTAAATGATAAAAAAGTTTTTTTTTTTTAATTCTGAGGACCAATTTTATTAAAAGAGTAATAGTAATTCTTTCCTTGCTTATCTCTAGGCTCGGCAGTTAACGCTTCGAAATGTTGTTCACAGTCACACGCTTGCTCTATATAACAGTCTTGCGCTAAGCTACCCCTCTACTTAGCGTTCCAACCATCACTTTAATAATCAATTTCCTCATCAATCCCGTCACAATGTCTTCACTGCACAGTGGATTGAAACTAGAAATGGTTTTCCTAAGACCTGAATTTTTGCTTTCGTTAACAATGGTTACAGATGAACCGATAGAGGTTTTCAATAAAGGGTTCGGTACACAAAGAAAATACTGTTAAGAAATTTGCGAAAATGTACACTTTTAATGCATTCCACAGATACCAAAGTACGACAAAAATAATAAAATTTTCCAAGAAAATAAATACAAGTAGAAATACAGCCCTATTACAGTCTACTACGCTTTGGTACGTTATCCGGGGCAGCGACAAAGCATATTCAGTACGTTCTACTACGCTATACGGGGCAAAGGGTTAAACCATTTAAAACATTAATACCGGAATTAAAAAGCACTTAAAATAGATCGCGAAATACAGTATCCATCGCAGTGACCAATGCGGCTCTCTGATTGGCTCACGGGATACTTCATAAAAAAGTAAAAAATCACAGTTTATAAACACCGCACAATATAGAAATTCAAAACTAATCATCTATAAAAAAAGAAACTATCCATCGAACTTATCGAAAAATAAATTCCGAAGCTACAAATATCAAAAAGTACCTTGCGAAATACAGTATCCACCGCGGTGACCAATGCGGCTTTCTGATTGGCTTAGGGATACTGTACAAAAATGCCACAAATTAACAATATAAATCAAATTAAAATATCAAACCATATCATGAATCAAATAAAATAGAAAAAATATTCATTAAGAATATATAAAACAACAAAGTCGAGTTTATAAACATTAAAAAAACCGGCCGCGAAACTCGGCCAATCAGCATTCAAGACAGCCGCGGATGCTACATTAACAACACTGCTCACCGACGCGAAATTTAAAAAAAAAAAACAAATTAAACATTCCACCAATCGGAAAATAATTAATAAAAAATAATAAATAAATAATAATAATAATAATAATAATAATAATAATAATAATAATAATAAACAAAATTAAAGATAAATCGCGACTCGATGCTCACTGCTGCTAATGTCATCATCAACATGATCAATTACTATTACTGACTAACCAGCCGGGGCAAATGGACAATGTCTTGGAACCCGGGGCTCACAACACCAGTGAGCCGAAGAAATGCTCACCACCTGCTATTTTTATAGCTGGTCGCAGGGCTTTTCACTCTCTACTTAAGGGTTAGCCACTCTTTTGAAAACAAATATGTGGCTCGTTGTACGGAGTAGTCTGGTTGGTTAAGGTAATACGCTACAAGTCGAAAGGTCGAGGATTCAAGTCCCGTTGGGGGTCAAGACTTTTAAAAGACTCAAAGCTTCTGGTGCCATCATGGCCCTGGAGATGACTCAGCCACTAACGTAAATGTGGGCCAGACAATTGTTCTGGGATATATGCGGCCATCATGCAGGACTGTCAAGCCGGCTGAGATCAAATGCCTAAAAAAGTGGGCGCCTTAAACTCGTATTACCCCAAGGGCCTCCTAAGGCCTGTAGTGGGATCACCGTACATTTTTTATAAATGAATAATCCATGGAATGCTTAAGTACATTGGTCAACATGATTTTTGCCTCATGAATACCAATAGTTGTACTTAATGCCGTTTTTCAAATATGTATTTGGAATTTCTCCATCACCCACAGTTTTTTTGTTTCAATTTCAATTAATGGATTTAAATAATTATCTTTTAATATTTTTTTTTTCGTCCATTTGTCCATTGTAAAATCAAACCAAATGAGCTAACTCAGGAGATTTCAGCTATGGAAAAGAGATATCAAGGCAAATAGAATACTAATATGCTGGCCGATTATTGTTGGACCATCAAGACGGATGCTCCACAGGCGAAATATACCAGAAAATCGTAATGTCGTACTTTCTAGGTGAGTCCGAATGTTCAAATATTGTGCAGTTACGAATGTAGAAAATATTAAAGTGTTTGAAATTATAAATTCCTGTCTCTCGGAAACCTTGCATGATGGGGAAAAACCGGTATCATATTTGAATTCAAGTGAAAAAATACTATCAGAATCAGATATTTTTCTTTGTGAGACAAAAAAAAGTATATTTTTGTTGCTCAGTGTAGTTTAACAAGCACTTTTAAAGGTAATAAATTAATATTACGTTTATAACATCAATACTTTTCCTTAAAATACTATCATCATCATCATCATGAACAAGTCGTTTTAGGCTATGTGGCCTGTGACAGTAAACCTAATGAAGATGGTCTTGACCTTTCTACCGATGTTTTGGTCTTCCCTGGTCCCTATTTCCAGTTGGAGTGTATTCGAATGCCAATTTTGAAAGTATATTTTTTTTATTAGGAATATTCCACAATACTGTGTTTCTACTTCTACTCAAAGTTATTTGTCGCCAGAGGTTCCTGTCTAAAGCATCTTCTTCCCTCAAATATCTAGCTTCCATACTTGTCCTCACTCCATCTATCCAATGTTCTCTATGTCTACCTCTTCTACTTCTTCCATTAACTTTCCAATTAAGTATCTTCTGTGGCATTCTTTCTTCTTCCATTCTCATGAGGGTGTCCATACCATTTCAAACGTTTTTCTTCTATTCTTTCTAATATTGTTTTTTTTTAACTTGGATAATTTCTCTTATTGGGTTGTTCCTGATCTTATCCCTTCTTGAAATTCTTGTCGATCGCCTTCAAAAATTCATTTCTACTGTTAATTACTTGTTGGCTTGTTTTCTACTTACTGTCCAGGTTTTGGACCTATATAATAACATGCTTTGTAACAGAACTTGAAATGTAGCTTTCTTCAATAATAATAATAATAATAATATATAATAATAATAATAATAATAATAATCATCATCATCATAATCATAATATATTTATTTTACCCGGCAGAGTTAAGACTTTGTCTACCATTCAACCAGGCTAAAAAAATACAAAAATCATTCTTACATCTAAATTACAATAAATATAAATATACATGGTACGTCTACAATGTAATTATTATTTACAAAATATTTGATTCAATCCAGACGTAACGATTGAAATATAAAATGTACAAAATAGAAATTACATAGAATAAATTTAGTTGTCGAGAAAAATTAATTATTTAACAACATGTATTTGTAGAAGCGTATCATCGTTGTTTTGTTTGAATGGAAAATTAAACATATTCTACGATGCTATATAGCGTGTTTTGGATTTTCTGGATTCGACGCATTAACCATTCACACACGACTCATATCGCCGTTTTTTTTAGCTGGGCCCAGGGCTTCGATGAGAGAATACATCTCTCCCTTTGGCCCTGTTCTTCCCTATAGTGCCACACAGCATCAAGTCGTGAGGAAGTTCGTAAATGTGCCCCCTGAATCACCACAACCAGATACATTAAATACTTGAGGTTTGCCAGACTGGACTATTTTTTGAATGAGATTGTGTAAATGGTAATTTATGAATTGATTTAGTGAATAAATAGAGATGAAACGATATGATAGAGGGGAAGAAAAGTGGAGAGCGTTGGTGAGATGAAATTCGGCAAGCGGGAGAACCCCGAGGAAAATCCGAGAAAATATAGGTATGACCCATCATCAATGTAAGTTACTTCCTGAACCTCCAGGATTCAAACCTGGGATCCCACACATGATGTGTGCGATCCTCTCTCGACAGATCGTGTTCCTGTAAGGCCCGAGTGTCGTGGGGCATTAAAACTAAATATATATTTTATTAACTAAAACATTACATTATCCACAACACATTACAATCATCATCATCATCATCATCATCATCATCATCATTGTCACCTTCATTTCGAGGTATAGGTATTGAATTACCTGTTCCGTCTTCAAATATCTTTCTAGCCATCTTCTTCTAGGTTTACCCACTGATCTGTTTCCATTAATTTTGTAAATCAGTACTTGTTTTGTTAATCTGTTAGTTAGCATTATTTCTAGATACCATTTCCACTGTTGTTTATAATATTCTAATCTGTCATTTAAATTAAAAATGTCTAATTCCTCTTGTATTTCTTCATTATTTATGTTATCTATTTTTGTACCTTCTCTCAAGAACTTCACTTGTGAAGCCTGTATCTTACAATCCAGTTCTGGTAACTAAAGCCGTCTTGTGCTTGGCAAGAGGAACATTGCCGAGTGGAGGAGGGAACTAGTAGCGCCTTGCAAAAAAACATTTTCTTAATAATAATAATAATAATAATAATAATAATAAATAATAATAATATAATAATAATAATATTAATATTAATAATAATAATAATAATAATACTTAATACAGGCTTTCCACTTTACAACAGTTTGCCCTTAATTCCTGGTTTCCAGAGATTCCTATCTTCCCATTGTCCTTCTTCCATACCCCTCTTCATCAAGACATCATATATTCCCTCATACCATGTTCTTCTACTTCTCCCTTCCTTCCTAATAATAATAATAATAATAATAATAATAATAATAATAATAATAATAATAATAATAATAATAATAATATAAAAACAGCGCTATCCTATAATGAACTCTAAACTTATTAGACAAAAATATTCACTAACATAGAACTAATAAATAAGAAAACTCAAGGTGTAGTAATTATTATGTTTTCTAAATTGAGGGAAGTTACTGGTCTGCAACTCGCCCTCTGCTCTAACCGTACCAAACACCAGTGCCCACTCAAAAGCAGCTAAAGAAGCCACAACTGCACAGTACTTCCTTGTTTTTTCATTGTTGTCCACATTTCACTTCCATAGTATATAACTCGCACCGCTATAACTTATAGGATATTAATTTCGTGTCACCTTCAATTTTATTTTCAAAATTTCGATTAATTATTGCACACATTCTCTGAAATTTGACTAATTTTATATACATATCATAATTTTTAGCATAACCAATATCATATCCTAAATAATTAAAGTGGTTTCCTTGTTCTATAATTGGATAGATAGATAGATAGATAGATAGATAGATAGATAGATAGATAGATAGATGGATGGATGGATGGATGGATGGATGGATGGATGGATGGATGGATGGATGGATGGATGGATGGATGGATGGATGGATGGATGGATGGATGGATGGATGGATGGATGGAAAGCTCTGCGGCCATCACTTAAGTTTGGCGATGAGCGATCCATTTTTGTCCTCCTTAATAGGTATAACCCCGAGTTCCTGTAAAATACATTAGCTCCGGTTTAAATTTTGAATTAAAATTTGAAGTTAATATCATTTGAGTGCCTCAGTGCCATAGGTGCCTAACCCACAATTAAAAAAAATTATGCTTTTCCCTGTAATTACATGGAAATAATCATCTCTGTCAGAGCCACATCTGATTATAACATTATGGATGAGTTAAAATTAACACAAAAATGTTATAGGCAGATGTGGCTCTTACAGAGATGATTATTTCTAGTGCAATTACAGGGAAAAGCATTTTTTTTAAATTGTGGGTTAGGCACCTATGGCACTGAGGCACAATTATTATTTAGTCCACATCTGTGGTTTCGAGGTGCCTTGTCACGCAGCGGGCCCGCTAACTTCCTTAGGAGAACAAAAGGCTGCACAAGATTGGATCGGATAAAGAATGAATGTAGGAGAACAGAGTTAAATATATATCCATTTAATGATAAAAATCAAAGAATATAGAGATATATGATTCAGACGTGTAGAAAGAATAAGTATAACAAGGTTACCAAAAGCAGCATTTAACTACAAGCCAAGAGGTTCAAGGAATGTAGGAGGGCCAGTGAAAAGATGGATAGAACAACTGTGAGGCGGAACAGGCAATTTGCCTAGCCCGTAAAGTGAAGAAAAAGAAGAAGACAAAGAGTTAAAATAAGGTTAGAAAGATATATATAGAGATAGGACATTCTATCTTAATTAAATAATTAATAATTTCCTATATTGATACCTTTAGTGAAGATGAAGAAATACCATACCTAGTAATAGAGAAGAGACTGTACCTCGAGTCAGAGGAGACATAATGAGTTTTGAAAATAATGGATGAGAGAGTGTGATGCGTGTGGTATTCCTATGAGAAAGATGTGTGTCACTGTCACTGTTTGTTTGTTCAACAAAGTGAAAAGGTGACAACAACATGGCGTCAAAACTCCACTCGCCGTGACGCCGGCCGGAAGGACGCAAAAGTGAAAAGAACCTTTTTTACACTCAATGGCGTAATGGTGGAGACAACACAGAAGCGGTTGGGGTCTGAAGTAAAAGAACGAATGTTTTGGTAGCGAGACAGTGGGATTAAAGTAAAGAGAACTCAGGGAAAAAAGTTACTTAAATTGATTAAGCTTAGGCACAAGGACAAAAAGGAAGAATGGCAGGATGTCTGTTGTGAGAAGAAGTTGTAGGCTCTGTGGTCAACAACAGGGTTTTCCTAAAAGTAGTTCACCCTTTTATGACCAGTGTCCTTTCCAGTGGTCGCGATCATTTATATATTATTTAAGAATAATTTACTTGCTATATACTGTATATATGTTGTCCACCGCTGTGGTCTCGAGGTAGCGTACTGTTTTGTCACCTTGCGGGACAAGTTTCCTGGATTATGGTTTTTTAAGGTCCAAACGTTCCCCGAACATCATTGCCATCATTAACATATTTATTAAGATTAGGATTAAGGCCTCTCCTGGCGTATCGTTACCATCGTATATATGTATGGTCCACCGCTGTGGTCTCGAGGTAGCGTGCTGCCTTGTCACGCAGCGGGCCCGGGTTCGATCCCCGGTTGGGGCAGTTTTTCTAGGCGAGGTTTTTATCGGGGTTTTTCTTCACCTGTAAGACAAATGTCAGGAAAACTGTAAGGCCCAAACGTTCCCCGAAATCATATGACCACCAACATTATCATCATCACCATCATCCTTCACCGGTGTGGAAAGCAACGGGAAGCTACCACACCTATAATTCCCAAGTAAAGCTGCAACATTGTTTAAGTCTCCCTGTGATCCTGAATCCTTAATCGGGTTGATACATTGGTACAATGTAGACTTTTTTTTTTTGCTATTCTATATCACCGTGTCAGCTGTGAATATTTAATTGGAGAAGTGGCGTCTAATGTCATGTTGGCCAATGTGATAACACATGTTCCCGCTAGAGCCAATTGCCAACATGTTTACTCGCGTATAAGGGATTTTATCCCAGGAGTCTACCTACATTAAAGGCTATCCGCTCTTAAAGTGATCCTCATCAAAATAAAATCATGTGACTTGCTCGCTTTTCATTGGTTACGGACACCAACGCACGATGTAGAAGTCGTAAGAACGGGAAAAAGTAGTTCATTTTATTAAATTTAAAAATGTCCTCTGAATATACTTATTATTCTTCATGAATGAAAATAATAATATTCAAAGCATAGAAAACATACCTAATCAATAATTACAACTCAAAATATGGATGATGCATTTGAGTCATGCTTCAGTCGATTCTGATGCAATAAAATGGATGAAAGTGTCAAGTCTTCTGTTTCTGTGTCGCCATCTACATTTTGAAAACACAAGTCAGGAAAACCTTTGACTAGTTGTAAGAAAAACACTTATTTTAAATGTATCTTACAAATTCAATGAAAAATCTCACCAGCTTTTTGCAATCTACTGAATTCAATGATCACATGTCGTATATACTTCACACGTGCTCCCTGTCAATGTGACAGTAATTGTGGCGCGAATGGCGGAATGATGAAATTGGCGTTTGTTTATGTTACGATTGCTTTAGGTTCGGATATGGTATAGTGGGCAAGTTAGGGTGAGAAAATGGACAAGTTAGTGTTAGTTTGGGCAAGTTAGAATGAAAAATGGGCAATTTAGTACACCACTTTAGTTGAACGTTTTTTGAGAGAAGTTCGGAAGAATTAATTCTTGTTACGTATTTAAATTTTGCCACTTCAACTTTTTCAAAAAAAGAAAAGATCCTAATTTATCCAAATTATAGAGGAACTTCGAGTAATTTGACCCTTATTCTCAATTTGTTTTTTTTTTTAAAATTAAGGGATTTGAATTTTGTTTCATTACAGCGATTATCATTAGTATTATAACTATGAACTAGCATTGCTAATTTATTGAAATTAGGAACATCTTCATAATTAGAAACGTTTTATATTACAAGAAAGGTCCACTTTAACCTCCATATTCGGGTAAAGTGGACCCAGAGTCCATTCTAGCCTTTAGACAATTTAAAGTTTATTTACTCTATTAATTTATACAGACAGATACAAATTAATCTGAAAGTATTTATGGCTGATCGCAATTAGAAAGCGTTGATATTTATTTAATGTTTTGAAATATTACCGTTGATTATAACATTCACACGTCATTTATCTGTAGACAGCGACGGTCTATGGGTTTAAGTAAAATTACAAGGATGTTAAATAAAATTAATAAAGTATATGCTTTTACATATAGCACCCATGATGATAAAATATACGTGTTCGTATAAAGTGGACCGAAGTCCACTTAACCGCCTCATGGAGGGTCTACATTAACCGAATTCCTTTGTTATCTTTAATTATTTTATACAGCTAAGCAGCCATGTCACATAATATCAAACCACCCGTCAGTATATTAAAACAGCATCTACATAATATAATATATTTATGAGTTTTTTTTTCAACATTTGTAATATTTGTATAGCAGAAATTAAGAATTAATTCTTAGCTTGAAAAACTTTTAAATGGTCGTTTTCATAGAGTAAATATCACAAATAAACCCTTCTTTCGCACAATATAAACTGGTCTTAAACACGTCACAGTCGATGAAGGGAAGAATTATAATATTTTCTGTTCCAGGGCAACACCAATTAAAAAAATATACTAACAGGGTCCACTCAAACCGAAAGGTCCACATTACCCGAAGTTCCTCTATATCTGATAGAATGATTTTTATATTTTTAGAGAAGTTGGGATGAAAAGAGACGTATAATGGCGAGGAATAGACTAGGCCTACTATTTTTAAAGAGTGGGTGTTGGTGGTAGCAATAAAGCAGAATCACTGGAGCAACTTGTCGGCGAAAGAACAAAGCAAAGGTGTCGCTAGCACTGAGATGTGTGGTTGTAAACACCGCAAAGGGAGAGAAAAAAGAAACTTCCGGTCGGAGGTCCTTCTCTTATACGCATGTGACATTCGTATTGTATGTATCTTCTTTTGTTTGCTTCAGAGAGAAAGGAAGAACCGCAAGTGAAATAGCCTCAGTTATATAATCTTCAGTGTATACATTAACATCCTCTCTGTCTCTTTCTTTTCGTCTTTTGTCACATTCCCTCTTCAGGATTCCCTGATAAATTAGATGGATGTAAGCGGAAGTCTGACTTTCATGTTCAGATGCTAACGTCTATATTTTTATTGTGATTAAAACTGGAAGAGAGTATGGGAAGACTGCATTAAGGTGAGATTATACCATCACCTGATTACTAAACCAAACTCTTTGATCTTAGAATTATAAATCTGCCTTGTGCCATTCTAAAGGTTTCCTTTTGCAACGTACTTGTAAGAAAACATGATACGTATTAGAATACATGCTGAAACAAAAAATGCTTTGTTCTAAGTTCCGCTATCGTCATAACCATCATGAACATGTAAGATTTAGGTTCGGTTGAGCCTTTTCCTATAACTAGTGTTCGCCCATTGGTAGAAATTCGACCAAAAATAACACGTTACCGCACTTATTATCTCACATTATATTACGTATATTAGGCAATGCTAGTTTTAACCCTTCAATTGGCAAAACACTAATTTCTCATTCCAGTTAATTAAATGTAGTAGACTGCACTGAAAACAAAATCATGCATGACTGTTATTATTGGGTTTATTGTGTAATTCGACACACATTTAAGTTATTACTACTCGTTCATTTATTCTGTTTCATTAATAGTATTAAATAAATTGAAAAAAATTGATGTATCCTGTAGGATACATTACCAATTAAAGGGTTAATTTGTATTTTATTTTATTTGACATTGTAGTCGATGCTTTATTTTATATATATATATATATATATATATATATATATATATATATATATGGTATGATAAGAAACTTAAATGCCTGGACGGGATTCGAATATATATTCCACCGCTGTGGTCTCGAGGTGTGCGTAGCGCGCTGCCTTGTCACGCAGCGGGCCCGGGATCGATCCCCGGTCGGGGCAGTTTTTCTGGGTGAGGTTTTTATCGGGTTTTTTCCTCATCTGTAAGACAAATGTCAGGAAAACCTTAAAGCCCTAACGGTCCCCGAAACCATATGGCCATCATCTTCATCATCATCATCCTTATCATTATCATCATCACCATCATCCTTCACCGGTGTGGAAAGCAACGGGAAGCTACCACACCTACACAATTCCCTAGTAAAGCTGCAAACATAGCATGAAAATGCTATGATTGCAGTGAAGGACCTGCCTTCGGGCAGAATTACTATGGATGGATATATATATATATATATATATATATATATATATATATCGAAATGGATTAATTGAAACCTTACGTTTAGTAAATTTTGCTTTGACATTCATTTGATGGATTATTTTTCTCTTTTGTTTTGTTCTTAACATTTCTTATTGTTTCCTTTTTTTGTACTGTTGTTTACATCATAATATGAAAATGATATGTAACAAATCTGTATTGTACAAATATTGTAGATTGTAGACGTAAGGAGCGTGGAGTATGACTTCTATATAGGCCTAAAGGTTTCGACTCTATGTCGAAGGTGGGGGGGGGAAAGAACAAACTCTTCCCAAATGTTTTTATTGGTAACACTAAGGGCCGCATGCAAATACATTAGTCTCTACTCAAATTACTTCCAATCACTGGTGAGCTGACTCACCGTGAGCAAGTGCAAAGATCGAATTAGCTACCCACTAATTGGTCATGCATGAAAGTCGTCGTTTTCGTAATATTGGCAAGAAATTACCCAGAATTCTCGGCGATAAAACCACTTCCGTTATTTTCGTCTGCTATAGAGGAACTCATTTACGCTTGCGTCCCGCAAATAATACCGTATACAACGACGTCTGCGTCGCGCAATATTACGCCGATTCTCCTGTTCTTCCAGTTGAATTATTTGGTCGACTCTATCAAATTCCTCTTCTCCGCGTATACCGAAAACATGATCGAAGTCTTCAAGGACCGACATCTTGGATAAAGCAGCAAGATACACGGCAAGGTTTCAAACTACATCGGTTACCATCGGTTCCCATCGGGATTCTCACGATAAGTTTCTATCTTAAGTTACCTCGTCAGTAGCTTACGAATTTCAACAATTATTATCGCATGAATAGATTTCTGAGTAAGCAAAATCGTATTAGGATACAACTTTCTCAGCAGAGAACGCATTTTACGGTCTAATGCGTTCATAGATTCGACCCTAAATCTCGTCAACAGCTACTTAAAAAAAATATTTTAAAATGGTTGATAAAGGGAGGAGGAAAAGGTACTTAACTCTTTTGTCTTTACATATTTATATATAGATTATCTCAATACGTTCTTGAATTAGCCAGCATTATTTAGGTCTTCCTCTGTCTCTATGCCCTTTAAGTTGATACTGGAATGTCTTCTTTGGCAATCAATTTGCATTTTTTGTGGATGTTATTTAACCTATTCCTTTGATAAAAGAAGTAGACCTATGTAAGAATAAGAATAAATTTTATTCACAAATAAATTACACTGAGCAACAAAAAATAAACTTTTTATTGTCTCAGAAAGGAAAATATATAGTATGTTTTCTCTGAATTCAAATATGATATCGGTTTTTCTCCAACACGCAAGGTTTCCGAGAGAGACAGGCATTTATAATTTCAAACACTTCTATTTTTCTACATTCGTAACTACACAATATTCGAACATTTGGACTCACCTAGAGAGTAAGAAATTATGATTTTCTGCTATATTTCGCCTGTGGAAGCATTCCTCTTGATGGTCCAACAATAATCGGCCAGCATATTAGGATTCCATTTGCCTTGATATTCTCTTTTCCATAGCCGAAATCTTCTGATGAAAGTGTTCCCCGTGCTTATCGGTCACTGCGCCAAGATTTTCCGGGAAGAAAACTAGGTTTATTAAAAAATAATTATTTAAATCAATTAATTGAAATTGAAATAAGAATACTGTGGGTGATGGATAAATTCCGAATACATATTTGAAAACACGATAAAAAACTGCATTAAATACAACTATTGGTACACATGAGACAAAAATCATGTTGACCAGTGCTATGCACACAGTATTGACAATGCTCGTGCTCGAGTGCAGTTCAGTTACACAAACAATACAATACATAGACTGCATTGCAAAGTTTTAGTTAAAAGGAGATGGAAAACTAAAACAGGCCTATATACGTTTAGTAGCCAGTTTCAAGATGCAAAACAAATTATGCCACACAAAAATTAAGAAATTATACAAGGTGAAATAAAATAGACAAAACAATACAGAATAGATTAATACCAGACTGAAGAATATAAGTAAAGACTGTAGAAAATAATATAAAACAAAACAAAAATTAGGAGAAATTTTGAAAATATAAAACTCACTCTGACACAGAAATAATTAGTGAAAAGGAGAATGATACAAATAAAACTATATATGGATATTTAAGTTGTATTGAGCTAAATGATAACTTTACTTTTTAAATGTTCAAGTGAATTTTGGACAATCTATTCTGAACAATAATTTATGAATAATTGAAATAAGAAATATTCTGTATTCTATAGTGTTCTGCCCTGGGGAAGGTCCTTCACTGAAATCATAGCATTTTCATGCTATGCTTTGCAGTTTTACTAGGGAATTATAGGTGTGGTAGCTTCCCGTTTCTTTACACACCGTGGATGATAATCTTGATGATAAGGATGATGGCCAGATAATGTTCGTGGACCTTTTGGATCTCAGAGCTACCTGATATTTGTTTCTTCACATGAGGAAAAACCCTGGAACAACTTCACCCTGGAGGCCCGTCCCGACCGGGAATCGAAAAGGCAGCGCTATCTCGAGACCACAGCGGTGGACTAAGAAATATTACAGGAAAATAAAAATAAATATATGAGTGGTACGGGGTAAGAACCATCTATAATTTGGAAATCACTCGTGGCATTACTTATGAAAAATGGCTCGCTCAAGACCATAAAATCTCACTATATCTTCTTTGGAAAAAGAGGTTTGTTTTTTTAAGATGTTAATTACAAAATTTTTACCTGGTAAGTCAGTCGACCTCAACTATATGAATTTCAAAAGTGTTGATTGTCTTATTTCTTGACAAGAAAATAATAAAATTGTGTTTAAAAATGACATTACTTATAAGACACTATATATATATATATATATATATACACGAGTATCAACACTTTTAAAATTTACTTTAAAGCACCGTTGAGGATAAGCACCCTAACAAGTTATCAAATACCAAATTGGTACCAAATTTTCAAATTTTGTTGAGGACGACTGATTTACCAGTTATAAATTTTGTATTTAATGTCATACATGAGTATATTACTGGACCAAACAACAAGATATGCAGTGCAATAATAAGACTGACAGTGCATGAATATCACCACAAACTCTGCAAAAATTCAAACTATCATGATCCGTCAAGTGACTGCGTGTGTAAGCTCTGTGATAAACCGTGTGAAAGATATAATTTCAGTGTCTGTTTAAAGAGAACACAATCGTTGCTGGTATACAGCAGATACATAAACTAATGCACTTTTGTGCGCGCTTTTCTTATTATTATAGGCCTATTACTGATTTTCAATTTCTGTGTCTCGTTCTATGTTTTCGTGTGTGTGTGCGTCTTTTTTTGTGTGTATTTTTGTGTGTATGCGTGAGTGCGTGTCTTTTCTGTGTCCTTTTTTTGTGCGTCTTTTTTGTGTGTCTTTTTTGTGTTTTTTATGTGCCTTTTTTTGTGTCCTTTTCTTGTGTGTCTTTTTGTGTTTTGTGTGTCTTTTTGTATATTTTTTGTGTGTCTTTTTTATGTGTCTTTTTTGTGTGTTTTTTGTGTCTTTTCTTGTGTGTCTTTTTTGTGTCTTTTGTGTGTGTATCTTTTTGTGTCTTTTGTTTCGTGTCTTTTTTTTGTCTGCGCGTTTTTTGTGTCTTTTTTGTATGTCTTTTTTGTGCAAGTCATCATGAGAGAGAAGTGCATTTATTTTCATGTCTAACTTTAGTCTGGCTTAGGATACTTTTTTTACTTCATTTTTACTTGCAGACGTTTAAAATCTAAGGTCATGTCACTTCTCATGTACTAAATTAGCTTTATGCTGTATTCTGTGATAAACTTTCTTTTTGTTATATATAATATCGTATTATTTATATCTTTCTTTATTTTGCAGGTGAGTAACGAATGAAGCATTAACAGCAAACTCGTTTAAGATAAGTATTAAAATTCCAATTTATTATTATTTTAATATCTTCCATCATTAAGAAGTAAAATTTTCATTTAAAAAACCATCAAATATTTAATTTTTACTTGTATTATATAGCCGATTCTGTTATTTCGCTATATCGGTTATCAATGTTGCAAAATTTTTGTATCGGGTACAAATACTGATTTCAAACTATAGGGTATGTGCACTACTCGTACTTTTTTTAGTTAACGGTAATATTGTTGTCACTAAGGTCATGTTTATGAGTTTGCGAAATGAAGAATTAATATATATAAACATTCCAACTAATCGATGGACATTTTCCACCATTTCTTCAAAGCTTAGAGCACAAGAAACTATGTACCGTTCTAAGTTTTATAAAACCGAATTGTTTTATGTAGCGCGATCCATCGTTACAACTTATTAATGTAGCAAAGCAAACTCAGAAAACGAAATCTAATACTATAGCTTACTATATATATATATATATATATATATATATATATATATATATATATAGAGAGAGAGAGAGAGAGAGAGAGAGAGAGAGAGAGAGGGCGTTTCTATATGCACTTCTATATCAACTTCTATATCAGTACTTTACGATTTAAATTAACTAACTCACTGGCACTACTGAACCCATGGGTTCATGATCGCGCGGACTTAAGCTCTCCATACACCCCTATCCTGGGCTAATATTTTCGAATCTTCCCCTGTATAATTCGCCTCAAATTATAGTTAATGTTATTCTCCCACCTCATTCTTAGGTCTACCAACTGGGCGTTTTGCCTCTGGTTTTCCTACAAGAAGCTTCCATGCACATCTTTATTCGCCATTTGTGCCACATGTCCTGCCCATCGCAGTCTACGTGACTTAACTGTTCTTACTGGCCTCATATAAAGACCGCGTAGTTCAGTGTTTGTGTAGTCTTCTCCATTCATGTGTCTGTTCATCTCTCTTTGGCCCACAGATTTTCCTAAGAACTCTATGATTTTAAGAATAATAATACATTTTATTTACAAATAAATGTTGTACACAGTATTGACACCCGTATAAGCAAGTGCTCGTGCTCGGGTGCAGTTATATATACAACTCCTGCAGGTATCATTAGCCTAAATGAACATGTAAATTCCTTATAGGAAAACCAGAAGCAAATCGCCCAAGAGATATGAGAAGAATGAAATGGGAGAATGACATTAACCATGATTTGATGGAGTAAATTATACATGGGATGATTGGAAAATATCAGCATAGAAATAGAAAATGTGAGAGCTTTGTGTCAGCAAGGAAATGAGTCTACATGTTGGATAGTGCCAGTGCGTTAGTCAGTCTGTATTAATACATAAAATATACATAAAATTGTTTTTCCCATCCTAATTGATTATGTGGGACAGAAAGAGTTGAAAAGGTACCAGAGTGTTTATATCGTGTTTTCGCTGAAATAAATGTGTTTCAGTTTTCTTGATAGTAAGATTGTGTTCAGGGAAACCGATGATAGAACGGATGTGGTTTTAAGTTTCTCTCGTCATTTTGGATCAGGAGTTTGTAGGCGGAAGAGCATTGTTCTTTGCGAGAGGGTTGGGGAAATACATGACACAGAAGTCGCAGTTAGACCAACTCAGACCATCTCGTTAACTTTTGAGATATTGGTTTGTTCCGTAGACATCTCAGCAAGGTTATAATTATTATTACTGACTGGGAGGTGATGCCTCGGGGTTGTGCGGTTTCTGCCGCCTGCTGGTGCACCCGCTCTCTAAGATCAGGGTTGCCAATCTTCCCACTCACACAAATTAAACCAAGATTTCAAAACAAAATGCTTAAAATGTCCTTATGCTATGTGACCTATTTCTTTGACAGCTAAGCTAAGCGTTTTAGAAGAGCTCAAAGCAGTATTTAAGTCAAATTTCATTTTAGATTTAGGCCTAAGTTTTTTTATCGGTAGTGTACTACTATATTAATACCTTTTAATTTCGTTTCTTTCCTTGCTTTAGTTTAACCTCACATTTTGAAGATACTTTTACATGTCCACACCAACCGGTACATTCAGGGATACGATCTGTCTGGCGAAGATTTTAAATAAAAATAAAACTTTATAAATACAGTAAAAGTGTATGAATTTGCAATAAATTTTATAAACTTACCAACTTAATATAAACTCTGGATTTCGCAGATACTTTTCTGACCATACAAGAATGTGAAGAGCCTCCCTCAGTGATCAGTAGGGCTAGGATTTTTATGTACTAAGTTAAGATACAAAATGTATATGATCTCAAATTATAATAAATATAGGCACATCAAAGACCGAATCAATTTTAATAAATAGAGGTGTAACACAAGGGTGTAGTTTATCACCTACACTTCTTAATTTATATATTAATGACATCATCCAAAATTGGAAAAGTAATGTTAATATAGGTATAAGAATGGACCGTTTTAAAATATTAAATGTTTTAATGTATGCTGACGCTGTGGTTATTATTCAAGAAAATGAAAATAATTTGCAGTACTCTTTACATCAATTAAATCAGTTATGCCAAGAATATAATTTTAAAACATCAAAGGAAAAAAGGAAATAATGGCATTTTGGGGAAGTGAACATATAAGATCAAAAATCGCAATAGACAACAAACCTCTGGAACAAGTAAAAAATTTTAATTATTTGGGCTGTAATTTTACTATAAACACAAAAACTGAAAGAGACATAATTGTGAAACTGTCAATATTTCAAATGATATGTGGAACTATACATAAAACATTAAAGAACAAAACAAGGATATACTAGATTCAATTTTTATAAAACCTTGGCAGTTCCTGCATTACTTTATTGGGAGTGAAACTTGGTTAATGACAAAAAAATTACAAAGTAGAATACAAAAAAAGTACAAAGTAGAATACAAAGTGTAGAAATGAACTTCCTTAGAAGAACAAAAGGATGCACAAAAATGGATCGGATAAGAATGAAGATATAAGAACAGAGTTAAATATATATTCATTAAATGATAAAATCGAAGGATATAGAGATAAATGGTTTAGACATGTAGAAAGAATGAACGTAACAAGATTACCAAAATCAGCATTTAACTACAAGCCAAGAGGTTCAACGAATGTAGGAAGACCAGTGAAAACATGGACAGAGCGGAACAAGCATTTTGCCTAGCCCGTGAAGTGAAGAAGAAGAAGAAGTTAAGATTACAACATAGTATAATGAGAAGTTAGACTTATGACTGAGTCCCGCGCCGTAGCCGAGCGGTTAAGGAAGGAAGCCTTGGCGCAGAGCTACGGGACTTGCGCTGGTTCGAGTCTCCATGGGGGAAGAAATTTTCTCATGGTATTTCGGCCAGTATGGGACCGGTGCCCACCCAGCATCGTGAGGCAATTGGGTAGCTACAATAAGTAGCGGCTCCAGGTTGAGGACCAGCTATAACGGCTGGGGGACTCGACATGCTAACCACATGTCACCCCTATACTGGATGTTGATCATCTACCTCTGTGATTGACACATGTGGATGTGAAGGGCCAGTAGCCGGCTGGTAAAAGGGCAACCGCTGAAAAGTGGAAAGACCCTCAATCAATCAGACTTATGACTGTCTTTTGTTTTGATTTCACACACAAAGAGTTGAATAGTATAATGAGAAGTAAGACTTTTGATTTATTTTATCTTGGTTTCACACACAAACAGTTGAATAATATATACTAAATGCATTGCAATCTTAACTTTTACTGCATAAAAATCCTAATCCTAGTGATCAGCTCAGTATCGTGGCGACATCTGAGACAAAACGAACATTTAATTCAAGGCACTCATACATTTATACTAAAGAAGGCAAATTTGGCATGGGTGAATGGATATATTGACCATATACTGTTCGAAGACTATTTGGACTTCCAAGGATTGTAGGATACACACTACTAAGTAATAGGCTAAAACATAAGTCATCTTAAAAGAATTACGCGTGGAAACTTTAGAAAACAAAATTTTTGATTATAAGTCAATATGGATGCAACATGTTCATCGGGCGGAGAATCACACGGATATTTATTTACAGGAAGAAGAAGACTAGGACGCCCACTCAAAATACTTTTGGATGGTGTTTCTATTGAGACAGAAACAAGTCAACAGATGGCCTAGATTCTTGAGTGGACAATGATGACAATGATGAAACTATATGCAGCTCGAAATGTTTTGGCATTTGTCTTGCAGTTGAGGAATAGCTCCGAAAATGCGCACCTAGGAAATTTGTCTCGACCGGGGACAAACTTTCTGGTGGTACCATGACCCTGGGGTCGACTGAACCTCTAACGGAAATTGAGATTCAGACGCTTATTCTGGGAGTAAGAGCGGCCGTCACAAAGGGCTGACATCAAGTGCCGATTGTGTAGGAAAACTGGAAGCCTTAACCTCCGATTACCCCAATGTTGTCCTATGGCCTGTAATGGGATTACTTTACCTTTATTATTATTTTTATTATTATTATTATTATTGTGCTTTTGAATAGTAATATAATATACAGAACGAAGAAAACTATATTCCAAGTTCTGTTACAAAGCATTTTATTATATGAGTCCGAAACCTGGACAGTAAGTAGAAAACAAGCCAACAATCTGTTAGCAGTAGAAATTGATTTTTTGGAGGCGATCGACAAGAATTTCAAGAAGGGATAAGGTCAGAAACAGCACAATAAGGGAAATTATGTAAGTTGAAAAAAAAATAGTAGGAAAAATAGAAGGAAGACGTTTGAAATGGTATGGACATCTCATAAGAATGGAAGAAGAGAGAATGTCAAAGAAGATCCTTAATTAGAAAGCTAATGGAAGAAGTGGAAGAGGCAGGCTTAATAACCGATGGATGGATGGATGGATGGATGGATGGATGGATGTACTGAAGAGAAGTATGGAAGCTAGAGATCTGAGGGAAGAAGATGCTTTAGACAGGAACATCTGACTACAAGTCACTTTGGGTTGAAGGAGAAACAATGTATTGTGGAATATTCCTAAAAATTATTATTATTTTTATTATTATTATTATTAATATTATTATTATTATTATTATTATTATTATTATTATTATTATTATTATTATTATTATTATTATTATTATTATTATTAAGACTTTAAATCTCATTTTAGGTGTGGAAGTGTGACCTTTTTTTATGATGGTTATAGGAACGTCTTCTTCTTCTTCTTCTTCGGTTCTTATCTTCTTAGGCTTGTTGTTCAAGTTCTTTTATGACTTAGCAGTGCCATGTAATTTTTTGGTCTTCTTCTTTTCCTAGGAATTACCTGTGGATTCCATTCCAAAGCTCTCTTAGCACACTGCCTAGTTCACTTCTGAGAGAATGTCTAATCCATTTCCATTTACGACGTTTAATGTCCTTACAGATTTAATTTTGTGATGTTATTTTCCATAATTCTTCATTTGATATGCATGTTGGCCACCAGATTCTCAAGATAAATATTTGCAACATGTTTATAAATACCTGCAATTTCTTATATAATGCAATAATTCCTTCCAAGTCTCACGCCCATGTAACAATGTACTTTTTTGCGCGATAGTGCGTTTTGTCGTACTTACCAGCAATGGCGATCATTATTGAAAGTCAACTTCCTATATTTCGGGGTTGCCAACCTAAATAACTACATTGTAATATTACATTTACACCCACGTGCGGGAAGTAAAACCACTGCCCTCTATGTGTACTACGTATAATAAATATACAGAAAATATCGAAAGGTAGTGTTAATATACATTATATGAAATAAATCACTGCATTTTAAATGAACTGAGCTTTATTTCAAACAATATAAAACAATAAATACGTACTTGCAGCCATGTTATCAATAATTGTTCTCAAAGCCTCCTGTTGTTTCAACTAATAAACATTACCCACACTGTTAACGTTAGTCAATTGTTTGTAATGAACGCAAATATTTCCAATAAGGATGTTATTATTTTACTATTATTTATTATTTTGAAAACACCATCGCGCAAAAAATAATGTACAACGCACGTTTGTGAAGTGTTTTACAGAATCTCGGAAATTAAAAACTTCGCTATCGCTCGGTTTTAAACATTTTTCCTAGATTCTGTAAAAACCACTTCCCAACCTCGCATGGTAATGTACTATTCACAATGCTTTTCAATAGTCTTAATTAAAGTTCTAGTTAAGATTTGTTTGCATCTCCATATTGGTAACAGTTATGAGAATACAGCTTCTGATCTTCTAGTTCTAGCCTTGGTCTACATCTGGACTCAGAATCAACTTTTAAATATACTACAATTTAATTCACAAATCATGCAATATTATTGGTGTATTATACCAATTTTTACAGTTGGTATCATTGTCCCAGTGGATCCGTAGTATAATATTGTATGATTGCGAATATCTTGCTCTGTTCCTCCTTTTTTTTATATCATGCTTCCTATATACCAGAATTCTCCTACTTCTATTTAAGCATCATTGAGCTGCAATAGCATTTCAGTTGCATTATTTACATTCATTACTTTGGCATTTTTTTATTCAAGCCAGTCCAGTTGTATCTGCTGCTGTCTTCTCCAGATCTCTTAATTTGCTTTCAATGTCAGTGGATATGTAATCCAATAAATAAACATCATCGGCATATTCTATATCATCTAGTCTGCTCTACAGATCCCATTGAATCTCTGTGCACATTTGTTTCGTCATCTAAGACAAATACGAATAAGAAATATGACAGCAAACTTTGCTTGTTTTGCACCACTCCAATAGGGAAAGGTTTCAGATAGTTGCCCTAGTGTGATATACAACATACATAATTTTCAGATATACTTTTGATAAGTGTAATAATATTTTTTAGCACTCCATTTGCATCAGCTTTCCATACTTCCTGCCGTTCGATGGAGTTTTAGTGAAGTTGATAGAAGCTAAATATAGGGGACGTCTCCATTCTAAAGACTGTTCCATGATGATTCTCATTGTATTTACATGGACAATAGAACATCTCTGAGGCCTAAAGCAGAATTGTTATCATAAGTAATGCCACACGTGATTTCCAAAATTATCTAGAGGATTTAGAAATCAAGAGTGGCATTTTTTAGGACTATTTAGCGAATAAAATTAAGTTGTATACTCACAAACCATTATTTAAATATAGTTATTTTAAAATATCTATATATATAATGTAAAAGGCGATGTTTGAAAACAAATGAGAAATGTTTGGTTATGTTTCATTTGTTCATCACTGCAACTTGATCATACTATTTATTGCCAAATAAGATCGCAATATTGTAAGAATCCACCCTAGTGTAAAAAAACACATCAAACTGTATATAATAACCAACATTATAAGTTATTAATTTTTTTTCGGAAACAACTCAGTAAAATCAGTATTTAAAAACACAATTATTGAACACGCAATTATCAAACGTGTAGGTCGAAGGCATCTGTTCATTATTTGCTACTTTCAACGTATTTGTTGGAGAAACAGTCACTGCAAAATAATGCTCTGACCTGTTCAGAATATTAAAAGGAGGATCTTCCTTTATTTTGGTAATCAAAATTCGATAAATATCGAGGTGAAACGACTGTGATTGGTTGTAAAAGAAAATTCATTGAAACGTGATTGGTCATTGACTCCCATTTGGGGCATGATTTAAATAGTCATCTTAATAACTTTTCAGTTGCACTTGTATAGGCCTACGATTTAAGATTATTCTCGAAAAGATTTAGCTTGGAGTTGATAATAGTAAGATGATACTGATAATTAATTATATTTAATTCACGTCAAGTAAAGTACATTAACATATTACTTCTAATAAACCAATTTCTAATCACACCTGAAAATGTATCATTCTCGCTTATCGGCATGTAAAAAAATTGAAATGTCTAATGTTGTAATATATCACATAGTATAACTCTTTAAATTATATTACAAATTTGGTCTTCTATTCCATTCTGATTGAAAAAAATATAAATGTCTCATTCTCACGAAATATATATAGCTGTTATGTTAGCGGTGATTGAACATTCTGTTGTCATTCGTCGTGTAAATATGTTTTCAGGTGTACGGGTAGGTATCGTAAGGGTGCATTTGTTTGTGCTATAAAGAACACATGTTCCTCATCACTTATCTATACAGACTAACCAATGATCCATCCATCCATAGTAATTCTGCCCGAGAACAGGTCTATCACTGCAAACATAGCATTTTCATGATGTGCTTTGCAACTTTACTGGGCCCTAAGCCTCCTGACATTTGTCTTACAGGTGAGTAAAAATACCGCAAAAAAAACCTCATCCAGGAGCCTATCCCGACCGGGAATCAACCCGTGCTCGCTGCGTGACAAGGCAGTACGCTACCTTGAGACCACAGCGGTGGACTAACCAATGATAATAAATTATATTTTAAGAGCATCTGGTATTGGAACATGTTTCCGAAAGGCCTTCAATAAAGTTTTTTTAACATACATTTTTTTTTTGTTGAGGACGACTAAGATCCCAGACGCTATTTTATAATTTAGTCTTTTATATAGAAACCTATCGGCCGCGGTGGACTAGTGGTTATGCTCCTTGCCTCTGGTCCCGAGGGTCGCGGGTTCAAATCCGGCCGTGGTCGATGGATTTTTTAGGACGGAAAAATCCAAGGAGCAAGTCCTCCGGGAGGGACTTTAAGCCGTGGGTCCCGAGTCTGAAGATTTTCAGGCTCATAAAAAATCCTTAAGCCTGAATGAAAAGGCCTCTAAGCAAAATTTACCGAATTTTCCCGTCCTAGTACTACCTTAGTTCCCTAGATGTCAGTATGACGCGGAACGCTGACATCGGGCCACTCAAAATTACATCTATACGAAAACAAGTGTAACTAAATTAATATGGTTCAAGTTCTTCCCTGTAGGGAGAGAGCGCCTAAATATCTGTAAAGGGAAAACATGGGCTTAGAATACAATACAATACAATACAATACAATACAATACAATACAATACAATACAATATAGAAACCTCAATGCTGTTGAGTTCAGGAAAAGTATTGTTTCAGTAATGTTAGCATGATCGTTTACAAAAAGTTACAGAACTATTTCTGCAGTTATTTTTTGGACACTAGTAGTTTACATTTCAATTCTACCTCGATTTGGAGTTACTTCTGTTATTATTTGTCACGAAAGTACTAAAAAGGAAGCCTTTGGAAATTTAGGAATAATTTTTGATGAAGGGATTTCTTTTAGAACTTAAAAGAGGATCTTTTGTCATAAGTCTCCATAACTTTGAAGGCTTGACAATAGGATAGTTTGGAAATAATTATGTCCCATTTGATGAAACATTAACGTTATTTTTTAGTGTAATTGTTAATCATAAAACAATTGTATAGAATGATGGTAGTTGAGTTTTGACACTCCTGAATGAGAGGAAAGGAGATGAAAGATGCGATGGATACAGAAAGAGATGTCAGTATGACACCGTGTCCCCTTTGTCTTCAACCAAAACTTTACAACTCAAAGCCCTGAAGCAGCATCTTGTCATCCTATACACATCTATAGTCTTGCAGTATCTATCCTGATTTCAAATTGTTTACACGTTATATTAAACAGTCAATCAAACATGAGGAAATATTGTGTTATAGCCAGGTTATCTATCTTTTTTAGTTTAAAAATCTGGTGGTAATAATAATAATTTCGGAATTTATTCACAATACAATGGTTTATCGTCACCGTCAATAAATTCACCTTCTCCATTTGTAGCGGCCCCGAACACCCTCATCTGTAAAACCCAGTTCCTTATACTTCTCACTCCATCCATCCTACCTTCTTTAGATCTTCACTCTCTTCTTTTTCCATCTATTCATCACTCAAACATCTTATTAGGGATTATATCAGATGTCATTCTCTTGAGATGCTCTTACTAACTTTTGCATCTCTTTTTCGATTATTTGTTACACATTTCTTTTAACTTTCATAATTCCCCTAATTTAAATGTTTATAATTTCATCTGATCTATACTTCCGCTATGATCTTCTCCAGTAGTTCATTTCTGTTTGTTAACTCGTTGACTTGGCACTTATTAATTGTCCATGTATCTGATCCAAATAACATACTACTTTCTAGAATGGCCTTACAGACAAATTTCTTTGTTCAGTAAATAATGTTTTCACTGAGATCAGCATACCAGTACCTGTCATTCTTTTTTTGTTCTATGTATGTGATTAATCACTTTTCTGAGATTGGTCCTTTAACTCCAAGCGCGACAGGCCTAGAAGTCCCTTGGCCTACCAGCCGGCTGCTGGCCTCACATACACATATGATAATCACAAAGATAGACGATCAGTGTAGGGATGACATGTGGTCAGCATGTCGGGTCACCCAGCCGTTATAGCTGGTCTTCTCAACCTGGAGTCGCTACTTATTGTAGTTACCCAAATTCCTCACGGTTCTGAGTGGGCACTGGTCCTAGATTTATAAATTTCTTGATATGTTTATTGTTACTCATTCCTATAAGATATTGTTCATCAACATTGATTCATTGTTAAAATTTAACAGCTGTCTTTTGTTTTGGTTTCACACACAAGCAGTTGAATAGTAGCTATAATGAGAAGTTAGACTTCTGGCTGTCTTTTGTTTTGGTTTCACACAAACAGTTGAACAATAGGCCCTATATACTATCTGAATTGCAATCTTATATTTTACAGTAAAACTTGTTTAATTCGGAACGGAATAATGCGGAAAGCTGTCCAATGTGAACAAATGTATTGGTTCCGGCAAAATAATATCTTAGTTGAGGACGACGGAGATTTCAGGTACACATTTTATTAGATCGTCTTGAGTAATTTCTGTTTTTATTCTAATGTTGTGTGTGGTGGGATTTTGAATGTGTGATTCAATGGGAGTTTGTTCCAAACGGGTGTGCAGTCGATATGGTTCTGTATTCTCAACAACTGAAACGAGTTTGTGAAATTTTGAGGGTCGCGGGATCATACCCGAAAGGACGCAAAATGCACAAATAACAATGGGAAAATTCAGGAAATAGAAAGAATCAAACTACCACCACACCCAGCATATAGCTCTGATCTTACACCTTCAGATTGTCATCTGTTTCGATCCATGGCCAATTTCTTGAGTGAAATTTCGAAAACATTAAATACCATTAGGCTATAGAAGTGGATATAAACGGATTCTCCGCATCAAAATCCGGAGACTTGTACCGTCGTGGAATAATGAACCTCGATGAAAGAAGGTTCAAGACCATAAAATATGATGGTCTCTACTTTGAAGAGTTGTTTAATTTCTTGTGAGAAAACATTCCAAACAATAATGATAAAATACATATGAGACAGTATCTTTTATTGAGGTAAGACACCAATCACGGTAATATTAAATAGTCAACTTTTATAAGATTCATGATGTGTTCCGTTGAGGTTTTGAATTTTAAATAGGCCTATTATTTGTAATATCTTCTCATTTCGTAGGGGTGCTGGGGGTCACACTTGTACTTAGTGCACTGTCACCAATCAGCTTCGGGATCCGAAAATTATGGATTTGACACCAGTCGCTATCACTGATGCAATTTTAATTATAAACCTTCATATCTTCCTTAGAGGTGCTAGGGGTCAAAATAAACTTTAATATTCCATCGGGACTAAAACCAAACAGAACAACGACTACGAAAATTATGAATTCGACAAAATCTCGGCCACTTTTTTTTTATTTCATTTTTCACCCTCTATGCCTTAGGGGTACTAGAAGTTACAACTAGGACTTAAATGTGATCGAGACTGTCACCAATCGTATAAGATTCTCCGAAAATATTGGTTTCCAAACTAATGTCACTAATTTTAGACATTTTATTTTTCATTTCTTCTCAACCCCCTTCACGCCTATGGGTGCTAGAGCCAAACGTGGATTTTAGTAAAATAACATTGTCACCATTCAGTTTAGTGACCTCGGAAACTATGCATTCGTTACTAATTTCAGTGGATGGATCAGTTTTCTGCATGAGACCGGAACGAACCATTTGCAGTTCAATCCGTGAAGAAGAAGAAGAAGAAGAAGAAGAAGATGAGAAGTACAAATATTATTCACGCTATCATTGCTAATGCTCCCTAACTCATTTAGAAACTCATTCACGGTGTTGCCCGGGAATCTACTTATCCCAATCTTCTTGCCAAAAATGAACTGAAAGACAGAATTCGTTATTGTGAGTAATCCGTAAATAATATACACCGTGCGCTGCTACTCTTACCCGGGAATCTACTTATCCCGATCTTCTTGACATCAAGAAAGACAAAAATGGTTACGGTATTGTGAATCATCATTAAAAGGTAAACTTATGCTCTCATAGACTTATTTTGTAGAGATTTTTGAGATATTCAGTTCTGTGTACGTTAATTTTGTGTAGGCCCATTTGTTAAGGTTCAGGCAGCGTAAGCCATTTAAGTATCTAAAAAGCTATTTTTTCATGTTTTTCGCTACAAAGGGTAGGGTGAACAGGTTGACTATTACAACTCTCTTACAGCCTGTAACCTTCCCGGGAAACTTCTCAACATTTTGCAAAAAGCCCCATCACAATCGCATGAACGGTATGGCAGCGCATAAAATACGAAGAAAAAAACATTCATTTTATATATTAAGTAGCTGTGGTCTCGAGGTAGCGTGCTGCCTTGTAACGCAGCTGGCCCGGATTCGATCCCAGGTCGGGGCAGTTTATCTGGGTGAGGTTTTTATCGGGGTTTTTCCTCATTTCTAAGACAAATGTCAGAAAAACTTTAAGGCCCAAACGGTCCCCGAGATCATATGACCATCATTATCATCCTTATCATTATAATTATAATCATCTTTCACTGGCGTGGAAAGCAACGGGAAGCTACCACACCTATAGTTCCCTAGTAAAGTTGCAAGCATAACATGCAAATGCTATGATTGCAGTGAAGGACCTCTCTTCGGGCAGGATTACTGTGTATGGATATTAGATTAAATTATTTTTATTTTTATTTTATAGGTTTCACAGTGTTTTGCAACAACTTCCTGCGACCAATTAATCTATGTCATTCTCCTCCACATCTCTCTGTCATTCCAATCTCTATCGTCCAATCCTTTTTCCCTCATGCTGCTCAAAACACCATCAACCCACGTTATTTTTTGCCGTTATCTTAAACTTCTACCAAGTTGCACCCATTCTAGTATTCATCTTGGGAATCTGTCTCAATATTAATGTATTATTTACTGTATTTTACGGTGGACTAGTGGTTACGCTCCTTGCTTCTGGTCCCGAGGGTCGCGGATTCAAACCCGACGGGTCGATAGATTTTTCTTTTGATGGAAAAATCCAAGGAACAAGTCCTCCGGAAGAAACTTTAAACCGTGTGTCCCGAGTCTGAAGATTTTCAGGCTCGTAAAAGATCCTTAAGCCTAAATAAAAATACTTCTAAGCAACATTTATCGATTTCAACATCTTAGTAATACCTTAGATGCCTGCTAGATGTCTCATTGAGTGGTAAGTTGACCGCATGCCATTCATGACATATCCATCCATAGTAATTCTGCCCGAAGGCAGGTTTTTCACTGCAATCATAGTATTTTCATGCTATGCTTTACAGCTTCACTTGGGAATTATAGATGAGGTAGCTTTCCGTTCTTTTCCACACCGGTGAAGGATGATGATGATGATGGCCGGATGATTTTCGGGGACCGTTGGGCTTTAAGCTTCCTGACATTTGTCTTACAAATGAGGAAAAAACCCCGAAAAAAAAACCTCACCCAGGAGCTTGTCAGGGCCGGGAATCGAACCCGGGCCCGCTGCGTGACAATGCAGCACGCTACCTCGAGACCACAGCGGTGGACCTGTATGGCATATAAGGTAAGTAAATTAACTTAGTCTATTAACTCCTAACAAGGGAGTGGCTATATGACTCAACATTGGGCCTCGCCATTATAGATAGATTAAAAAAATCAAATATCTGAAAGAGCAACTGCTCGTATTCGGGTAAGCAGACCGCTTTCTATATTAGATAGATCGGTAATAATTATTCTCAACAAACTATATTGAACACAATGTTCTACTATAAAATGTGACGTCACTTGCAAAATATTTATTCCTCATAATACTTGAAGATGAAACAGGATTCTTCTTACGTCATTTGCATACTATGTTACAATTGCGATTTTTATATCCGAACATTCTGACTTGTAGTGATTATTAGGGCAATTTAAGGAATCTTAGTGGTATGACGCAATTGAAATTGAAGATTCTTAAGCCGTTATTGCACGTTTTATAGTAGGAGGTGGAGGTAAAGAGCAGGGACTAGGTTTAGCGACAGCAGGTGCGAAGAATTGTCACCAGATGTCGCCATCACCACTACCACCACATCTCCCTCGATCACTGCTGCTGCTGGCTGGACCAAAAACTTTTACTTTAACCCCCCTTCCAGCCCTTGTCTTCTTCTTGAACCCCCCATAACCCTTCCTTGTTTCGCCCCTCAATCCACCTTCTTTCATTCCTTCAACTCTTTTACTGCACTCTTACTATGGTGAGGGCAAAGAGATTTCTATTTCTGCTGCCTCTTTTTTTTTTTTCTTGTCCACTTCAGCATTTTTACTTCCTTGGTAAAGTTCTTATGGGGATATTTTCTTACATTTTCTTGGTCTGCGGAGTGAACAATATGACGTTACAATCTGGTCTCCTCCTTCTTCTGTTTATAGTTATAGGTCTACTTTCTGTACTAAGCCTACTACACGTTTCTTATTCTCCTTATATTAAAACATTATTATGTTCCAATAATAATAAAAATAATAATTATAATAGTCTAATGGTCTTGTGGTTAGAGTTCCTCGCTATTGTCCACAGACAACGTGAATGAAAGTAGTAGGTATTTCATACGTCATGAGTGTTCCTCTGTTCCCAGGTAATATGTAATTTTATTGCTTGCAATTCCCCGTGCCCCTCTTCGTCTCGTGCTTTCATTCTCTTCGTCTGTGGACTATACATTTCATGAGGTGCTGGGTTCGATTCCCGATCAGACCAGGCGAATTATTATGTTAAATTTATATGTAATGCCTGTTCTGGTGCTTAGCTGTCACGAATCCACCATCATTCCATCTTCCTTTCAGACAACCAACATCAATAGTAGGTTACAATTCCGGCAGCACACAGAATGTCAGAAATATGGTTAGAGAACTTGGTGGCATTGGTCCTAAGTAATAAGTAACTCCAACTGACTCACTGGCTCTATTGAATCTTGTTTATATTAATAATAATAATAATAATAACTAACTAACTCTAACTTACTGGCTCTATCGAACCCGTAGGTTCATGGCCGCACGGACATTAGCTCTCCATACATCTCTATCCTGAACTAATGTTATTCAAACATTCCCTGTACAATCAATTTCCCTCAAATCATGGTTAATGTTATTCTACCACCTCATTCCTGGTCTATCAACTGGGCGTTCTCTATCTGGCTTCTCTACAAGAAGCTTCTATGCCTTTATTTCATTCCCCATTTGTATTCGCAGTCTACAATAATATTAATAACAATAAAATTAATAATAATATTATTATCAAAACGCTAACTAGATATTCTAACTTGGAAAAAATCAGAAATACAATCATCAGACAACAAATGAAAGTCCAAAATTCAATATTATGATATGCCAGAGACAAGATTACCCAGACAAGCTTTGGGATGGGTTCCACCTGGGAAAGGAAAGAGAGGTCGACCTAGATTTAAATGGAAGGATGATATAAGAAAAGGTATGGGGGAGATAGGTCTGGAAGAATTAGAATGGGAAGATAGAGATGAATGGAGAAATATTTTTAAAAAATTAATGGTTTTGTTTTATTACATTGTAAACCTGTTTGTAAATAAATAAAAACAATATCAATAACAATACTAATATTAACAATTTATTTATATACAGATTTTTTAATGTTTACACATCTTTCTGTGCCTAAAGTTTTATTTTTCTTTTCCACTCGTCTCTATTCATTCACTCCAGGTCCTTCACTCCTGTTCTCTTTCCAGTTCTTATTTGTTAGATCCACGAGTTTCGAGGTCTTCCTTTCCTTCTTCTTCCAGATGGTTACCATTCCAATGTTTTCCTGGATAACCTTTCTTCTTGCATTCTAACAAAATAATAATAAAATTGCAGCAACAATAACAACAATAATAACAGCTATGATGATGATGATAATAATATGCAATGAAGAAATGTAATATATTTTCCTCACTTGCTTTATAAGAATGTATCTGCATTATGCAGAAGTGGCCTCATTTATTTCTTTGGCCTTATTTATTTCCATTCAAAATCGTTGTGACAGAATTTCTTCCATTTATTATTTCTTGTTTTCTAGACAGCTCTCTAGTTTTAGAGAATTCAGCAGTGACTTTCTTTAATTGGCATTATATTATGGATTAGATTATATTATATTTATTATATTATCTATATATATATATTATATTATATTATATGATTCATATTATATTCTACTATATCTTATTCTCTTATCTTATTCTTATTATATATTATATTATATTATCTTATATTATAGTATATATATTATATTATATTATATTATATATATTATATTATATTATATTATATTATATTATATTATTATATTATATATTATATTATATATTAATATATTATAATCTGTGTTAGAAATTTGGTGCTGTGATATGGCACAGGTTACAAACAGGAACATTTGGTGTCCAAACAACAGTTATACAATCTCCCCTACATTCACCCCTCCCTCCCTTCCTGCTATTGTCTTTTCAAAATTGAACGTTCCACCTACCACTGGGTGTAGCTGTTACTTGGCCGTTGTCTCTAATTTTTATTTCTATCGGCACACCTTACACATTCACTATCCTCTCTTTTTATTCCTCTCTCCTGTTCCAACAACCCGTATAAACCGCAGCTCGGCCACTGCGGTGAATCCCCACACCTAAACTCACGTCATATTGTCGCTTTTCATCAAATTTGCTGTTCAATATTTCCTGAATTGACGACATTAACTGCTGCACACCAAGACAAACGTATCAAATATTACTTGTTACTTCTACCGATTTACAAGCTTTACAACTTGTTTAAAGCAAGCTTTTTTTTTAGTAAATTAGTGAATGTACTATATTTCAAGTTCTGTTACAAAGCATTTTATTACTTGGATCCGAAACTTGGATAGTAAGCAGAAAACAAGCCAACAAGCTGTTAGCAGTAGTAATGGATTTTTGGAGACGATAGACAAGAATTTCAAGAAAGTATAAAGTCAGAAACAGCACAATAAGGGAAATTATGCAAGTTTAAAAAATAATATTAGAAAAAAATAAAAGAAAAACGTTTGAAATTGTATGGACACCTCATAAGAATAGAAGAAGATAGAATACCAATGAAGATCCTTGATTGGAAACCTAATGGAAGAAGTGGAAGAGGCATGCCTAGATAACGTTGGATAAATGGAGTGAGGAGAAGTATGGAAGCTAGAGATTTAAGGGAAGAAGATACTTTAGACAGAAACCTCTGGCGACAAATCACTTTGGGTCGAAGGAGAAACACTGTATTGTGGAATATTCCTAATAAAAAACATAAATTATGCTCGTGATCTATGAACACTATATTGTGGAATATTCCTAAAAAAATGTCGGCCAGTTTTGTTGTACCGGAAGAATAAGTTAGGTTTAACTTACGAGTACGAATATAATGCCATGGATCGATGTACATATTGCAAAATAATACCGGCAAACCCGACACATTTTAATGGCTGTAGCACGGAAACGGTACGTTTCTGGTCATGGGCTCAAAATATTGTCCTCTCAGTCCCCTCTACTGGCCCTTGAAATTTGTAATATGAATTTCCGAACATCCTGTATACTACATTCATACTTTAACAAATACCTAGTAATTCATACTAACATAAGATCTTCGTTACACAGCTGAAACATAATAAACAGTACAGGGAGTCAACAATGGTTCCCTGACCACCTTCAACAAAAAACGTAAGTAGACTGTTAGGTAAGCAATGTATGTTCGGCATTAAATACACAAGTTCAAAATCTTGTTTGACGTATGGAATTATGTAATGACATGGAGATCATCAAAAGCGTGGGGTGTTTTTTTATGGTTTTTACGTTTTCTTTTTAGAGGCTTTACTTTTACCAATATTTGTTTATTATCAAATATATTAAGTGATATAGAGCACCCCACGCTGTTGATGGTAAAATTATTTTTTTGTAGATAACTCTAGTTTTATTCTAGATGTGGTGGAGATTTTTTTTTTGTTGACCACTTTAATTTTATTCCAAGCGTGTTGGAAATTAAAACTATTTTTCATGTTTTAGTTCGGTTTTCTAATAAAGCATGTTGTTTTAGTTTTTTAAACTATTATTTATTTTTATGTAACTTTTTCTGAATGATAGAGAAGGCCACATGATCTTTACATTATCATAAGTAATGCCACGAGTGATTTGCAAAATTCACGACTCACGAAGTGAGGAGTGAATTTATCTAGAGAATTAGGAAATCAAGAGTGGCATTTGTTAGGACTATTTAACGAATAAAATTAAGCTGTTTACTCACAAATCATTGTTTAACTATAGTTATTTTAAAATATTTATATATTTAATGTAAACGGCAATGTTTGAAAACAAATCAGAAATGTGAGGTTATGTTCATTCACTGCTGATTGATCATATTATTTATTGCCAAATAAGATCGCAATATTGTAAGAGTGCACCCAAGTGGAGAAAAAATGAAACACATTAAACTATATATCATAATCAACATTACGGGTTATTCATTAATTTTTTTAGTAAACAATTCAGTAAAATCAAGGAATCTTTTCATAATCTGCTATATTCAATGTATTTGTTAGAGAAAAATAATGCTTTGACCTGTTCAGAACATTAAAAAGGAAGAGTTTTCTTTATCACAAAGGCAGGAGCTGATAAAGATAAATTGATAAAGAGCGAGGTGGAAACACGACTATCATTGGTTGTAAAACAAAATTCATTGAAACGTGATTGGTCATTGACTAGCATTTGTGGCATGGGTTAAATAGTCATAAGTAATGCCACAAATGATTTCCAAATTATCTGGAGAATTTGGAAATCAAGAGTGGTATTTGTTGGGACTATTTAACGAATAAAATTAAGCTGTTTACTCACAAATCATTATTTAACTATAGTTATTTTAAAATATTTATATATTTTATGTAAACGGCGATGTTTGAAAACAAATAAGACGATTGGACGCTTCATTTGCTTCTTTTGTTCATCACTGCAACCAGATCATATTATTTATTGCCAAAGAATCGCAATATTGTAAGAATGCACCCTAGTGGAGAAATTTATAACCAACATTATAGGTATTAATTAATTTTTGATGTTCTATGATGTAAATATGTCAATTATATTTTTCTGCAACGTCATTTCCTGGAAAATAATTCGCTTAAGAAAGTGCAAACAGTAGTTTCTTTCTTTTTTTGTGGTATAATCAATTGCTACAAATGATGTTATATTATATCCCGCAAGCACTATGTGTTAACATTCGTGCACTGTATATACAATCAGGTACACATCTTTCTAGCCACATGCAGTCACTGCAAGATAATGCTATGACCTATTCAGAATGTTAAAAAGGAGGAGCTTGATTTTAAAGTTTGATTAATAATTAAACTGATAAAATCGACTGTGATTGGTTATAAATAAAAAGTAATTGAAATGTGATTGGTCATTGACTCCCATTTGGCATTAGTTAAATAGTCAACAGGAAGAGGCACGATTATCGGTCTATGAGTTAAATAGTCAGACTAAATACACAAATACTAAATATCAGTATTAATAAAATAATTATAAAAAAAGATAAATAAGATCTGATGACAGTGTTGGGTGTTTAATCGTGATTAATTTTAACGTGCAATTCAACAGCGGTGTGAGAGATATAATTCTTGCTTGAAGCTTGTTAAAACGCTAGACTCTAGGACGGGTTTAAAATAAAATACCGCTTCATATATACCAATACAATTAATTACGTACTCTTCCCTCTGGTTTTTACAGGTGATAGATGATCGCTTGTCACCTACTGACAAATATTTTGAGCTTAACTAGATTTAGTGACGTGAATTAGGTGTCTCTGTGTGTACAGCATTGAATTCCGTTTTTATTTACAACATTTAATAGTCTGCACACTGCACTAATAAACGCAGAACACTATGCATACACAAAGTTGTAAATTCGTTGTCTATTGCCTTACAAGGAACATTAGATTCCACACATATAACACAATTGTGCAAAATAGAAAGTTATATTTATAATTAGATATATGTAAGATTTCAAATGGTTTGTGGCACTATACATAAAACATTAAAGAATAAAACAAGAAGAGATACTAGATTGAAGTTTTATAAAACATTGGCAGTTCCTGCATTACATTATGGGAGCGAAACTTGGGTAATGACCAAAGAAACTGCAAAGTAGAATACAAAGCGCAGAAATGAACTTCCTTAGAAGAACAAAAGGCTGCACAAGATTGGATCGGATAAGGAATGAAGATATAAGAACAGAGTTAAATATATATCCATTGGATGAGAAAAGCAGAGAATAGAGAGAAATGGTTTACACAGGTGGAAAGAATGAATGTATCAAGATTACCAAGAGCAGCATTCAACTACAAGCCAAGAGGTTCAAGGAATGTAGGAAGGCCAGTGAAAAGATGGACAGAACAACTGTGAGGCGGAACAGGCAATTTGCCTGGCCCGTGAAGTGAAGAAGAAGAAGATTAGATATATAAATAGAATATTTATTTATTCGTTTTTGGTTAAGGAGTTATATATTGCCTCAAGTTATCGGGGATTAGTTTTCTTGCAATAAAACACAACAGGCGATCGTGTAAACTCCATAATATTTAATTCTATAACCTGAACAACACAAATGTAACGAAGAAATATACCTGCTGATGGAATAGTTATTCTGAAAGGCCTACAGGAAAAGAAAGCATACATATATTTTTACAAGTTGAGGACAGCTGCTCAGTGACCTAAGAAGGTACATATTTTAATTTATTTTAATTTTATGACTATCCACCCCAACGGTTTTAAACAATGAATGTTATTAGTATTGATACTGGTAGAATAATAGTTTTATATATTTTCAGTTTAACATTTTTTTCGAAAGGAGTTGGGACGTCGGGGACTCTTGTAGTCAAAAATGCTAACCACTAGCCCATGAGACTGAAACAAATTAACATTTTTATTTGCCAATTAATAGATAAAGTGAACCCGACTACAGGCCTTAGGAACCCTTGCTGTTCTTTCTAGACAATCGGTAGGAGATATTAGCCCTAATTGATGGCCGCCGAGTTTAGTTCCGAAAAAAATCACGGCCGCGAGAGTTAAAACGTGAATAATTAATATTGTCATGATCATTATCGGTGTGTTACTAATTAGGATTCATTTGTTTTGACTATTTAACTCATGCCCCAAATGGGAGTCAATAACCAATCACATTTCAATGAATTTTGATTTACAACCAATCACAGTCTTTTTTCACCTCGATTTTATCAATTTAATTTTTCACTTTAAGATCAAGCTCCTCCTTTTTTTCATTCTGAAGAGGTCAGAACATTATTTTCAGTGACTGACTCTCTAAGAAATACGTTGAATATAAACATGTATACATTAAGATGTAAGAATTCTAGAATGCATGTGGCGACCAGATTGTATATATAGTGCAGGAATGTAACCAGGTAGTGCTTGCGGGATATAATATAAAAACATTTGTAGCAATTGATTAAACCACAAAAAAAAAACATTGTTTGCACTTACTTAAACGTATTATTTTCCAGATAATAACGTTCCAGAAAAATATAATTGACATATTTACATCATAGGACATCAGAAATTAATTAATATACAGTTTGATGTGTTTCATTTTTTCTCCACTAGGGTGCATTCTTACAATATTGTGATCCTTTGGTAATAAATAATATGATCTGGTTGCAGTGATGAACAAGCGAAACATAACAAAAGTTTTTCATTTGTTTTCAAATATCGCTGTTTACATTAAATATATACATATTTTAAAATAACTATATTTAAATAATGATTTGTCAGTAAACAGCTTAATTTTATTCGTTAAATAGTCCTAACAAATGCCACTCTTAATTTCCAAATTATCTAGATAAATTCGGAAATCACTCGTGACATTACTTATGACAATTTTTGAACCATAAAGAGATAATGACTTTTAGAGACACCCTGTATTTTGAGTTGTGCTATTATTAAAATAATTACTTAAAGTTGTTTGTAGAGCTTTCATAGATTTATTTGTCCCCGTGTAACGTTTAGTATATAGGACCTTGGATTTGACAGGAAGGGTTTACATTGTGTTTGGAAACTGTCTGTCACCTGTGTATGGTTATCTCGCTTTAACACAACTTTAATACTTTGTTAACGGCGCTTTCACGTTTATGACAGAAAACCAATTATTAAACTGCCATTTTTATTATTAATACTTAGGAAAAGAGTTGAGGAAGAGAAAGGAAAGAGTACATGACATCAATAAATATTGGCTTTACGTAGTTTTAAAGATTATACAACGTTTCTTCTATCATCCTTCATTGCCTGACGTCATTGGTTGGAGAGAATGAGAGAGACAAGTCACAAGCCATCGGGCTGTGCGAAAGGACAATGTTTGACACCGACTTGTGTGTGAGTGTGTTTTTTTTAACATAGGAAATTAAAATTCAATCAGCCAGGCTTCAGGCTTCGCCCCTTCCTGCCCTGGTGACATCTATTGAACACTCTTGTCAGTCAAAAAGGTCGTCGTCGCACGTTCCTATCTAGGCGTGTGGAACTAACCAATATGGCGTCTCTCCCACCCACCTTGTTTATTTTTTCACCTCTTATAACGTAAAAGTGACAGCATTGCTTGAATATCAGAACAGATTTCTGAATCTTTCGCTCACGTTTGTGTTCTTTCAGGGGTTTAACAAACATTAAAAATATCAAATTAACACTTTTTAATTTTTTATGACTTGTAGATTTATAAGACTAGAATTTTAAGTCTGATTCGAAGTATCGAATTTTACTATAGAGTCAACACTAGGGTTATAACGTTTTGGATTTTTGTGAAATAAAATATTTTCTGTGTAATGAATGGATGAACGTTTACTTAAAACCATTGAAAAAGGCCTTCATTTAACTGAGATTCAAGAAAAGGTCACCCCCAAATATATTTATATATCAATATTTAATATTAATTTGGGGGTGACCTTTTCTTGAAGATCAATGGATTTGAGCAAAAGTTCACCCAGTCGTTGAACAGGAAATATTATATTTCGCAAAAGTCCAAAAAGTTATAACCCTAGTCAACACATTGAAATACATTCTTATTCTTATTCTTAGAAGACTATATAACTGTGAACTTTATAGGAAAACAGATATCACACCTTCGGAAGAAGAGGGCCACAAGTGTAAAAATGTAATAAATTGAGTTAAGACTACTCTCTGTTAGAAAAATGGTTAAAAATGTATTTCTTTATGACCAGAAGACATGTGCAAGAAAATGGAGACAGGATAAATTGTGTCCACGTCAAAATTGAATATTTGTCACTCCATGTGGGTTTCGTGGTGGACGAAACGGAGCTTGGGCAGGTTTTTCACGGGGTTCCTCCCGTTTTCCTCTGCCACAATTTCATTCCACCGTTTCTCCATACTCATCTCATCCATTTCGTTTCATTTCATTCATCTGCCCCTGTGATGGTGCGTCCGGCGTGGTCGGCCGGCACCCTTGTCATTCACAGACCTCTATATGTAGGGGCTCATTTCATCTCATACTTCAACCCGACCCTGAGTTGGACACGAGTTGATGATATTTATTTACTATTATTATTATTATTATTATTATCATCATCATCATCATCATCATAGTACATTCACGAATTTAGGCCATTATTATTATTATTACTATTTTTCTTTTTTTTTTCAACTTCTATATTGTGTAGCCTATATGTATTATGTATCATTAATCAACATGTAGATAATCCATAATTGTTATTATATGTATAATTTAAAATCCTGGTGAAGTGGAAGAGAAGCCCTTACAGTCTTAACTCCATCAGGTAAAATAAATATATAAATACATATATTTTAGTATTCTACTTTGTGACTCTCTTGTTGCTGTAAAATGCGAAATATCATATTGAAATGCTAAATTTTAAAATTTAATTTGCTAGAATTGTCTGCTTCTAGTAATTTAAAGTATAAAATTATAAAATAGTTACTTAAAAGATCCATTTCCTCAACTTCATTAAATTGTATAGGGAGTGCTTGTTGTGGTGAGGGTGGCGATGTACTGTGCTTAAGAACCTGGAGGGTCGCTTATAAAATTATAAAATAGTTACCTAAAAGGTCCGTCTCCTCAACATTATTAAAATTATAAAATAGTTACCTAAAATGACCTTTTAGGTAACTATTTTATAATTTTAGGTAATTAGTATGGAGAAGAAAGGGTTTTAGGCTAGAACAAACATAATTCAGAATGAAAATGGAGATATGATTACAGATTCCAAGAGTATATTAAATAGATGGAAAAGTTACTTTAATCAGCTATTAAATGTACATACAGAACAGGACATTGAGGAGGATAATTTACAGACAGCAGAAATGCTAGTCGCAGAACCAAGTGCATTAGAGGTTGAAATGGCGATAGAAAAACTGAAGATGTATAAAGCATCAGGTTCAGATGAGATCCCAGCAGACTGATAAAATCAGGGGTGAAATATTGATGGACAAGATACGCCAGTTGCTTAGTAGTATGATTTGGGAAAAAGAAGCTCTTCCAGATGAATGTAAAGAGTCAATTATCGTACCAATTTATAAGAAAGGAGATAAAACTGATTGCAACAACTACAGGGGCATCTCATTATTTTCAACATCGTACAAAATTCTTACAAATATATTAGTAAGCAGACTTACTCCCTATATTGATGACATTCTAGGAGACCATCAATGTGGATTTAGAAGAAACAGGTCTACAACAGATTAGAGTTTTAGTATGACAGATTTTAGAAAAGAAATAGGAATATAATGGTACTGTACATCAACTATAAGTAGACTTCAAAAAAGCATATGATTCAATTAAGAGGGAGAAGTTATATAGTATCCTGCTGGAGTTCGGAATTCCTAAAAAGTTAGACTAATACGAATGTGTCTAAATGGCACAAAGAGTAGGGTGCGTGTAGGCAAACAGTTTTCGGACACTTTTGAAATCCAGAATGGGTTGAAGCAAGGAGATACACTATCTCCTCTAGTATTTAATGTTGTACTAGAGCATGCAATTAAATCTTTAGAGAATGAGGAAGGCTTACAACTCAATGGTATTAATAAGCTGTTAGTTTATGCTGATGATGTAGTATTATTGGCCGATAGCGAGGAGATACTAAAGGACAACATGCACACACTATTGAGTAACACTATGAAATTAGGACTGGAAGTAGGCCTAAATATCAATAAAACTAAATATATGGTCACACGTAGAAATAGATTATATAATGGAAATGGACAGGTAATGACAAACGAGGGAAATGTTGAGGAAGTGGCTGAATTCAAATACCTAGGAACAATAATCACAAATAGGAATGAGATGCACAAAGAAATTAAACATAGGCTCAATTCTGGAAATGCATGCTATTATGCATTGCAGAGACTCTTGATGTCCCAACTCCTTTCAAAAAACGTTAAATTAAAAATATATAAAACTATTATTCTTACTTACTTACTCACTGGCACTATCGAACCCGTAATTTCATGGCCGCGCGGACATATGCTCTCCATACATCCCTATCCTGAGCTAATACTTTCCAATCATTCCCTGTATAATCTACTTCCCTCAAATCATAGTTAATGTTATTCTCCCACCTCATTGTTGGTCTACCAACTGGGCGTTTTCCCTCTGGCTTTCCTACAAGAACCTTCCATGCAAGTCTTTCATTCCCCATACGTGCAACATGTCCTGCCCATCGCAGTCTACGAGACTTAACTGTTCTTATTATATCTGGCTTCCCATAAAGACCATGTAGTTCATTGTTATGTAGTCTTCTCCATTCTCCTGTCTGTTCATCTCTCTTTGGTCCAAAAATTTTCCTAAGTACTTTATTCTCAAATACTTGTAATCTCCTTACCTCCCTTAAAGTAAGAGTCCATGTTTCGCATCCATATAATATAACTGGTAGAATAGTAGGCCTAGTTTTATGTATTTTCAGTTTAACGTTTTTTGAAAGGAGTTGGGATATCAGGAGTCTCTGCAATGCATAATAGCACGCATTTCCAGAATTGAGCCTATGTTTAATTTCTTTGTGTATCTCATTCCTATTTGTGATTATTGTTCCTAGGTATTTGAATTCAGCCACTTCCTCAAAATTTCCCTCATTTGTCATTAGCTGTCCATTTCCATTATATAATGAATTCCTACATGTGACCATATGTTTAGTTTTATTGCTATTTACTTCCAGTCCTAATTTCTTAGTGTTACTCAATAGTGTATGCGTGTTGTCCTTTAGTATCTCCTCGCTATCGGCCAATAATACTACATCATCAGCATAAACTAACAGCTTATTAATACCATTGAGTTGTAAGCCTTCCTCATTCTCTAAAGATTTAATTGCATGCTCTAGTACAAAATTAAATAGTAGAGGAGATAGTGCATCTCCTTGCTTCAACCCATTCTGGATTTCAAAAGTGTCCGAAAACTGTTTGCCTACACGCACCCTACTCTTTGTGCCATTTAGACACATTCGTATAAGTCTAACCAACTTTTTAGGAATTCCAAACTCCAGCAGGATACTATATAACTTCTCCCTCTTAATTGAATCATATGCTTTTTTGAAGTCTACATATAGAATAGATTAGATTTATTTAGCCTACATATAGTCGATGTACAGTACCATTATATTCCCATTTCTTTTCTAAAATCTGTCTTATACTAAAAATCTGATCTGTTGTAGACCTGTTTCTTCTAAATGCACATTGATGATCTCCTAGAATGTCATCAATATAGGGAGTAAGTCTGCTTACTAATATATTTGTTAGAATTTTGTACGAAGTTGAAAGTGATGAGATGCCCCTGTAGTTGTTGCAATCAGTTTTATCTCCTTTCATATAAATTGGTACGATAATTGATTCCTTCCATTCATCTGGAAGAGCTTCTTTTTCCCAAATCATACTAAGCAACCAGCGTATCTTGTCCATCAATTTTTCTCCCCCTGATTTTATCAGTTCTGCTGGTATCTCATATTCTACCAGTTATATTGTATTGGATACGAAACATGGACTCTTACTTTAAGGGAGGAAAGGAGATTACAAGTATTTGAGAATAAAGTTCTTAGGAAAATTTTTGGACCAAAGAGAGATGAACAGACATGTGAATGGAGAAGACTACATAACAATGAACTAGCCTACATGATCTTTATAGGAAGCCAGATATAATAAGAACTGTTAAGTCTCGTAGATTGCGATAGACAGAACATGTTGCACGTATGGGGAGGGAAAGACTTGCATGGAAGCTTCTTGTAGGAAAGCCAGAGGGAAAACGCCCAGTTGGTAGACCAAGAATAAGGTGGGAGAATAACATTACTATGATTTGAGGGAAGTAGATTATACAGGGAATGATTGGAAAGCATTAGCTCAGGATATGGATGTATGGAGTGCTATACAGGGAATGATTGGAAAGCATTAGCTAAGGATAGGGATGTATGGAGTGCTTATGTCCGCGCGACCATGAACCTACGGGTTCGATAGTGCCAGTGAGTAAGTAAGTACGTAACTATTTTATAATTTTATACTTTAATTGTGTGTCTATTACCTTAATGGAATGTTTCATCCTGACTCTATTAATGTTGTTCTAGTAATTTTACGTAAAGTTAAGTATTTCATAGACCTTTGCCTATTTATTAGTAATAATTTTCTCCTAATTTTCTTGTGACACCATGGGTTATGGTAATTTTTACAAACAGTAATTTTACTAATTTAGAATGCAAATTCATGAACACGGTTTGGTTTCATAGGTTCCCGGGACTATTACGTAGATAGGAAGTTCACAGCATTGACCGCTCATCAATATTTCTCGTGATTATTCACACGTTTTAGCGAGGCAGGCAGTCACATAGCGTTTTATAATGTGGAAGCAGTAATCGGTTAAATGATTCCGGACATCAAACTGCCAGCAATCCAGTCATTATGTCGAGGGTTTGTGATCCCCAGGGATGTAAATTTGTATTCCCACTTGCCAACAGAGCATGCTTTATCATATTTACTTGCATTAGTAGTGAAATCAATGTTTTCCAAAAGGAAATGCATCATTTTCGTTAGAATGTGATTGCTTTGTATATAATAAAAATCCAAATTCGATATCTGTTATGCGCAACTAATTCACTGGCACTAACGAACCCGTAGGTTCATGACCGCGCGGACATAAGCTCTCCACACATCCCGATCCTGAGTCAATGCTTTTGAATCATGTCCTGTAGTAATCTGCTTCCTTCAAATCATAGTTAATGTTATTCTCCCACCTAATTCTTGGTCTGCCAACTGGGCGTTTTCTCTATGGGTTTCCTACAAAAAGCTTTCATGCATCTCTTTCTTTTCCCCATTCATACTACATGTCCTGCCCATCGCATACTACTAGACTTAACTATTCTTATTATAACTGATTTCTTATAAATACCATTAGCTCACTGTTATGTAGTTTCCATTCACCTGTATCTTCATCTCTCTTTGATCCAACATTTTTTCTAAGAATTCTATTATCAAATTCGTAATCTCTTTTCCTCCCTTTAAGTGACTCCAAGTTTTGCGTTCATATAATATAACTGGGAGAATAACTGTTTTATATATTTTCAGTTTACCTTTTTTTTAAGGAGTTGGGACGTCAAGAGTCTCTGTAATACATAATAGCACGTATTTCCTGAATTGAGCTTATGTTTAATTTCTTTGTGCATCTCATTCCTATTTGTAATTATTGTTTCATAGGTATTTGAATTCAGCCACATCTTCAAAATATCTCTCATTTGTCATTATCTGTCCATTTCTATTATATAGTAATGCACGTACGGCCAAGAAGGCCCGTGCGCAATGTAAATACATATGTATCTCCTTTCTTTTGAAAAAAGGCAATAAATTCCATTCATTCCTTCCTTCCTTATATAATGTATTTCTATGTGTGAACATATGTTTAATTTTTATTGATGTTTTCTTTGGGTTTTTACAGCTGCTGCCAAACTTCCAAAACCTACAATCTTATGCATCTTCTTCAATGCTTAACCCTCTTGCTTGCATTGCTATCCTCATGTTTTCATTCCATGTTAATTTTGGTCTCCCTCTTTTCTTCTTTCTTATCAGTTGCCATTGATATAGTAATGACAGCTTAAGTGGCATCGCACTGAAGTATCAATTCAGAGGTCCGGGTTCAATACCCAGTTCAAAAAATGTATATTTATTTTCATGTAATATTAGCCTTGCATTGCTCAACGTCAAAAATTTAATTGTAACATCGAAATAAAGAAGAGTTACTGCTATAAAGTAAAAATTGTCATTAATTTATTTATTTGTTATAGTAGGTACTAGAGGTCAGTGAGACCGAATTCCCGCTACCTCTCGTGATAGAGAATATATAGGGCCAATATAAAGAAAAGTAAATGTTTATGAGAGGATTGCCTGTATAGCGTAAGTGGCAGCGCACTGAAGTATCAATTCAGAGGTCCGTGTACAAATCCCCGTCCAATCATTTATATTTCTTTTCAGGTTATATATATATATATAATCTCTTTCATTAGATGGGAAAATAAAGAAACATTAAATCATCCACCAATATATAGCTTAGTTAATCATGGGCAACTAAATGTACGAGCTAGGGAGAAGTATATATCGTCTTGGGAGAACTTTTGTCGTTATTGTTTGTAAGATTTTTTTTCTACTTCGTTTTATTTCGTTAATTTCGACTTCTCTTTATAGTCTCACATTCTTTTACACGTGGTCCTGCAACTTAACTCTAGGCTTTTTCCTGTATTTTTACACTTCCCCTTCTTGAGTTCCTCATCATCCACTACTACTTTTCACACCTGTAGCCCTTATAATGAAATTGCACGTTCAGTTGCTCTCTTCATCTCGCTCCTCTCTTTTTCCTATCAACTCTTCTTCTTCACTCACACCCTTCATGAAGAACCTCCCCAGCATTTCACTACTTTTTAACTTTTCTCTCGCCCTAGGGGTGAGTAAGTTATTTTACGAGAAGCCAAATTTCGCTCAAACAGCCATTTATTACTTTTTTAAATTATGCTATAATTAAAAGAAATTTCCTCTTTGAAAATTTATAAAAATACTCACTCTTTTTAATAAAAATTAATTCCACGCTGAGTTCAAATCAGATAATTGACCTATCAAGTCGTTTTATTTTTAAACTAACTAACTAACTCACTGGCACTATCGAATCCGTAGGTTCATGGTCGCGCGGACATAAGCTCTCCATATATCCCTATCCTGAGTCAATGTTTTCCAATCATCCCCTGTACAATCCACCTCCCTCAAATCATAGTTGATGTTATTCTCCCACCTCATTCTTCGTCTATCAACTGGGCGTTTTTTCCTCTGGGTTTCCTACAAGAAGCTTCCACGCACGTCTTTCATTCCCCATTCGTGCCACATTATTTAATTAAACACAATACATTTTTCTCAAGTACTCGTAATTTTTTATTATCTCAGAGTAATAGACAATATTTCGAATCAGAGTAGTTTAACTGGAAGAATATATGTTATTAGGTCATATGTGTTTGATTTACCATTGTTTAAAGGAGTTAGGGTGCCACGTGCCCCTATAGTACACAATATCATGCGTTTGTAGAATTCAGCCTATGTTTAATTTCTTTAGCACCTCTGTCCTGTTTCTAAGTATTGTTCCAAGATTTTTTAATTCTGCCACTTCTTGAAATTTCCCTTCATTTGTTATTAAGTGTCATATTCCCATTTAATAATGTAATAAACCCTGTTATAATTATATATTTTATATGCGTTTGACCTTGAGTTACATGTTATTAAGTTTGTAGCTTAAAAATTAAGTTTTAAAAAATATACAGCTGTCATATTTGCTAGAAGTGAACCAAAGGAAATGTGTACATTTTGATATCTGCAGTGTTTCGAAGCTTCTGCTCAACTGTTGACAAGTTTGGAAGTTTATTAAAAACAGGAAGCCGGGGGTATGTTTTATGTAGACACCATGAAGTTAATTCTGCTAAATAAAAGCATAAGTCACTGAAGGCTAAATAAACATACTGTTTGCAGAAGGTGTCAGGCTGTGGTAATTTATCGTTTAATTATGAGCATGTACTATATGGAACAGACACATCAGTCAAACAGCTCGTATTTCTGTCATTCCTCTGCTCCCTGTCAGCAGAATCACCTCATTCTTCTCTAGGATACCTTTATTATGTATTCTTATCATAAGTAATGCCACGAGTGATTTCCAAATTATCGATAAATTCACGACTCATGAAGTGAGGAGTGAATTTATCTAGAGAATTTGGAAATCAAGAGCGACATTTGTTAGGACTATTTAACAAATAAAATTAAGCTGTTTACTCACAAATCAATATTTAAATATAGTTATTTTAAAACAGTTATATATTTAATGTAAACAGCGGTGTTTGAAAACAAATGAGAAACGATTGGTACGCTTCATTTTGCTTCTTTTGTTCATCACTGCAACCAGATCATATTATTTATTGCCAAAGGAACGCAGTATTGTATGAATGCACTCTAGTGGAGAAAAAATGAAACACATCAAACTGATTATTAATTCATTTATGATGTTCTGTGATGTAAATATGATAATTATATTTTTCTGGAATGTTATTACCAGGGAAAATACACATTTAAGAAAGTGCAAACAGTGGTTTCTTTTTTTGGTGATATAATCAATTGCTACAAATGTTTTTATATTAACTCCCCCATGCGCTATATGTTGACATTCATGCACTATATATACAATCTGGTAGCCATATTTCTTGGAGTCAGTCAGTGCAAAATAATGCTATGGCCTATTCAGAATGTTAACAAGAGGTGCTTTCTTTATTATGATAAACTTTAATTGGTAAATTCTAGGCGAAACACGACTGTGATTGGTTGTAAATAAGAAATCATTGGAATGTGATTGGTCATTGACTCCCATTTGGGGCATGAGTTAAATAGTCATAAGTAATGCCACGATGATTTTCAATTTATCTGGAGGATTTGGAAATCAAGAGTAGCATTTTTTAGGACTATTTATCGAATAAAATTAAGCTGTTTACTCACAAATCATTATTTAAATATAGTTATTTTAAAATGTTTATATGTTATGTAAACGGCGATGTTTGAAAACAAATGAGAAACGTTTGGTTATGTTTTATTTGTTCATCCACTATAACTAGATCACATTATTTATTGCCAAATAGAATCGCAATATTGTAAGAATGCACCCTAGTGGAGGAAAAATGAAACACATCAAACTGTATATTGTAACCAACATTATAGGTTATTAATTAATTTTTAGGAAACAACTCCGTAAAATCATTATTTATAACACAACTATTGAACACACAATTATCAAATTATAGTTCGAAGGAATCTGTTCATTAGTTGCTATATTCAGCGTATTTGTTGGAGAGTCAGTTACTGCAAAATAATGCTCTGACCTGTTCAGAATATTAAAAAGGAGGAGCTTTCTTTATTTTGGTAAACAGAATTCCATAAATATCGAGTGAAACACGACTGTCATTGGTTTGTAAAACAAAATTCATTGAAAAGGATTGGTCATTGACACCCATTTGGAGCACGAATTAAATAGTCTCTTGTAATTTCCTTTGCCCTCTTGGTAGACGCATGACTGTCCCGAGTGGTATCCCAGCTTCGAAGCCTGGCTTTTCTAGAGGGCCATACCGGAATTTTTCAGCTTTTTCCCGGAGTTCTTCCTTTACCCGAATTTTGTCCCACTATAACTCTGTGTCGAATTTAAGCAGAGGGTTCAGAATCTGAAGATTTCCAGGCTTATAAAAGATCCTTAACCCTGAATAAAGAGGTCTCTATACAAAATGTGCCTTTCCCATCATCATACTAATACCTTAGTTTCCTGCTAGATGTCTCATTGGGTCGGTATGTTAACTGCATACAATTCATGACATCTGTAGCTGAATATGCGTAACTAAATTAACTTGGTATAGTAATTCCTAACTAAAGGAGAGGCTAAGCCCCAACATTAAAAATAATATATAACTTATGCCCCAAATGGTAGTCAATGACAATTATGTTTCAATGAATTTTGTTTTACAACCAGTAACAGTCGTGTTTCACTTCGCTCTTTATCGATTTCTCTTTATCAGCTCCTACTTTTGTGATAAAACTCCTCCTTTTTAATATTCCGAATAGGTCAGACCATTATTTTTCTCCAAAAAATACATTGAATATAACAAATAATGAACATGTTCCTTGATTTTACCGAGTTGTTTACAAAAAAAATTAATGAATAACCTGTAATGTTGCTTATAATGTACAGTTTGATGTGTTTCATTATTTCTATACTAGGGTGCATTCTTACAATATTGCGATACTATTTGGCAATAAATAATATGATCAAGCTGCAGTGAATATACATAACCTCACATTTCTGATTTGTTTTCAAACATCGTCACTTACATTAAATATATAAATATTTTAAAGTGCGGGTAACTTTATATTTAAATAATGATTTTTGAGTAAACAGCTTAATTTTATTCATTAAATAGTCCTAATAAATCCACTCCTCATTTCGTGACTCGTGAATTTATCGATGATTCGGAAATCACTCGTGACATTACTTATGTCTATTTAATTCGTGAGCCAAATTGGATTCAATGACCAATCACTTTTCAATAATTTTTTAATAACCAATCACAGTCGTGGAATTTATCAAAGAAGTTTATCATATTAAAGAAAATTCCTCATTTTTAACATTCTGAATAGGTCATAGCATTATTTTGCAGTGACTGTCTCCCCAAGAAATACGGCTATCAGATTTTATTAATAGTGCACTATGAACTGATAGCGATTGCTGATTTGTAGCAATTGATTATACCACAAAAAAAACACTGTTTGCACTTTCTTAAACGAATTATTTCCCAGGAATAAACGTTGAAGAAAATTATAATTGACATATTTACATCATAGGACATCAGAAATTAATTAATACCTACAATGTTGGTTATAAATGTCTCCACTAGGGTGCATTCTTACAATATTGCGATCCTTTGGCAATAAAATAATATGATCTGGTTGCAGCGATGTACAAGCGTAACAATCATTTCTCATTTGTTTTCAAACATCGCCGTTTATATTAAATATATAAACATTTTAAAATAACTATATTTAAATAATGATTTGTGAGTAAACAGCTTAATTTTATTTGTTAAATAGTCCTAACAAATGCCACTCTTGATTGCCAAATCATCTAGATAAATCCACTCTTCATTTCGTGACACGTGAATTTATCGATGATTCTGAAATCACTCGTGACATTACTTATGATAAATTCATATTAAATGCATGGGAACCAGTGACTTATAATGGGCCTATATTTTAGATGCTTAAATCCTGAAAAAATACGCTTATTTATACATACTTTGACATCTAAGAATATATAGGCCTAACTAACTAACTCCCTGCGCTTTTGAACACGAGTTCATGGCTGCGCCGATAGATTCTCTCCATATATCCCTATACTGAGCTAATGGTTTCCAATTATTCCCTCTATAATTCACCTCTGTCGGATCATCGTTGGTGTTCTTCTCGCACCTCAATTTTTGGCCTATCAAATAGTATTGTGATAACTTTCTTATTCCATGGAATATCGTTAATAATTATGAGATTTGTATTTATTATTTATTCTTTAGTAATCCTTTATAGAGATGACTATATACGCATGGCGACTTAAATATTGATTTATTATTTATTTAGTATTTCTCCTTCAACCCAAAGTGATTTGTTCGCATAAGTTCCTGTCTAAAGCATCTTCTTCCCTCATATCTCTAGCTTCCATAAACTTCTCTTCACTCCATCCACCCATCCATCCACCCATCCATCTATCCATCCTACTCTAGGCCTGCCTCTTCCACTTCTTCCATTAGCTTTCCAATTAAGGATCTTCTTTGGTATTCTCTCTTCTTCTATTCTTTTGAGGTGTCCAAACCATTTCAAACGTTTTTCTTCTATTTTTCATATTTTTTTTTCTTTCTTCAACTTGCATAATTTATCTTATTGTGCTGTTTCTGGCCTTATCCCTTCTTGAAATTCTTGTTGATCGCCTCCAAAAATCCATTTTTACTGCTAACAGCTTGTTGGCTTGTTTTCTACTTACTGTCCAGGTTTCGGACCCATATAATAAAATGCTTCGTAACAGAACTTGAATTATAGTTTTCTTCGTTCTGTATATTATATTTCTATTCCAAAGCACTGAGATTTATTTTTCTTGTTCTTTTATTTGTAATGTCTATAATATTACTAATTTGGCCTATTAGTCTAAATGTAATCAGAATTTTAATTGCATGACATTCCTTAGGGTTACTTTCAAATTGTTTTGTAGTTTAATATCAGAATGAAAAATCTTATAATGCTGGAATGCTGCTCTATCCAATCGTATTGGTGATGTGACTTTACTTACAGTAATTGCTTAAATATTGAATTTTGGAAGATTAAATTTTATTTATTACATAGACCACATAAAGAATAGTCTAGAACAGCGGTTCCCAACCTTTTTCGGCTCGCGAACCCCTTCCACAACGATCTAACTTTTAAATATACATACAATACAGAGTGATTCAGAAATATGGCTATACGTTTGATCGCATTTTGTGACGAAAATATTATTATTAAAGGAAATGTGATGTTATCATTGGAAAGGAAATCCTTCAAGTTACAACAATAGAACAAAACGAAACAAATCACTGCTCACGTGCAGCTTGGCGGGTTGATTTTTGTGGGCTAGCGTCGAACGCCTCCACAATTATCTTCGTTGTTTCTGCATCCGTGTTAATGCGAGGCCTTCCAGGAGGTTTGATTTTCTGCATCCTTCCCGTTTCCAGTAGTCGTTTTCTCCACTTCCCCACAGTCGACGGCTGCAATGCTACGTTAAACTCACGTCTTGCCCGTCATGCGGCCTCACGATCATTAGCATACGTTATTGCCCATGCAGAAATTGTAATTTGCTGTTGCATATCAACACCATTTTGACTAATGACGTAAGTTCTACATTGTTTTGTTTTATTCCATTGTTGTAATTTGAATAATTGCCTTTCCAACGGTAATTTCATATTTCCTGTAATGGTAATATTTTCATCACACAACGCGATCAAACGTATAGCCATATTTATGATTCACCCCGTAGACATGCATACAATTTAATTCCAAGCAAATGTTCAATAACATTAAATTAACTTGACCCTTAACGGCTAAAACCTAAAGTTACTCTAGTTACGGCTTAAAAGTTACAACGTTGTAGCGAAATCAAATGCATTCCTAACGTTGTTACATAACTGTAAATCAGGAATTCGCGATAAATATTAATTTATTGTGGAAATAATTTGATAAATTCCCGATGTTACACATATGTAACAAGGCGCATTATAGGGTTAATTTAATTTTAAAATATTATTATTATTATTATTATTATTATTATTATTATTATTATTATTATTATTATTATTATTATTATTAAAAGCTGCAGAAATGAAGGAAACAATATTAGACTTCACCTCGAAACCCGCCATACGGAAAAGTTTTGGCGAACCCCTTGAAAGGGGGTTCGCGAACCACAGGTTGGGAAACGATGGTCTGGAAATAGAATGAATTAGTTTGTTGGGTTTTCCTTCTGGCTTTAACAAGAATTGTCCATGTCCCTCTTTCATTTCCCATTCGTGACAGAATGTCCTGCCCATCGCAGTCTGCAAAAATTAGCTGTTATTAAATCTGGCTTTCAATAAATTTAATGCAGTTCAATGTTATGTAGTTTTCCCCATTCACTTGTCTCACTTTGGCCCAAAATCTAAGTTTATGTAGCTTATATTTATTTTATATTTGCTAGCTAATACTCTGCGTTTGCTGCTACGCCTAAATAAATGAAATGTGTTTTTATGTTTAGATGAATAAGTAAAGAGAAAAGTAATTATATTTTTTTAATTTTTTTTAATTATATCAGAAAATACAAAATTAAACACCCTATTGTATGCAGATGACCAAATAATAATTGCAAATTCAGAAGATAATCTGCAGAAAGGTCTGTATTGACTTAAAAAAAATTACAGAAGGATATGGATTGAAGATATCTACAGAGAAAACAAAAATTATGGCATTTCAAGGCGTAGATCCTGTGAGAAGGAAAATTGTACTTGACAATAAAATTTTGGAGCAGATGAATAATTTTACATATCCAGGATGCAATATCTCATATGAAGAAGAAAAGGATGTAAATGCAAAAATATCAAAATTTTAAAGAATTTTAGGGTTAATAAATTCTATCTTCAAGCCACAGTTAGTCCAAAAACATTCAAGACTAAAAGTGTATAAAACACTGGATCTTCCAACTCTTTTGTATGCTAGCGAAGTATGGACATTGAAACAGAAGGATATACAGAGACTTAGATCTGCTGAAATGAGATACCTTCGGAGGACTGCAGGATACTCACTACTAGATCACAAAAAAAAAAATGAAGTTACCTTAGAAGAATTACACATGCAACCTTTAGAAAAAAAAATTTCTGATTATAAGTCAAGATGGATGCAACATGTTCATCGAATGGAAGATCACAGAAAACCCAAACAAATGTTAAGATATTAACCTGCAGGAAGAAGAAGACCAAGACGTCCACTCAAAAGACTTCTGGATGGTGTTTCTCTCGAGGCCGAAACAGGTCAACAAATGACCTAAATTCGTGGATGTACTATGATGATGATGATGAAAAATAATTATACATTTATATCGTAATTATTTTTAGATACCCCGTGCTGATTACCCGGGAATCTACTTACCCCGATCTTCTTGGCATAAATAAGATCAAAAACAAAAATGATATTGAGTTATCCGTAAAAGAATATCCGCCGTGCGCTGCTACACTTATCCGGGAATCTAGTCAATCCGATCTTCTTGGCATCAATGAGCTGAAAGATAAATATTGTTATTATGAGTTATCCGTAAAAGACAGGCATAATATCGCGGACATTTTTGTACATTTTTTTAATATATCGAATTTTGTATACATTAATTTTGTGTAAATGTTATGGTTAGGCAGTGTAAGTGATTTAGGCGTCCTAAAAGTTCCGAAAAACATGCTTTTCACTACAAAGGGTGATTTTTAAGGGTGAAGGGGTTGAGTATTACAACTCTCGTATAGCCTAAAACTTCCCGGGAAACTCCTGAACATTTTGCAAAAAGCCCCATCACAATCGAATGAATGGAATGGCAGAGCATTACATACAAACAAACAAACATCGATTTCTATATATGATATATTTGTAACATGGAATATATGACTAAAAAACTAAAAGAACAATATGAAAATTGGGGACTATATAAACATTGAGAAAACTAAATATCTGTGTATAGGAGAAGAAATGGAAAATATAAATTTCAACAATGGAGGAGAACTAAAACCCAGTATCGAATGCACTTATTTAGGAACAAAATTAGACAATTCAGGCGATAACACAGTGGAAATTAAAAATAGAATCGCACAAACAAAACAAGCAATATATGCTTTAAACTCTGTTTGGTGGAGCAAAAATATTACAAAAAATAGAAAATTACAAATATATCAAACCATAATTCAGAGCATTATAACATACGGTGCTGAAAGTCTGGCATATTGCTACCAGAGAAATTAAAATAATTTTAAGTACAGAAATGGATGTTTTAAGAAGATCAGCTGGAAAATCTGGAGTGGATAGAATACGAAATAAAGAAATAAAGAAAATTATGGGTGCACAAGAGAGGCCAGACATTATAGAAAAGAAAAGATTACAGTGGTATGGCCATGTCAAAAGAATGCCAGAGCAAATATTGCCTAAAATTGTTATGGAATGGATCCCAATAGAAAGGAAGAAGAGAGGAAGACAGAAGAAAACGTGGATAGAAGGGGTACAAGCAGCTAAGAATATCAGAGGATTGGAGGAAGATCAATGGATGGACAGAGAGGAATATCGTTTGGTTTCCGGAAGACGACGGCAGCTGCTATGATACCGGATGATGATGATGATGATGATGATGATGTAACATTTTTATGAAATGGCAAGTGTGAAGAAGTGTGTCCTGGTATTGTTGTTGAAATTTCAACCCAACATTTGTTTTGACGATTTGGGAAAACTGGAGAATAAAGCTCAGCAGGTTGGACATCAATGGGGTATGAATCCGGGATCTAAAAAATGAAAGTCTCAAACGGCACACGCTCTGTTTACGATAAGAAAACTCTGATTTGAGTTCGGTTCTTCGAAGAGTCGAGGTAGATTAGCTTTATTACGCAGTAAATCGCATTGCATTGTGGGTAGCGATAGTGAAGCCATTACTAAATGCAAAAAAGTCACGTCTCTTCGAAACAGTTGTACATAAATTGCTCTGCAATTAGACAATTTAATGTTTTTAGTGTTTTCATTGTGTTTAAGTGTGTTTTAATATACTGTTCGTGCTAGTGATATGTTTTTGCGGAAGAAATTCCAAGTGTTAAATATTATATCAGTGAGTTTTACATGTGCTGGTTTGGTGATGGTAGCGGTCTTGCTTAAACAAGGTAAGCGGTCGCACGTGCACGATTTTTATTAATGTTAGATTGCAATTTAATGTTCTACTTTCACAGTGCCAAGGTCAGGTACAGTATACTGTTATGCTGTAACTAAAATATGAATGAGATGAACAAGGAGATTAAAACATATGCTCAATTTGATGCTGTTACGCATCAGCCGACTATGCGGTATTAGCTAAGTTTCGAGAAAAATACGTTTAAATTGCCAGTCTTCACTATTTATTGTATCGCCATACAAACAATACTGGATATTGCAAGTTATTTTCCTTGTTTGACAGTATGCATCAACAATCTAAGAGTCGAAACATTGGCACTCACCTGTTTATCATGCAAAATTTAGATTAGCATTTATGAAGATCTGGTTTCATAGCCGTTTGTTACAAAACACAGAATCTCTGATAGGACTGATGGCGTTCACATTTTTCTTTGATACTGTATAACAGTGAATTACATGGTCTTTATAGGAAGCCAGATATAATGAGAACAGTTAAGTCTCGTAGACTACGATGGGCAGGACATATGGCACGAATGGGGAATGAAAGACGTGCATAGAAACTTCTTGTAGGAAAACCAGAGGGAAAACGCCCAGTTGGTAGACCAACAATGAGGTGGGAGAATAACATTAACTATGATTTAAGGGAAGTAGATTCTACAGCGGATGATTGGAAAACATTGGCTAAGGATAGGGATGTATGGAGAGCTTATGTCCGCGCGGCCATGAACCTATGGGTTCGATAGTGCCAGTGAGTTAGTTAGAGTTTGTTATATTTAAAGATTTGGCGCTAAATGTGTGTGTAAACTTACTTCATGAGCCAGTGCAACATATGACATCAAATCTCATTTTTTAAACTGGTGCTTAGCTGGTTTATACACAACATCGTCCAATTATGGTGATGCAGTTATACAGTTGTCCCAGCTTCTCTCAAAGAGCTTTAAACCAAATAATATGGAACTGTTATTCTCCCAGTTATATTTTATGGAGGAGAAGAGATTATAAGTATTTGAGAATGGGGCTCTTGGGAAGATTTCTAGACCAGGAGAGATATGCGGACGGACGAATCTAAAGTACTGCGTGACAGTGGGCTGCATGACCATGTAATAGCGGTTAAGTCTCGTGTACTGCGATGGACTGGACATATGGCGCGAACGCGGAATGAAAGAGGGGCATGGAAACTTGTTGTGGGAGAGGCAGGGGAGGGTGCCAAGTTGATTGACCAATAAAGAGGTGGGAGAATAACAATAATCATTACTTGAAGGACGTAGATTATACAGGGGATGATTGAAAATTAGATAAGGTTAGGGTTATAAGAGATCTTATTTCCGCGCGACCATGAACCTACGGGTTCAGTAATCCCAGTGAGTTAGTTAGTATATTAAAATACACATATAAAGCTTCTAGCATAAAAAGTGACAATAATTACTATTTCTCTCTCTCTCTCTCTCTCTCTCTCTCTCTCTCTCTCTCTCTCTATATATATATATATATATATATATATATATGGAGATTACGAGTATTTGAGAATAAAGTTCTTAGAAAAATTTTTGGACCAAAGAGAGATGAACAGACAGGTGAATGGAGAAGATTACATAACAATGAACTACATGGTCCTTATAGGAAGCGAGATATAATAAGAACAGTTAAGTCACATAGACTGCGATGGGCATGACATGTGGCACGAATGGGGAATGAAAGACGTGCATGGAAGCTTCTTGTAGAAATACCAGAGGGAAAACGCCCATTTGGGCGGACCAAGAATGAGGTGGGAGAATAACATTAACTATGTTTTGAGGGAACTAGATTATACAGGGAATGATTGGAAAACATTAGTTCAGGATAGGGATGTATGGAGAGCATATGTCCACGCGGCCATGAACCTATGGGTTCGATAGTGCCAATGAGTTAGATATGCATATATATATATATATATGATTAAGAAAGTTTTCTTGTGTTTTTCGCGCCATGGATTCAAATCAAACACGTCGACCTAAACCTATGGCACGAACCTATCATTTCTTGATAATGACGTGGGATCATGCCGATGCGTCAGAATCAGTGGCCAGAAGCCGAACTTCAATTCATGATGCGGAAAACCCATGAAAACTTTCTTAATCATGTTCATATCCGCGAAAATCTGCAATATAACACACACACACACACACACACACATACACACACACACACACACATATATATATATATATATATATATAATGGAGAGTATAATATATATATATAAGAAAAATAAGTGTTTGAACTGGATTCGCCTGGTAGTGTAATGGATATCACGCTGAGGTACAGACTCAGAGATCCGGGTTCGAATCCCGTCCAGGCATTTATTTTTCTTATCATACCATATATATATATTCGCCTATAGAATTAGGGTTATTTAGAAAAAAATAAATATCGTTCATTATTATAGAACAAACTTGGGGAATCGGTTATAGAGGCGTAGAACTATCAATAAAAACTATATGCCTGTTTCTAATCTCCTGATATGATTACTCTTTTACACGCTTTATATTAGCTTGACCTGTATCCATATATCTATCTATGTAACTGAATTTTTCAACACGATTTTCACCCGCTTAAAATCATTGGATCGACTTGAAAATTTGTATACTTGTAAAGGACCCGTGACAATACAATAATTTCATATTTTGTTTCTAAAATCCTGGCCAGAATCATCGGGAAAAAAAAAAATATATGAAAACTGGTTGATAGGTTGCGGACTTGTCGACTTTTTAGTCAATAGTTGTAATAGCTCAATTGATAGAGCGGTGAACTCTTAGTGGCATATAATTTCAGTAATCCATAGGTCGCTGGTTCAAATCAGGCTGGGAGGATTTTTGTTAGAAGAGTATTACTTTATGATCATACTACAATAGTATCGAATTTAAAGATATTTACACTTTTATCTTATTGTGTAAAATATTAAAACTAAAAATAAATAATAGTTTTAAAAACTAAAACAACACGCTTTATTTGAAAACCGAACTAAAAGTGAAAAATAATATTAATTTCCAACAAGCTTGGGATAAAATTAAAGTGGTCAACAAAAAAATCATCTCCAACACATATAGAATAAAACTAGAGTTATCTACAAAAAGAAAATAATTTTATCATCAAAAGCGTTGGGTACTTTTTATGATTTTTACATTTTCTTCTTAGAGACTTTACTTTTACCAATATCCGTTTATTATCAAATATATTAATTGATATAAAGCACCCCACGCTTTGGATGATAAAATTATTTTCTTTTTGTTGATAACTCTAGTTTTATTCTATATGTGCTGGAGATGATTTTTTTGTTGACCACTTTAATTTTGTCCCAAGCGTTTTGGAAATTAACATTACTTTTTAATTTTTAGTTCGGTTTTCTAATAAAACGTGTTGTTTTAGTTTTTTAAAACTATTATTTATTAAATGTTAATTAAGGATCAGCAACAACATAATTTTATGGCACATTTATATATTAATATAAAATTATAGAATATTCACCTGAAAGGTCCGTCTCCTCAACTTAATTATCATTTAACTGTAGCGCTTTCGGGACTTGTCCCATCATCGGCAGGATTCAAAACTGGTGTTTCACTGAAGATCACCAGTTTTGAATCCTGCCGATGATGGGACAAGTCCCGAAAGCGCTACAGTTAAATGATAATTAAGTTGAGGAGACGGACCTTTCAGGTGAATATTCTATAATTTTATATTAATTTTGAATAAACCTCAACGGAACACATCATGAATCTTATAAAAGTTGACATTTATATATATATATATATATATATATATGAAGTATTTACTTATATTTTTTCCCAAAAACTTTATTCCCAAATACTCGTAATCTTCTTCCCTCCCTTAAAGTAAGAGTCCATGTTTCACATCCATATAATATACTGGTAGAATAACAGTTTTATATATTTTCAGTGTAATGTTTTTTGAAAGGAGTTGGAACCACAAGAGTCCCTGTAATACACAATGGCACGTATTTCCAGAATTGAGCATATATTTAACTATTTTGAGCATCTAATTCCTATTTGTAATTATTGTTCCTAGATATTTGAATTCAGCCACTTTCTTCAAAATTAAATAAATTATTAGAGACAATTGAAATTGTTATATTTTATCGTGGTAGTATCAGCTTTTATTAATTATTCCTTGAAAGATATCGATTTAGAGAATCGTTATTATCGAGAATTTATCTCTGGTTTCTTATAAGTATGTTTTGGAAAACCCTGGCGCTTACCTTCTCATCCAATTCCCTCCTGTCTTCACCTTTTTATATTTTTTTCCTCCACCACTACGTGTCTCTCGCACACCTTTTCTCTCCAACTTCTTGACGAATTTAATTTTCCGAGAACTTCATGTTTAAGAAGAAGTGGAAGGCGATGACGACAACGATAGACTTGAGGTGTAAGGGGTGCCACGGGGTAAGAAGAGGGAGAAAGGACAAAATTAAAAGTGTCAAAAGCAGTCTCTACAAACCGAACGAACGCTTGGGTGTGTAAAAAGGAACGACAAAAAATATATAACCTTATTATATTGCTATGTCGACAGAAGTAGATATTGAGGGAGTATGAAATTGTACAGGTGCAAGCTAAGTTCTTTGTGCGTGGAAATAGAGGTCTTACTTCGAATCTAAACTTCTAGTCACTGTTAGCATACTATTTTATAATATTTAGTGATTAATTAAAATAATTAAACTGTTAAAGTTTTATACGATTCTCATATTTATTTTAATACAAACTCGTTACAGCTGTGTCCATGTACTTCTTCAGACAAACACTACGAATACAAATGAATTTTGTTATTAACAAAGGAAAAAACTAGATATTTTAGAAATTGTTGTAGAAATAAATAAGTATTCAAACTATTATATAGAATTACAGAATACAGAGAAAATGGATGGACCACATCAATAGAATGGATAACAATAGAATTCCGAAACAGATTCTTCATTACAATCCACTAGGACGAAAAAATGTTGGAAGACCCAGTAAAAGATGGATAGGCCAATTCTAACATGAGATCGGAACAGACCAGCAGGTCTAATTCTTGATGCTGATGATGATGATGATGAAATAAGTTGAAGAAAGCAATAGGCTGTTAAATCCCCAACTGTATTTAAATGTATCGCCTATTTTCAATTTATAATAAGAGAATGTTTGTTCCACTGTGTACATTTAGTTGCTTAGTTACACTTGCTATGCACTTGAGTGTATATACAGTGTGTCCCATTCAAACCTCTCACATTTTAATTAATCATAACTAACAAAGTATGCGGAATTATGAAATGAAGCCGATATTAAACTAAACAGAAACTCAAAGAATTTTCATTGCCACACACTAAAACTCCTCTAGCCTATATGTGCAACATTAGTAGCACGAACAATATCAAGTCTGTATTCGATTTCGTGCCACGTTCTGTCCAACATGCCCGTTGACATGCAACTGTGTCAAGGATGCCAGTTCGTATATCATGAAGATCTTGTACTGGAGTCGTAAACACACGATATTTTACATACCCCCAGAGGAAGAAGTGCTCGTTGCTGAGGAGTCGCCATTTTGTTTTATGTCAATAATACCAACCTCATTTCATAATTTCGCATACTTTGAGAGTTATAATTAATTGAAATGTGGGAGGTTTTAATGGGACGCGGTATATAACAAAATTCATTTGTAATCGTAGTATTCGTCCGAAGAAGGTATCAAGTATCGAAACAGCTGTAACGAATTTGTATTAAAATAAATATGCAAATCGTATAAAACTTTAACAGTTTTATTTTGTTTAATCACTAAACATAATGTATTTTCATCAAGTAAACACCAAATCAATTGGTTATTTTGTAATAAATAAACGCACGTTTTATATTTTAACTCCGACAGATGATTTTTTTATATACAGCAGAAGAAAACTTACTATTTTATCTTCCTGATATAAACATTTATAAATATTTAAATGAATGAAAATAAAAATATTTAAAATAGTTTCCAGTAAGTAGGGCCTTAATACAGTATTCTATGAACTCATATATCCTCTGGTTTTTACATGTTTCGCATCTATATGATATAACTGGGAGAAAAACAGTTTTATGTTATTTTTTTAAAGTTTTACTTTTTTTTTTAAAGAAGTTGGGACAAGTGTCCATGTAATGCATAAAATCATGCAGTTCCAGAATTGAGCCTAGGTTTAATTTCTTTGTGCATCTCATTCCTATTTGTGATTATTGCAATACATTTATACAATCCAATTGCGCTGTGAATGTCGGTTCACGCTACGGGAACGAGATTATATAAGAGAAAAAAAAATTGAGCAGGGAATCGTGGATAGCACAGTTGTCAGTGCGCTGGTGCGTAAAACCAGACGCCTTGGATTCAATTCTCGGTTCAGGAAAAAAATATTTAAAAAAGTTATTTATATAGGACATTGTCCTGAATTAAGAATATGAATAAGAAATAACATTACTGAAGTTCTATAAAATAATGCATTGCCACTACTTCTATATGGTAATGAGAACTGGACATTAACTGCAGACCAGTTAAAACAAAAATAGTCTTCAGAAAATTAATTTCTTCGATTTGTGGTAGGTTGTGCGTTATTAGATTGTAGGAGAAACACAGACATCAAAAATAAACTGAATGTAAACAAATTACGGCAATGATCATAAAATATAGGGATAATTGGAGACACCATGTTCAACGCATGTCACCAACTAGGAAAAATATGTGTTGGTCGACCTGTGAAGAGATGGCGTGACCAATTTTAAACCGGAACAGGCCCAAATACCTAAACCTTGATATCGATTATGATGATGATGATGATGAGTAAAAAGAAGTAACTCCCACAAAAGAGCTCCCTTTCATATTCGGGCACATACATCCTTTGAAAAAAAGATGTTGGCGCAACTGTTGATAATGGAAAGTTAAAGAGAACGAAATAGAACGGATTTTAGTTTCTTAAATAGTTGTGCACTTGTGAACCAATTATGTGACCTCTGATCATGCGCAGTGGCTTCGTTCTGGGGATTTACAAAAAAAAAAATATCTGTGCACCAGTCACCTTCCAGAACCAAACCACACTCAAGATAGCCTAACAAACTACTTGAATAAATACAGCTGCTGACCAAATTACATTAACAATCGCGGAAAAGAATATTAAAAATAAATAAATACATTCATATTGAGAATTGTCCTCATCATTGAGGGTTTTCTCCAACCAGTCTTAGTAATTAACATGAATTAAAAATAGTTAAATATAAATGACTACTTATAGACTATCAGTTTGCAACAAACATTCACAAATTTCCTTTAATTAAAGTTCTCCATCGTTCTCTGATCTCTGTGTCCTCATCTGTTACACCAAATTTCCTCATTGAATTTTGAATGCTGTTCTTTTGTTCTTGGTCTTCTTTTTCTGTTCCTTCTTTCAATTTTCCATGCATTGACGGCCTTTGGTAGTCTTCCATAAATAAAAAATGAAATAAAAACACGGAGCGGAACCGGGTACTTGTAGCCATGATTCATTCATTTATCATACATATATTTACATCAATTTTCAAGGTTATGCGGGGCAAATGGGCATCATCTTGGAACTCGGGGCACCACATACAGGACATTTCACCTTTAGTCTTAGTCAATTATTTCAAAGGCTGTACAGATATTGACAGACAAGACAGACCATGTAGAATATTTTATCATAAGTAATGCGACGAGTGATTTCCAATTTATCTAGAGAATTTGGAAATCGAGGGAGGCATTTGTTAGGACTATTTAACCAATGAAATTAAGCTGTTTACTCACAAATCATTATTTAAATATAGATATTTTAAAATATTTATATATTTAATGTAAACGGCGATGTGTGAAAACAAATGAGAAACGTTATGTTTTACTTGTTTATCAGATAAATTCACGACTGACGAAGTGAGGAGTGAATTTATTTAGAGAATTTGGGAATCAAGGGTGGCATTTGTTAGGACTATTTAACGAATAAAATTAAGCTGTTTACTCACAAATCATTATTTAACTATAGTTATTTTAAAATATGTATATATTTAATATAAACGGCGATGTTTGAAAACAAATGAGAAACGATTGGTACGCTTCATCTGCTTCTTTTGTTTATCACTGCAACCAGATCATACCATTTATTGCCAAAGGAACGCAATATTGTAAGAATGCTCTCTAGTGGAGAAAAAATGAAACACATCAAACTGTATATTAATTCATTTCTGATATCGTATGATGTAAATATGACAATTATATTTTTCTGGATTATTACCTGGGAAAAAATACATTTAAGAAAGAGCAAACAGTGGTTTCTTTTTTTGATGGTATAATCAATCGCTACAAATGTTTTATATTAACTCCTGAAAGCGCTATGTGTTGACATCTATGCACTATATATACAATCTGGTAGCCGTATTTCTTACAGGATTAGTCACTGCAAAATAATGGTCAGACCTGTTCAGAATATTAAAAAGGAGGAGCTTTCTTTAATATGGTAAATTTAATACTGATAAATATTTCGTGAAACACGACTCTGATTGGTTGTAAAACAGAAATCATTGAAACGTGATTGGTCATTGACTCCCATTTGGGGCATGAGTTAAATAGTCACTGCAACCAGATAATATTATTTATTGCCAAAGGATCGCAATATTGTAAGAATGCTCTCTAGTGGAGAAAAAATGAAACACACCAAACTGTATATTAATTCATTTCTGATATCGTATGATATAAATATGACAATTATATTTTTCTGGATTATTACCTGGGAAAAAATACATTTAAGAAAGAGCAAACAGTGGTTTCTTTTTTTGGTGGTATAATCAATTGCTACAAATGTTTTATATTAACTCCTGAAAGCGCTATGTGTTGACATCTATGCACTATATATACAATCTGGTAGCCGTATTTCTTACAGGATTAGTCACTGCAAAATAATGGTCAGACCTGTTCAGAATATTAAAAAGGAGGAGCTTTCTTTAATATGGTAAATTTAATACTGATAAATATTTCGTGAAACACGACTCTGATTGGTTGTAAAACAGAAATCATTGAAACGTGATTGGTCATTGACTCCCGTTTGGGGCATGAGTTAAATAGTCACTGCAACCAGATCATATTATTTATTGCCAAAGGATCGCAATATTGTAAGAATGCTCTCTAGTGGAGAAAAAATGAAACACATCAAACTGTATATTAATTCATTTCTGATATCGTATGATGTAAATATGACAATTATATTTTTCTGGATTATTACCTGGGAAAAAATACATTTAAGAAAGAGCAAACAGTGGTTTCTTTTTTTGGTGGTATAATCAATTGCTACAAATGTTTTATATTAACTCCTGAAAGCGCTATGTGTTGACATCTATGCACTATATATACAATCTGGTAGCCGTATTTCTTACAGGATTAGTCACTGCAAAATAATGGTCAGACCTGTTCAGAATATTAAAAAGGAGGAGCTTTCTTTAATATGGTAAATTTAATACTGATAAATATTTCGTGAAACACGACTCTGATTGGTTGTAAAACAGAAATCATTGAAACGTGATTGGTCATTGACTCCCGTTTGGGGCATGAGTTAAATAGTCACTGCAACCAGATCATATTATTTATTGCCAAAGGATCGCAATATTGTAAGAATGCTCTCTAGTGGAGAAAAAATGAAACACATCAAACTGTATATTAATTCATTTCTGATATCGTATGATGTAAATATGACAATTATATTTTTCTGGATTATTACCTGGGAAAAAATACATTTAAGAAAGAGCAAACAGTGGTTTCTTTTTTTTTGGTGGTATAATCAATTGCTACAAATGTTTTATATTAACTCCTGAAAGCGCTATGTGTTGACATCTATGCACTATATATACAATCTGGTAGCCGTATTTCTTACAGGATTAGTCACTGCAAAATAATGGTCAGACCTGTTCAGAATATTAAAAAGGAGGAGCTTTCTTTAATATGGTAAATTTAATACTGATAAATATTTCGTGAAACACGACTCTGATTGGTTGTAAAACAGAAATCATTGAAACGTGATTGGTCATTGACTCCCGTTTGGGGCATGAGTTAAATAGTCACTGCAACCAGATCATATTATTTATTGCCAAAGGATCGCAATATTGTAAGAATGCTCTCTAGTGGAGAAAAAATGAAACACATCAAACTGTATATTAATTCATTTCTGATATCGTATGATGTAAATATGACAATTATATTTTTCTGGATTATTACCTGGGAAAAAATACATTTAAGAAAGAGCAAACAGTGGTTTCTTTTTGTGGTATAATCAATTGCTACAATTGTTTTTATATTATCTCCCGCAACCACGATAAGGTTGCATTTATGCACCGTATGTACAATCTGGTAGCCACATATGGCCACTGCAAAATAATGCTATGACCTATTCAGAATGTTAAAAAGGAGGAGCTTGATTTTACAGTGATAAAATTAAACTGATAAAATCGAGGTGGAAAACGACTGTGATTGGTTGTAAATAAAAAATCATTGAAATGTGATTGGTTATTAACTCCCATTTGGGGCGTGAGTTAAATAGTCTGTTTTGGTTATTAACTCCCATTTGGGGCGTGAGTTAAATAGTCTGAAATAACATACTTTAATTGAGGACGACTGACTTACCAGGTAAAAATTGTATAATTAACATCTCATTACATAACCTCAACGGTGCTTTAATATGAATTTCAAAAATGTTGATAACATACTGTGTTAGAAACTGAATATCGACCCAAAAGAATAGAAATGAGTCACCTGACTAGGTAATGAAACCACATGTGCGGACACTTGACATCTCGATTGTTAGGAGCGGACCTACTTGTTGGGTTGGATTTCAATACCAAGCAGGCGGGCATCTCATTATCTTATCCGATCCCAAGAGACGTGTGAAGAGGGCTGAGTCCTGATATTTAGTTATGTGAGACATATAGCTCCATCAGTAGTTTCATTCACAGTGTTTGGAATCAAGGACAGGTCGGATTGTAGAGTGCCACATGTAGAAAGACGTATTGAGCTGTACCAAGCAGTGCGCTGATTTCACATTTTCTGTGGCAAGTACTTACATTACATACCTCCTCTTAACTTTTTACAACTCCCGCAGTATTTTATTAATATTTTATTACGTTTCACAACATTTTCCTGCGTCCAATTAATCTACTTGCATTCTCCTTCACAGTATATCTTTCTCAAATGGATTTTTAATTTTGTATCTCATATTTATAAATTATTTGTATTTATTAATATTGCTATTACTTATTATTACTTACTTACTTACTCACTGGCACTATCGAACCCGAAGGTTCATGGCCGCGCGGACATAAGCTCTCCATACATCCCTATCCCGAGCCAATGCTCTCCAATCATTCCCTGTATAATCTACTTCCCTCAAATCATAGTTAATGTTGTTCTCCCACCTCATTCTTGGCCTACCAACTGGGCGTTTTCCCTCTGGCTTTCCTACAAGAAGCTTCCATGCACGTCTTTCATTCCACTTATTATTATTATTATTTATTATTATTAGTAATTATTATTATTATTATTATTATTATTATTATCGTTATGTGCTTGTACAGTGAGTTATTGTGATTGAAATAAACAAGATTGGGAATTTTTACGTAAACAGATGTTGAAGTTAAATTATAGATATTCTACATGTAGCAACACCACTGTAACTAGAATAATAATAATAATAATAATAATAATAATAATAATAATAATAATAATAATAATAGTAATAGTAATAGTAATAATATTAATAATAATAATATTTTTGTGATACAAATAAAATAATAATAATCGCACTTATAATAATATTAATAATAAGGGTAGGCCTTATAATCGTGATAAAATATAATAATAATAATACACTTCTTCCTTTCATGCGATAGACATAGCGGTCTGTTACGGTCTAAATCCAACGTTCGAAGGGTCTGCCCAACGATATCTGGCCTGGTTGCTGGTAATTTAAGATTTGATGTGGTATTCTTGTTCTGCTCATTCTTCTAACGTGAGATTTCCAGTTGTTTCTGTATTTTTGCACATATTCCATGATTGATTCTGTTTGTAATTTGAGAATCTCAGAATTCCTTTTATGGTGTATTCTTGAGTAACCTGCAGTACGTCTCATAAATTTCATTTATGCTAATAATAATATTAATAATCCTACTTCTTATAATAACAATCCGAGTAAACTAGTGATAAAATAATAATAATAATATAATAATAGTATTTATAATAATAATAATAATAATAATAATAATAATAGTAATAGTAATAATAATACGAGTATGATCGTCATAATAACTAACTCACTGGCACTATCGAACCCGTAGGCTCATGACCGCGCGGACATAAGCTCTCCATATATCCCTATCCTGAGCCAATGTTTTTCAATCATTCCCTGTATAATCTACTTCCCTCAAATCATAGTTAATGTTAATCTCCCACCTCAATCTTGGTCTACCAACTGGGCGTTTTCCTACAAGAATCTTCCATGCACGTCTTTCATTCCCCATTCGTGCCACATGTCATGCCCATCGCAGTCTACGAGACTTAACTGTTCTCATATCTGGCTTCCTATAAAGACCACGTAATTCACTGTTATACAGTCTTCTCCATTAACCTGCCTGTTCATCTATCTTTGGTCCAAAAATGTTCCTAAGAACTTTATTCTCAAATACTCGTAATCTCCTTTACTCCCTTAAAGTAAGAATCCATGTTTCGCACCCATATAATATAACTGGTAGAATAATAATTTCATATATTTTCAGTTTAACGTTTTTTGAACGGAGTTGGGAAGTCAAGTGTCTCTGTAATGCATAATAACACGCATTTCCAGAATTGAGCATATGTTTAATTTCCTTGTGCATCTCATTCCTGTTTGCGATTATTGTTCCTAGATATTTGAATTCAGCTACTTCCTCAAAATTTCTTCATTTGTCATTAGCTGTCCATTTCCATTATATAATGTATTTCTACGTGTGACCATATATTTAGTTTTATTGATATTTACTGCCAGTCCCAATTTCTTAGTGTTACTCAGTAGTGTGTGCGTGTTGGCCTTTAGTATCTCCTCGCTATCGGCCAATAGTACTATATCATTAGCATAAACCAACAACTTATTAATGCCATTGATAATAATAATAATAATAATAATAATAGTAATAATAATAATAATAATAATACCAGTAAGATCGTCATAATAATAATATTAATAATTTTTTTATTCTTCTGCTGAAGTTTATGAGCAAGTTATTTTTTACTAGTAGAGGTTACCAGCCTCTAGCCAAACCCCTCTTCCTGGAGGGCAGGGGACTGGAATTTCGGAGTGTTCGTCTCCTAGAGAAGTTGCCTTCACTACGGCTTTGGGGACTTCTCTTCTCCCCACGTAACCCTGTGGACGGGGCCCTACCCAGGTACTACCCACTGTCTACACATAGACAGAATGAATGAAGATAGATATCCAAAACAAATAACAAAATACAAACCTAACGGCACCCGAGATGTGGGCAGACCTAGAAAGATATGGGCTGAAGTCGGAACGGGTCAACAGACCTAATCCATGAATGCAGATGATGATGATGATAATTTTTTTATTTATATACAGAAGTTTAATGTTTACACATCTTTCTGTGCTGAAGTTTTATTTTTCTTCTCCACTCGTCTCCCTCCATCCAATCCATGTCCTCCAGTCCCCTTGTTCTCATTCCAGTTCTTATTTCCTGCATCCACGAGTTTCGAGGTCTACCTCTCCTCCTTCTTCCAGGTGGACACCATTCCAATGTTTTCCTGGGAAATCTTTCTTCTTGCATTCGTCGTACGTGCCCATACCAATTTAATTGCTTATACTGTATATAATCTATATTTTATAAATAAACATTTTTGAAATATTGTGAATTTAGAATTGGTTAATGATTTAAATATTATTGAATAACCAATATTCATATTTTCTCTTATGACAGTATTTCTTATTTTGTCTAATTTTGAACATCTTGCTGCTCTCCTCAAGAAATCCATTTCCATCGACATAAGTTTTTGTTCTAAGTTTTTGTTGAATTTCCAAACTTCAGCTCCATATGTGACAGTACTTCTCACTATTGAATTATATATTTGTAACTTATTTTCCCTGGTAATATGTTCTGTTCCACAAGACTCCATTCATCATTGCTGTTATTGCTCTACCTTTATTTATTCTGTTCTTAATATCACTTTCTTGTTTATCCTCTTTATCTAATTTTACTCCCAGATACTCAAATTCTTCACATCCTCTAATATAATAATAATAATAATAATAATAATAATAATAATAATAATAATCGTTCTTAATATAACCTTCTTTCAACAGATGAATCAAATATTATCCAGTTGAAAGGTAGGTAGCAGGTTTCTGCACAGTGTAGAGAGTTGAGGATGGAACATGTGGTGTGCAAGAGGCTTTAACACCGCGCACAATCTGCATGAGAATACAGAGGGAGGACATGTGTGTTGGATAATCCCATTAGGTAGAAGAACGGAGAGGTACCACAGATGACGTTCTACAATACATACTACAATTACACTTGTCGGACCCTAGCATTGTACACCTTCTCATAATCAAGATCTCAATCATTCAAATCTAAACAAGACCAGTCAAACTCATCTGCTTACGGCAAGTTTTTATGTTCTTTCATCAACATTATTTAAATTTGTTCTTTTTTTCCCTTTTTATTTTTATCATATTCTCTATCTCCCTTCTCTTTTTAAATTTCATAACTACGTCACTGACTCTACCGAACCCGTAGGTTCATGCCCATGCGGACATAAGCTCTCCGTACATAGTTATCCTGACGTAATGTTTTCCAATCATCCCCTGTATAATCTACTCTCCTCAAATCATGGATAATATTATTTTCTTATTTCATTCTTGGTATACCAACTGGACGTTTTCTTTCTGGTTTTCCTACAAGAAGCTTACATGCACCTCTTTCATTACCTCTTCGTGACACATGTTCTGCTCATCACAGTCTACGAGACTTAACTGCTCTTATTATAGGCTATCTGGCTTCTTATAAATATCATGTAGTTCACTATTATGTAGTTTTCTCCATTCACCTGTCTGTTCTTCTCTCTTTGATCCAAACATTTTCCTAAGAAATTTTTTCTCAAATACTCGTAATCTTCTTCCCTCCCTTAAAGTAAGAGTCCATGTTTCGCATCCATATAACAGATAGATTAACATGTTTATATATTTTGAGTTTAGTAACAAAGGAATTGGGACTGGAAGTAAATATCAATAAAAATAAATATACGTTCACACATGGAAATACATTATATAATGGAAACAGACACTAATGTCGAATGAGGGAAATTTTGAAAAAGTGGCTGAATTCAAATATCTAGGAACAATAATTACAAACAGGAATGAGATGCACAAGGAAATTAAACATAAGCTCAATTCTGCAAATGCGTGCTATTAAGCATTACACCGACTCTTGACGTCCCAACTCCTTTTAAAAAACGTTAAACTGAAAATATATAAAATTATTTTTCTACCAGCTATTTTATTTGGATGCGAAACATGTGCTCTTACTTTATGGGAGGAAACGAGATTACGAGTATTTGAGAATAAAGTTCTTAGGAACATATTTGAACCAAAGAGAGATGAACAGACAGATGAATGGAGAAGACTTCTTAACAGTGAACTACATGGTCTTTATAGGAAGCCAGATATAATAAGAACAGTTAAGTCTTGTAGACTGCGATGGACAGGATATGTGGCACGAATGGGGAATGAAAGACGTGCATGGAAGCTTCTTGTAGGAAAACCAGAGGGAAAAAGCCCAGTTGGTAGACCAAGAGTGAGGTGGGAGAATAACATTAGCTGTGATTTGAGGGAAGTAGATTATACAGGGAATTATTGGAAAACATTAGCTTAGGATATGGATGTATGGAGAGCTTATGTCTCCGCGCGGCCATGAACCTACGGGTTCGATAGTGCCAATGAGTTTTATATATTTTCAGTTTGAGTGTTTGAAAGGAGTTGGGACGACAACAGTTCCTCTAATGCATAATAGCACGTATTTCCAGAATTGGCCATTTGTTTAATTTCTTTGTGCATCTCATTCCTATTTGTGATTATTGTTCCTATGTATTTGAATTCTACTTGTACGAATTAAGAACATTACATATGTTTGAAAGACTATTTATTTGTCATGTGATTTGATAAGCAATTAACATGAGTTGGCAATACTGTGATATGTAATTAAATAGCCAGGAATCACATAGAGAAATTTGCAACAGTCCACTCAATTGAAAACGGTGTCCACAGGCTAAATGCGATGAATACAAAGCGGACGCTGATAAAGGGGCAATTCTCTTAATCAAACTCTATAATTACATGTTAAATGACGTAATGTGCTACTCAAAAAGTAATTCAATCAAAAACAATCTCTTTGTACATTTAAACACATTATTTCCGTCTGAGATTCCGTGTTATTAATTACACTGACATATAAAAAAATGTTAATGTTGTGTCTACCTTTTACAAAAATAGGCAATTCCAACCAAATTGAGGTCGAAGAACAAGAATATGACACCAAAAATATTTTATTAGCTCTTGGTTCGAAGATATTTGTGTATGTTTATGTATGTGTGAAACTTTTTCCTTTGAAATGTTATCTATTTAACTATTCTCTAGAGCGTTTTTTTTTTTTTCGTTTGTAGTCTACTTTTGAGGCATAACACATGTTATTTATGAGAGAACAGACATACTAAGAACAGATAAGTCTGGTGCGAATGGGGAATGGAAGAGGGGCATATAAACTTCTTGTAGGAAAACCAGAGAGTAAAATGCCAGGAGGTAGTTCATGAATGAATTGGAAGAATAATATTAACATAGATTTCAGGGAGGTATTTTATACAGCGAATAACTGGATAACTTTAGCTCAGGATAGGACTTATGAAGATTTTGTCTGTGTGGCGATGAACCTACAAACACTCCGAAATAGCGTCATTGAGTTAGTTACATTAACATTTTATTTATTTACATAACAGTGTTGATATGATTGATTTAATTGTCGATTTTTCAATTTGCTTATTTATTATTATTATTATTATTATTATTATTATTATTATTATTATTATTATTATTATTATTATTATTATTATTATTATTATTATTATGGAGTCTTATGGAACAGACATATAACCAGGAAAAATAAGTTACAAATATATAATTCAATAGTGAGATGTACTGTCACATATGGAGCTGAAGTTTGGAAATTCAACAAAAACTTAGAACAAAAACTTATTTCGATGGAAATGGATTTCTTGAGGAGAGCAGCAAGATGTTCAAAATTAGACAAAATAAGAAATACTGTCATAAGAGAAAAAATTAATATTGGTTATTCAATAGTAGATTATATACGGTATAAGCAATTAAATTGGTATGGGCACGTACGACGAATGCAAGGAGAAAGATTACCCAGGAAAACATTGGAATGGTGTCCACCTGGAAGAAGGAGGAGAGGAAGACCTCGAAACTCGTGGATGCAGGAAATAAGAACTGGAATGAGAGCAAGAGGACTGGAGGACATGGATTGGATGGAGAGAGACGAGTGGAGAAGAAAAATAAAACTTTAGGTACAGAAACGTGTGTAAATATTAAAATTCTGTATATAAATAAATTATTATTATTATTATTATTATTATTATTATTATTATTATTATTATTATTATTATTATTATTACTACTATACATTTTGGCTTGATTGGAGGCTAGAAGTTGTCTTATTAGAGGAATGAAGGTAGTCTCTGCAATTTAAATAGAAAAGGATGGTTAGAAACAGGGGATGACTACCCAATTCTCATTTAGCGTCTCCCCGTGTGACTCATGCATTTCCTCCACCTTGTTGCAAGTGCAGCATCCAGGCTCGTTCACATAGATCGTGGGAGGGATTCTTCTCCAGTTACAAGTACCAACTCAGCCTCTGTAACCTCCGCTATTTACACTCGTCGCATTGATTCAATTCCCACACTCCATCTTACTATTTCCACCGGACATTTGCTACGCTCTTCAGATTTATTCTTAGAAGTACAAAATTATATTAGGCATTTTTCATTCTTCTTTCAGGGATTAGGCTATTAAGCCTGTTCCGGCTTCACAAATTCTCCAACTAACGTTTTCGTGGTCTTCCCAAATCTCTCCTTCCTTCAGGTTTATACTCAAGAATTCTTCTAGGAATACGACTGTAGCTCATTTTTCTAGGAGTTCAATCCATTGAACTCTATAATGATAAATCCTTTCCTCTAATGAGGTTCTTAGGAAAATATTTGACCGTAGAGAGATGAACAGACAGTTGAATGGAGAAAACTACATAATAGCTACATGATATGTATAGGAAGCCATATATAATATGAACAATTAAGTCTCGTAAGCTACGATGGGCAGGACATGTGGCACGTATGGGGGATGAAAGAGGTGCATGGAAGTTTCTGCTAGGAAAACCAGAGGGAAAACGCCCATTTGGTAGACCAGGAATGAGGTGGGAGAATAACATCCATGATTTTTCAGGGAAATAGATTATACAGGGGATGATTGGAAAGCATTAGATCAGGAGAGGGATGCATGGAGAACTTATGTTGTTTCTTGGTCGGAGGCTTGAATCTAGAAGTACTCGCCACTGAAGATGCCCTCCACAGTTGAGGGAGAAACATATGGTAGGAACACCAGTAATGGACCACGGTCACATAGCCCGGAATCACTCTACATTATGATTACCGGCCGTGAAAGCCTGCATTCAAACGTAAGAAATATTTATAAAATGGTTCCAAAATTTTTAAAATAGTAGGAAACGTTATTATAAATGGTAAAAGTGTGTAGAAGAATGCTGTATGGAAAATCGTGACCGACAAATACTAGACCTCAGTCGTTATTTAAAAATGGAAGTTGCGCAAACTTTGCAACACCACGTAAAATCCGGCCTGAATTTCTGCCTGTATTTTGCCTTTCGAATATATCAGTGAGCACTCAGTGATTTAAATGACGTAACAGCAGTGCTTCAACAAGTGTCAACAAGAACGGACCTAATGCATTCTGCTGATGATGGGACTAGTCCCGAAATGCCCACAGAGTTTTAAAAGAACTTAAGTTGAGGAGACGGACCTACAAGTTAACTATTTTATAGTTTTTAACCGTACATTGTATTACGGTGAACCAATACCTCAACGGAAACTTACCATGAGTTTTACTAGTACCAGCAGAGTCGTGGCCAACGAGTCTAATCTTCACAATATCAGAGTACAGTTGTATATATCAATTTGAACACTCGTTAAACAAACTGAGCTGTCACGTTGTTGAAAGTTAGCGAGTGAGTCATCTACCCAATCAGAGTGTGTGTTACAAAACAGCTGGAGTTACCTAGATCTCACTCCCTCTACGTCAGCAAATATTGGTTGTTCAGATCAAACTTCTTTTCTTTCCTTTCTCTTCTGTCTGATGATGCAAGCAGGTGCTTCTTTCCCACACCAGAGGCGCTGCTGCTGCAGCTAGTCATCATCGGTAATGGCAAGATGAAGGGTGACTTTTGCACGAGAAACTGATGTCAAATAATTGTCATTTTCTCTACTTCCAGTCTTTTTAAAAATAACGAAATTTTGTCAAAATGTCAAAAAGTTGTCAAAAAAGTTAACATGGTTCAATGTCTTTGAGACAATTAGCCCTTAAATTGATGAAACAATAATTTCTCTTGCAAATTATTTAAATGTGTCGGGCCGCAGTGAAAATAAAATCACGCATGTTGTTCTAGAGATCCGTGGAAGTGGTTTAATTTTTGGGTAATTTGGTGGCGTCATTAAAAAAATTTGAGTATTTTTAATCCCAATTTAGTATATTAAACCCAATAAGAATGATATATCCAGTACTTTAAGGTCAACTTTAATTTACCTTCTAAGAAAAAGCAACCATCTTATCTTACACGTTAATATAATTCGTATTTCTTGGAATTCATATTGGCCATAGGACAAAATCCATGGAGAGACCATATTTGAGCTTGAGACGGACAGAAGATATTGTTGTGAACTGTGTTGCAACCATTTCCCTTTACAGGAGTGCATGGAGGAAGCTGATATGACACCATCAGATATGATAGTTAAAAAGAAGATGGAATCCGAAAACAGTGTTTAAAAATGCATTATGAAAATTTTCCGAATAGAAGAAAAAAATCTCCGGAATTCGTTGAAAATTTTAAATTTCGGTGTTATTTCGCGTTATCATAGGATTTCGCGATTTATAAACGCCTTTTTTTGAGGTTATGGGAAATGGACTTAAGAAATTGTACAAGAAAATTTCAAAATTAGAGCATTTCGCGTTATCGCAAGTCGCGAATTTCACGATCTATAGTTATTACTGTATATTATATACTATAACACACATTTAAATTATTTCTACTCATTCGTTTTTTCTGCAGTTTTACTCGTATTAAAGTAACTCAATGGCATACATAACACTCAAAACGTGTACTTTTTAATTCCTCCTATCTAATATATAAAAATGAATGTTTGTTTGTTTGTTCGTACTTTATGCGCGGCCATACCGTTGATCCGATTGTGATGGGGCTTTTTGCAAAATGTTCAGGAGTTTCCCGGAATGAACATAGGCTCTAAGAGAGTTGTGATACTCAACTCCTGCACCCATAAAATCGCCCTTCGTAGTGGAAAACGTGAAAAAAGTAGCTCTTTGGACGCTTACATGGCTTACGCTGCCTAAATCATAACAAATAGGCCTACATAAAATTGATGTACGCAGAATTGAATATCTCAAAAAGCTCTACAAAAAAGTCCGCGACAGCATATGTTTATCTCTTACGGGTAACTCACAATAACCATTATTGTCTTTCATTGATGCCAAGAAGATCGAGACAAGTATGCTACGTAGATTCCCATGCAACAATAGCAGCACATGGCGGGTATTTTTTTTTACGGTTAACTCATAATAACGAATGTTTGTCTTTTAGCTCATTTATGCCAAGAATAAATAATTATGATATACAAATACCTAGGAACAATAATCACAAATAGGAATGAGATGCACAAAGAAATTAAACAAAGGCTCAATTCTGCAAATGCGTGCTATTATGCATTGCAGAGACTCTTGATGTCCCAACTCATTTCAAAAAACGTTAAACTGAAAATGTATAAAACTATTATTCTACCAGTTATATTATATGGGTGTGAAACATGGACTCTTACTTTAAGGGAGGAAAGGAGATTACAAGTATTTGAGAATAAAGTACTTAGGATAATTTTTGGACCAATGAGAGATGAACAGACAGGTGAATGGAGAAGACTACATAACAACGAGCTACATGGTCTTTATAGGAAGCCAGATATAATAAGAACAGTTAAGTCTCGTAGACTGCGATGGGCAGGGCATGTTGCACGTATGGGGAATGAAAGACTTGCATGGAAGCTTCTTGTAGGAAAGCCAGAGGGAAAACGTCCAGTTGGTAGACCAAGAATGAGGTGGGACAATAACATTAACTATGATTTGAGGAAGTAGATTATACAGGGAATGATTGGAAAACATTGTCTCAGGATAGGGATGTATGGAGAGCTTATGTCCGCGCGGCCATGAACCTACGAGTTCGATAGTGCCAGTGAGTAGGTAAGTAAGTATACATTTATAATAATTTTTATTTTACTTATTCAACTAATCATAGGAAGTACATTAATTTGTCTTTCAGCTCATTTATGCCAAGAAGATCGGGGTGAGTAGATTCCCGTACAACGTCGGGTAAACAGCACGGAGTATCTAAAAATAATTACGATATACATTTTTCCGTTTACTTATTGAACTGGGGCACGCCGTAGCGTAGTGGTTAAGGCACTGCGCTACAAGCCGGAAGTTCGAGAGTTGAGTCCCGGTGGGGTTAGGATTTTTAAACCGACCCAAACCTTCTGGCGGCACTATGGCTCTGGTGTCGACTCAGCCTCTAACGGAAATGAGTACCAGACGCTTGTTTTGGGGGTAAAGGCGGCCATCACGCAGGGCTGACAACCCGGCTGACATCAAGTGCCGATTGTCCAGAAAAAGTGGGAGCCTTAACCTCCTACTACCCCAAGGACCTCCTGAGGCCTGTAATGGGATTACTTTACTTATTCAACTAAACATAAAAGCACATTAATTTTCATTTAAGTATATATACTATATTCACAATTGCTTGTTGAAATACAATTGAATAATTCAGATGTCATTCTACAGTTATGTCAGTTACGGATATAAAACCGCACAGTTTAAGAAGCACATTTATTAAAGATAGAAAATTCGTATTTTCATTTACCTCCAAAGTTTGACATACAGGTGAGGAAGTATAGATAATGTAATAGAGCCTACTGAAAGTACGTTTTTGTGGTTTGAAGGGAAAAGACTTACCTGTCGTCGTTCCCAGTACCCTTCATATAACAAATATTATAGTCATACATAAATATATTCTTCCGGGTATCTACCCCGTTCACAATTTCTTCAAATGCCAGTTTCTTCTTTCCCTTACATTAGCCATTTATATGACATGAAAAGAAAAATAAATGCCTGAGTCGGTATTTGAACCCGAGTTTCTAAACTCTATACGTTTAGCGTTCTAACCATATGAGCTACTCAGGAATCCTAACACAAACATTTATTTTTCTTTTATACAGTATATATAATTCTCAATTTACACGAGAGGTAGCGGGATAGCATCCCTATATATATATATATATATATATATATGTGTGTGTGTGTGTGTGTGTGGTGTGTGTGTATCCTTGTAGTGAATTTACTGTTTGCGGGGGGGGGTAGGCCTATATGTGTGTGTTTTTATAAATATTTATGTATGAGGGTAGGTGTGTAATTGCTATAGTCATGTGTTTATTGCTTATATATTCGTATATATATTTTTTCTCTCTTTATTCGTGGAACAAGAACATGCACGTATGTCCAAACAGGCCCGTGCGCAATGTAAATGAAAATGTTTGTATTTCATTCGAAAATAAAGTCAATGAACTCCACCATCACTAATATAATGTGGGCTCTTATTTTAAGGGAGTGAAATACGTTCACAGGAAAATGTTTGGACCAAAGAGATGTGAACAGACACGCGAATGAAGAAGACTACATAACATGGGCTACATGGTTTTTATAAAAAAACAGAAATAATAAAAATAAGTAAGTTTCGCAGACTGCGATCGCCAGGACATGTGGAACGGATGCGGAATGGAAGAGGGGTATGGAAGCTTCTTGTAGGAAACCAGAGGAAAAGCGCCCAGTTGATAGACCAAGAATGAGGTGGGAGAATAACATTAAACATAATTTGAAGGAAGTAGATTATACAGGGGATGATTGAAAAGTATTGATTCAGGATAGGGATGTGTGGAGAGCTAATGCCCGCGTGGCCATAAACCTACAGGTTCGATAGTGCCAGTGAGTTAATTAATTACATTGAGCAACAATTTTTTTTTGTCTCAAAGAAAAATATGTGATTCTGATAGTATTTTTTCTCCTGAATTCAAATATGATACCGGGTTTTCTCCGTTACGCAAGGTTTCCGAGAGACAGGTATTTATAATTTCAAACACTTTTAATATTTTCTACATTCGTAACTACATAATATTCGAACATTTGAACTCGCCTAGAAAGTTAGGAATGACGATTTTATGCTATATTTTGCCTGTGGAGTATCCCTCTTGATGGTCCAGCAATAATCGGCCAGCACATTAGAATTCCATTTTCCTTTATATCTCTTTTCCATAGCTGAAATGTCCTGAGTTAGCTCAATTGGTTCTATTTTACAATGGACAAATGGACGAAAAAACGTTTATTAAAAAATCTTCTTCTTCCTTTCCAGGATTAGGGTCAATGCGACCTGTTCCGGTCTCAAGTCCATCGTTTCCTTGGCCGTCCCAAAGATCTTTTTCCATGTGGTTTGTAGGTGATGATATTTTTGGATAATCTTGTATTGTCCATTGTGTCTAAATGTTTTTTCGATTGGCATTTGTGCTCTTCTAGTTAACGACTATTGAAAATATCTCGAATTGAGTTCTTATTGATTCATTGTGTAATTTATCCATGCGTGTACATCCTTTTACGGATCTTAAAAATTTCATTTCAGCGGCTTGAATGTGTGAGATATCTTTTTTTGTAAGTACCCAAGATTCAGATCCATAAAAAAGAACAGGAACAGCCACAATTTTATAAAACCTGAGCTGAGTTTCTCTTCGAGTCTTTCGGAGGGTTCTTCTTATGGTGCCACACATCTTTAATAATTATTTAAATCCATTAATTGGAATTGAAATAAAAAACTGTGCGTGATGGAGAAATTCCGAATGCATATTTGAAAACACGATAAAAAACTGCATTAAGTACCACTATTGGTCCTCATGAGACAAAAATCATGTTGACCAGGGTTATATATCCTTCTATGTACTGTGTGCGGAGGGTTGGTATCCGTGTGTGTATACATTTTTAAGTATGAGAGTGGTGTGTAAGTACTATAGGTAAGTATGTTTTTATGTATATATCCTTTTCTGTATTCGTGGAACAAGAACATGTAGTATGGCCAAAGAGCCCATGCACAATATAAATGAACATTTCCTTTCATTCGAGAGAGAAAAAAAGGCGATAAATTCCACGACTACGAATACGTATAGGCGTATGTATGTTTTAAAAACTTGGCAGGTTAAAGTGATTTAGTACACTTATGCTCGCGGAGTGGTGACGTGAAGTATTATTTTTACCTGTTGAAGAAGCTAATAAACGTGTTGACGACCTTAAAGAGGTGTAATGTATATGACTGACAGACAAATGTAAAACACGGCTGTGGTTGTTTTGAAAACAAGGGAAAGGCGCAACACTGCAAATTATCCTACTGACAACTGTTTATTGGGCTCTTTGTCTTTCATACACAGGGTATTCGGAAATAAAGGGTTAATTGGATGCCTTGGACACGAATTTCTTGGCACCCGTCTTAACAGCATAGTGATATATTTCAACATTTTTTATGTTGTCTCTAAATTTATGGTTTAGTTGTAGTTCGGAAGGAGTTCATCTTTAAACAAAGACTCATTTTGATAAATTTATTCTTCACACACATTATCTGACCTATGCATCAATACTTTTAACATTACGAAACACCGTTCAGGTCACTATGTAAAAGTTATTTTTTCCCCTAATGCCACCAGGTTGTCTTTTATGACATGTCTGATTATCTCCTATGACATTGGCGGAAATGTAATCCATTTAAGTTGGGGCACCTAGGAGGCGGAATTACGTTACCTCGATGATATGATGGGTGATAAATGATAATGAAGCACCAGGAGAGTTCTTAATCTAAACTTAACCTAAATAATTCCCTTTAAGGAAACATTCCCATGGTTTGACCGGGAATCGAATCCGGGACCTCATGAACTGTAGTCAGAAACACTGACCATTAGCCCATGAGGCTAGTCTAAAATTAAAAATTGGTACCTGAGATCTCAGTAGTCCTCAACTATTAAATAATATCAAATATTTAGGAGGCCTTTCGAAACATATGTTTCATCTTCTGCTTCTGGAATGGTACTAACTCTTGCTGGTCAGGATTTCGTACATAGGGTTCAGGTCACCGTGTGTTCTCATTTAGTGATTTACGTTCTTGGCTTCTTTTATTATCTCGATTTCATCCAGTTATTGATTTTCGAGTTGTTGTTTTGTTTGTCATTAACCGGTAACACGTTGTCTATTGAATTATTGGCGATCTAATTCTATTACATGTTTGGCAAAACTGAATTTACCCTCATTATATTTAAAATCCTTAAAGTGTTCTATAAATCTTGTGGGCCTACTAAAATTTCTTATTCTTCTGCTAATGTAATTTTTACAGCTATATTTTTAGTTTATATCAATTAAAAAACATCAGTTTATTTATTGCCGGATTTAACTTTTATACCTATGTACGTAGGTGTTTGTATCTATGTATGTATGTTTCTGTGTAAATATGTATATAGCCATACGTCTCGCGTGGAGACACGGGTGCTCCCTACTGGCAGTTTCGTATGCATGTTAATTTAAGTACGCTTATTTACCTATAGATGTTAACGAGTGTCATCTGGTTAGCACATCGCTCAATGAGACATCTAAGGTGGATGGATGAAGATCGGTTAAATTACGCACACAGGTCTTTTTGTTCAGGTTTAAGGTTCTTTTACGAGCCTGAAAATCTTCAAGACATAGTTCCCACGGCTTACTCCTTGGATTTTTTCATCCTATAAAAATCCATCAGCATCGACCGGGTTATAACCCTCAACCCTCGAGACCAGAGGCAAGGAACATAACATCTAGTCCACCACGGCTGACTTACCCTATTGACTATTTAACTCATGCCCGAAATGGCAGTCAAAGGCCAATCATATTTCAATGAATTTTGATTTACAACCATTCACAGACTTTTTCACCTCGATTTTATCACTTTCATTTTATCAAGTGGCTCCCGGATTATATATATGTATATATATATATATATAGTACACGAATGCAACCAGATTCTGCTTGCAAGATATAATAGAAACACATTCGTAGCAATTGATTATATATCATATAAAAAAGAAACCACAGCTTGCACTTTCTTAAACTAATTATTTCCCAGGAATTAACGTTGCACAACAATTTAATTGACATATTTACAACATAGCACATCAGAAATTAATTAATAACCTGTTATTATGTTTTAATTTTTTCTCCACTAGGGTGCATTCTTACAATATTGCGATTCAATTTGGCATTAAATATGATCTAAATGCAGTGATGAAGAAATGAAAATAACGTTTGTCTTTTTTTTTTTCAAACATCGCCGTTTACATTAAATATATGAATATTTTAAAATAACTATATTTAAATAATGGTTTATGAGTAAACGGCTTAATTTAATCGTTAAATAATCCTAACAAATGCCACTCTTGATTTTCAAATTTTGTAGATAAATACACTCCTCATTTTGTGATGTTATCATGACATTACTTATGATAATTTACCTCATAGTGTAGTTTCCCCCCCTTTTTTTTTGGTAAATATTGTTATTTGTTTGCTATTTCTAACAAATTTCAATCAGGATGTGGGGCAATAAATCGAACTCTCTACAATAAACCTCGAAAAGACAGAAAAATTAAAGTTTTATAAGATAATGACTGCGCCGGTATTAATGTTTGGTAGTGAGTCTTGGATACTACAGGAAAGAGATAGAAGTAAGATTCAATCGGCTGAAATGAGGTTTCTTCGTAGAGTAAAAAAAGCTGCACAAAAATGGATCTGATAAGGAATGAAGACGTAAGAGACGAATTGCATGTAGGCCTATACAACTTAAATGAGAAAATAGAGGAATTTAAAGACAATTGGAGAGCCCCCCTGCATCGTATGAATAACGAAATATTCCCAGCACTAGCGTATAACTATCAACCTCAAGGAAGAAGAGATGTGGGACGTCCAAGGAAGAGATGGTTCTAATAGTGTGAAAACTGAACAGGCAAGATTGCCTAATCCCTGCAAGGAAGATGATAATGACGTTTACTATTTCTCAGCAGTCTAAAAAAGAACCTCACTACATATTTCCTTAGGCAATATAATATATAACCGTGTTGTATTTATACTTTTATTATTTATTTATATTCTGAACTTCCTTTACCAAACCAATTACTTAATTAAATTATGGGTTGTTATTATTATTATTATTATTATTATTACAAAATTTCTTTCTTTCCATTGTCAACTTAATATTGTGTAGCCTGCCTATATCTATTATGTATCATTAATCGTGTAGATAATTCATAATTGTTATTATACAGAGTGCTCTAAATTTTCCCTTACAAACTTCTAGGACTTGTAGAGGGAACTGTGTTGATAATATTTAGAATTGGAGACCATGTCCGGAAACTTACCGTTTCCGTGCTACAGCCGTTTGAAAACATGTTTTTAACGCGACCACTTTTATAAGAAATTTGTTATGAGGCGGGACACAGTGCATCACTTGTTTTACAATTCAACTCATTAATAACCAAAGAAACAAAATGGTAACTGAATCATGACTTGAATTAATTATCCCGGACACACCCTTCACAATCAATTTTTGCAGTTTTCAAAATTTCCAAAAAAAAAAAAATTGGGGATTTTTTGAAAAAAAAAAACACCAAGTCTTGGAATATTCGATAGGGATATTTTCGATTTAGACGAATCGTGAAGCTATTACTTGTTGAGACACGTGACGTACGTTCAGGAAATGCTTGTTTTCAAACGGCTGCAGCGTGAAAACGGTAAGTTGCTGAATATGGTTTTCAATTCTAAACATTATCAACTTAGTTCCCTCTACTGGTCCTAGAAGTTTGTAAGGGAAATTTTAGAGCACCTGTATGTATAATTTAACCCTGGTGAAGTGGAAGAGAAAACCTTGCGGTCTTAACTCCATCAGGTAAAATAAATAAATAACATAAGAAGGTATCGGTACAAAAATTTGCTAAAATATCGAAAAAAACCTGGAATATAAGATTAAAATACAATGGTTGAAAAGAAGGAACTGAAATAAAATGGTAAAATAGTGTATGTTTTGTTAGAAATGCCAAGAAGGTGACTTGAGTAATGTCGCATACAAGTACGGGCGAGACCATTCCATTTAAACAGAATTTTTCGCGTAAGTGAACTGAGAAGAAGGGTCACAAAGAGCACACTTTGCCAACGACGCGACGTTGCTATAAATCTTGGCGGCTTCTTTGCAGCATAGTTTGTTATGATTTAGAAACGTAGCCACAGCCAACATTTGAACAGGTGAGATCAGATGTGGATGAGCAAGTAGCTAGCTCAACCGTGTCACTAGATGTCATGTATAGTGCATGCAACACTTGCATTACAATTGCAGCCTTCTTCTCATTTCCCTGTTTGAGCCATTAGTGTCCTAGCGGTCAGTATTGTCAACACCCAATGAGAAAAAGTGGCAGAAACTGACTCAGAAAAATGGCTAAAATGTTAGTTGTACCAATGTAAGAAGCTGCATTTTAAAACTTAGAAATTGGACTTAACAATCTGTACCTCTTAAGTCAATACTTTTTCTTTTAGTCTATTGGAATAGCTGCAATTATAATAGGCTATAGTGGCTAAATTATGAAAATAAAGTACACAGTAAAGCTCCTCATTCATGGTTCACTTATTCGTGTTTTCATTATTAGCGGGTTAAAAAATTGCGACACAGTTCCTGTATTCGCGGCTAAAAATGTATTTATTCGTGGATCGAATCAATATATTAGAAAGATCAGTATCCTTTATTAACGCATCGGCAACTTTTTTTGCTGCAGGCACGTGCCAAGGTGGTTTTTACAAAGAGTGATTCAAACCAAATGGACAAATTAATATCAAAGTAAAACAAATCGAATTGTCACTAAACCTAAAATTCGTTTTTTATAAGCCACCGCCGCCGCATTTCACGTGCCGCTATGTCCGTTGATAAATTCCACCGTCACCACAATAGGTGTTTTATTGTTTCAACTTGTCATTCGTTGCAATAATTTTGATTGAATAACATGTCTCTTTTGCTTTGTTGCCAATGTATAATGTCGACTAAAAGGAAAGAAAATTAGTTCCGAAGCGGAAGAAAGTAGTGTTGCCGCTTAAAGTAAAAATATAAATGCTTGACCGTTGACGCGCTGGCGAGTCGTTTGCATCCATATCACGCCTTTTCAATGTCAATGAATCAATTGTAAGATTAATAAAGAAATCCGAAGACAAATAAGGAATTCTATCGCTTAATTCACAGCTGAACTTCAATCTGAATTGAAATACCATTTAAAAGCGGCAAAACACGAAAAAAAACTAAATTCTTTAAGTTCTTGCCTAAGCCAGACAGTAATAATTAATAGAAATAGTTCTAAATCTGTCATTAATTGCTTTTTTATAGTTTTTATTTCATTTTGGAACCTATGTACCCATACAAACTACCATTCCATATTCGCGGTTTCTGTGTTCGCGGCATATTTACGGAACATGCGAATAAGTAGCCTTTACTGTATAGTCTACTTTTATAAATAAATATATTCTTATAAAGATATAAATATTGTATTGTATTGTATTGTAAGCCTATGTTTTCCCTTTATAGAGATTTAGGGCGCTCTCCCCCTACAGGGAAGAATTTGAACCATACTAATTTAGTTACACTTGTTTTCGTAGAGATGTCATTTTGAGTGGTCCGTGGTCAGCGTTCCGCCTCATACTGACATCTAGGAAGCCAATGTAGTACTAGGACGGGAAAATTCGGTAAATTTTGCTTAGAGGCCTTTTCATTCAGGCTTAAGGATTTTTTACGAGCCTGAAAATCTTCAGACTCGGGACCCACGGCTTAAAGTCCCTCCCGGAGGACTTGCTCCTTGGATTTTTCCGTCCTAAAAAATCCATCGACCACGGCCGGGTTTTAACCCGCGACCCTCGGGACCAGAGGCAAGGAGCATAACCACTAGTCCACCGCGGCCGATATATATATATATATATACACACACACACACACACACAAGAAATATATAAGAACAATAAATGTCAAATTAAAATGGGGTCTCAGTTATCAGAACCTTTTGGAACTAGTAAAGGATTGTTACAAGGATGCCCGATGTCACCAGCACTGTTTAAAAAATATATATTAGTAGAATGGTCACGCAAGTGTGCAAAAATGGGACTAGAATTAACAGAAAGATGATGTCTACATCACTTACTTTTTGCCGACGATCGGATAATTATAACCCAGGATGGAGAAGATGCAAATTATGTGTGTAATCAGTTGTCAACAACATATCAGAAATGGGGTTTGAAAATCAACAAAAACAGAGTATTTAACAAATTACCCAAATTAATTATATATTGATGGGGTAAAGATAAAGAAGAGCGATATTTTCTGTTATTTGGGATCAATTATAGAGAAAGATGGAACATGAAATAAAGAAATAGCAAAAAGGATTAGTAATGGAAGAAAACCCATAGGAATGTTAAACTCTTATACTATGGAGTAAAAACATCAACAGAACAAAACAACTAATTTATAAATCCATACTAGAAAGTATAATGTTATATGGATCGGAAGTTTGGACAATGACACAACAACATGTCAACAGAATAACTTCAGTTGAAATGGATTTTTGGAGAAGAACTGCCAGAAAATTAGAAATTCAGAGATTAGAAAATGGATGAATGCAGAAAGAAATATAATGGATGAGATTGAACACAGAAGGCTAAAATGGTATGGACACGTAAGAAGAATGCAGGATGGAAGACTACCAAAGACCGAATATGAATGGGAAATTGAAAGAATGAACAAAAAAGGAAGACCAAGAACAACCTGGAAGAACAACATTCAAAATTCAATGAGGAAATTTGGTGTAACGGATGAAGACACAGAGGACATAGAACGATGGAGAACTTTAATTAAGGGAAATTTGTGAATGTTTGTTGTAAATTGATAGTCTATAAGTCCGTAGTCATTTATATCTATTTTTAATTCATGATAATTACTAAGATTGGTTGGAGAAAACCCTCAGTGATGAGGGAAATTCTCAAAATGAATGAATAAAAATATATTGTGTAAATATGGATAAAGAAAGGTTTATTAAGATTTATTTAATTTATTTTTATTTAATTAACAAAAGAAATATACATTCCGTAAAACAACAATAAGAGACCATAAATTCGACTTGTTAAGGATATCGCTTAGTTTACGCAGTTCCTGCGTGACGGAATTTTTATATCAATCTATAAGCGAACTCTGTTAATTACCTGTTACTGTGGGTAGCAGAATGTTGTGTTGAGATACTGGGAAGCCACTTGCTATAGGTGGCAATTGTCGCAGCGAGTCGCGCCCATTGTACATGATGAAGCACTGTTAAGTCTCATAATTCACTGTATCTACGGGTTTCGGCTATTACTTGCCGCTGAGCTCCAAGCCATTCGCGTAGAGTGCAAAGTGTTGTGTCAGTAAATAGGAGCCCACTCTCAACACTTTCCCATGTCCTTGGCTATACCTAATGCAATATTAAGTAAGACCCTTATTATATATATATGTGCGTGTGTGTGTGTGTGTAGTAAGCCTATATACTAGCTAATACCCGGCGTGTGCTGCTACGACTAAATAAATTAAATATTAAAGGTTAATTAAATTGTGTGGTACATGCTGAGACGAATCAAACATGGGGGTTGCTAGTCATTTTTTAATTTCGGATTTCAGGTAAACTTCCACTTATAATTGTCGGATTTTGCTCATTTTTTTACAGTACCTACCTCGATTTATCCTAATGAGGATATATTGTGTTTCTTTGTGAATCATCGAAAATTGTTACCCCTAGAGCGATTTTAAAATTTCCACTTCAGGTGAGCTCCTACGCCTAATGGTTTTAGAGGATCCAATTGTGAATCTAAAAAATCCAGACACCCACTCAAACAGACGCAAAAAAAAAAATCAAACGGTCCAGTCGTTTAGGCAGTTTTTAATTTCGGATTTCAGGTAAACCCCCACTTATAATTGTCGGATTTCGCTCATTTTTGGACAATACCTATCATGGTTTGTTTTAATAGGATATACTGAGTTTCGTTGTGAAACATCGAAAAATGTGACCGCTAGAGCGATTTTTAAATGTTCACTTCGGGTGAACGCCTACACCTATTGGTTTTAGAGGATCGAATTGTGAATCTAAACCATCCAGGCACCCACTGAAAAACACCAATAAAATCATCAATATCAGTTCAGTCGTTTAGGAGAAGTTCAGTGACACACAAGTACAGAATAATTAATATAATATATACTGTATAAAACTCTGGCAAAACAGTATAATGTAAGGCAATGACACATGGACGTTATCCAAAACCGATATTATGTGAAGACTAAGTTCATTTGAAAACTGTGAACTCTACCACTTGTATAAGTCTGCTGATGTGGTTACATAAATTGACGGTTCAAGATTGCGATGGCTGATTAAAAAAAATTACGTTCACTTGACATTTCAAACTAAAGTTTACTCAGTAATTATACTATAGAGAAGGGTCGTTAAACAGTGCTCAATAGATGTGACGAGATGCCCCTCTCCCTCCTATTTAATCCTTCTTCGGATAGGCTGACAAGGTAAGAAACTACTACTCACTTGTCAGTTGTGTTGTTTCATTGGGAGTGCACCAGCATGCGGTTAGGAGGTGCCTCTTTTCATACCTAGTGAGCATTGTTTAACGATCATTATTTAAAAGACCTGCTCGCATTCTATTCTTGCTTTGATTTTTGTTAATTGCTGTTATCTTCATGTTTTTTATGTAGAAATTAGCTTCCTATTACCCTATAGAGGGGTCCTTTGCTCTTATTTAAAATGTATGTATGACATAAGAAGTAGGCTATGGCACGTTTAAAAATATCTTACATTAGTCATTGAGAATGTGGAAATAACAGCGGAATTTACAAGTAAATCAGCATGGAGCATACAATTTGTTTGTAATGATGTTATAAATAAAGGATATTTATCGATAAAATTGGAGAGGAACAATGTGGATTCCGAAAAGGCCGATCGTGTATCGACGCTATATTTGTTATAAAACAACTAATTGAGAAGTGGAAAGAATTTAATATCCCCCTATATATATTACTTTTAGATTTTGAAAAGGCCTATGATAGAGTCAAACGGGACATAATGTGGAAAATATTGGAAAGCTACCAAGTCCCCAATAATCTAATAAATGCTATAAAAAGTTTATATGAAACCACATTTATAAAAGTAAAGTTAGATCATGGGCAAATAACAGATACATTTGAAATTAACCAAGGTTTAAGACAGGGATGTGGACTATCTCCATTACTGTTTATTCTATATCTAAATAAAATTGTCCAGGAGTGGAAAAAACTAAACCCCCCAGGAGTAAAAATATGTAGAGGAAATCAAATACAAACAATAATCTTCGCAGATGATCAAGTACTTCTAGCGGAGAATGAAGATGATTTGCAGAGATCAGTGTTTAAATTGCAGAATACCCTAGAAAAATACAACATGAAAATATCTGAAAATAAAACCAAATCCATGGCAATCACTGGAAAGGAACTTTCGAGAGTAAAAATAATAATAAATAATAAACCAATAGAACAAGTAACACACTTTAATTATTTAGGTAATAATATATCACAGTTTCATAATCAAAAAGATGTGGAAACAAATTTAGAAAAATATAACAGATTAAATGGTATAATTAGGAGAAACTTTTGGAAAACAAATGAGGAAAGAAATCCAATTGAGATTTATAATGCCATAGCCAAACCTGCTCTACTATACGGAAGTGAATGCTGGACACTTCGAGCAAAAGATAAATCCCGCATTAATAGTTCACAAATGAGATTCCTCCGATCACTAACTGGAGTAACATTAAGGGATAGAATGACAAGTGATGAGATAAGGATGCAGTGGAATAGTAGAGAAATGGTTGAACATATACAAAATTATCAGATTAAATGGTTCCAACACGTCCAGAGAATGTCAAATTCCCGTTTACCAAAGATGATTTACCACCTCAACCCTAACGGCAAAAGAGACCTCGGAAGACCCTTCAACCGATGGAAAGATCAGTTTTTGTAGTCGCAGAACGGGCATCATCACCCAATACTGCATTCGGAAGAAGAAGAAGAAGAAGAAGAAGAAGGATATTTATCGACACCATGGCAAAAAAATAAACGTCTGATTAGGTAGGCCCATATAACTTTTTGTCATAAATAAATAAGAAATGGAGGAAGTTCCTAATTAATGGTACAATATTACTTTGTATTCCACCGCTGTGGTCTCCAGATAGCGTGCTGCCTTGTCACGCAGCGGGCCCGGGTTCGATCCCCGGTCAGGGCAGTTTTTCTGGATGAGGTTTTTATCGGAGTTTTTCCTCACCTGTAAGACAAATGTCAGGAAACTTTAAGGCCGAAACGGTCCCCGAAATCATATGACCATCATCATCATCCTTATCATTATCATCATCATCCGTCACCGGTGTGGAAAGCAGCGGGAAGCTACCACACCTACAATTCCCTAGTAAGCTGCAAGCATAGCATAAAAATGCTATGATTGCAGTGAAGGACCTGCCTTCGGGCAGAATTACTGTGGATGGATTACTTTGTATTTAGTCTTATTTCCCATAAAATACAATGTTGCCTAAGAACAATGTTTCTATCGTTGACAGTTCCTTACACAATTCAGTCATATGGCGGGTGAAAGTAGCACCACGTTCCCCCAACAGACGGTGTCGATGAAGCAATATTTTATTAAAGTTTATTTACAATATGCATACAGCTGGAACGTAGCTTGGAATTAGTATAAGAACCGGATTTTCGTGTAATTACATATTATTGGGATATAAATCTATATGTTCATGCGTTTATCTATACCATACCTTCTGAAACGTATCTTGCCTACCGTCTAGTTTGAGAATCAAAATTATTCTATGCCCCTGAGATCTTTAAACTCACCATCTGTGAAAAGTAGCCATTGTAATTGCTGTTTTTAAGATGCGCTCTTTAAAACTGCTATTGCAATAATATTTTTTTCGCTAAACTGTTTGAAAACATTCAAAATAATGTTTCTCTCCGCTTTTCAAAAGTTTTTCTCTTTTAATGCTTTGAAATTGTTATAGCAGAAGCTGTCATTTGGAACAATTGAAATTCTAATATATTCTACATTGCGCATGCGTAAAAATTAAACAATAAGTGGCTTATTTATTTTTAATCTAATAGAAGTATTATTAAATATTTTTTTTCGAGATAGTGCGTTTTGTCGTACTTACCAGCAATGACGACCATTATTGAAAGTTCAACTTCCTACATTTCGGGGTTGCCAACCTAAATAACTATACTGTAATATTACATTTGCGCCCACGTGCGGGAAGTAAAATCACTGCCCTCTATGTATACTACGTACAATGTATATACACAAAATATCCAAAAGGTAGTGTTAATATACATTAAACGAAACAAATTACTGCATTTTAAATTAGCTGAACTTTATTTGAACAATATAAAACAATAAATATCGGCCCCGGTGGACTAGTGGTTATGCTTCTTGCCTCTGGTCCCGAGGGTCGCGAGTTCAAACCCGGCCGGGGTCGATGGATTTTTTTGGATGGAAAAATCCAAGGAGCAAGTCCTCCGGGAGGGACTTTAAGCCGTGGGTCCCGAGTCTGCAGAATTTCAGGCTCGTAAAAGATCCTTAAGCCTGAATGAAAAGGCCTCTAATCAAAATTTACCGAATTTTCCTGTTCTAGTACTTCCTTGCTTTCCTAGATGTCAGTATGAGGCGGAACGCTGACCACGGACCAGCCAAATGACATCTATACGAAAACAAGTGTAACTAAATTAGTATGGTTCAAATTCTTACTTGTAGGGGGACAACGCCTGAATCTCTGTAAAAGGAAACATTGGCTTACAAAAAAAAATGTATACGTACTCGCGGCCAGGTTATCGGTAATTGTTCTCAAGGCCTCCTGTTGTTTCAACTAATAAACATTGCCCACACTGTTAACGTTAGTCAATTGTTTATAATGAACGCAAATATTTCCAACAAAGATATTATTTTACTATTATTTATAATTTTGAAAACACCATCGCGCAAAAAATAATGTACAACGCACGTTTGTGAAGTGTTTACAGAATGTCGGAAATTAAAAACCTCGGTAATTTTTCCTCGATTCTGTAAAAACCACTTCCCAACCTCGCATCGTAATATACTATTAAGATTCTACCATTTAACTTATATAGACGTGGGCTAGATAATATATATTTTTATTATTTGTATTTCCTTTAATAGCAGGATATCAAAGAACAGACAAAAAACATAACACAGAAATAAGACAACTAAAAATAGAGGAATTAAACTCAACAATAGAGCAATACTGAACAAACTGGAAAGAACACTTGGCAAGGATGACTGAAAATAGAATACCAAAAGCAGTATACAACTATTCACCACGAGGAAGAAGAAGTTTGGGAAGACCTAGGAAAAGATGGAAAGATCAGCAATTTGGAGCCGGGACAGGCTAGTAAATGCCTAAACCGTGAAGAAGAAGAAGAAGTATTTCCTTTAATTTGAGTGTTAAAAGAGCGAACATACTTTTCTACACGCTTGAATGTAAAACCATTATTCGACGAATGAAAACGCAGTCATACGTCTTATTTGTTTACATTACAACAGGAACTTGGCTCGAAAAATGTATGGTATTGGTGTATACACTAAATGAAATCTTTAATACTTCTTAGAGTTGAAAACAAGTATGCCTGCCATATTTTAATTGAACCAATATTGACCTCGTTGGTTTTCCTATATTTCTAAGCGATCGTTGACCGTGACGACCGACTTAAGGCGTTGTTCTTCACAGTAATTATTATATCGCATCTTATCACTGTTTGACCTCGTCTTCTCTATCCCTCGTTTACTTGTCTTTAAAAGCTATCTGTATCCATTAACCCTACGACCTGTTTCTAAAACAGGCAAAGTTTACCTAAAACATATCACTATTTAAGTTAGGATTGTCCAAATTATGTTTAGTAGGTCTGTTCCGCGCCATAACAGAGTGGTTAAGGCAAGATACCTTGGCGCAGAGGTACGGCAATTGCGCTGTTTCGAGTCTCCATGGGGGTAGGAATTTTCTCATGGAATTTCGGCCAGTGTGGGACCCGTGCCAACCCAATATTTTGAGGAATTTGGGTAGTTACAAAAAGTAGCGGCTCCAGGTTTGGAAAACTAGCTAAAACGGCTGAGGGATCCGATATGCTGAACATATGTCACCCCTACACTAGCTGATCTACCTCTGTGATTAACACATATGAATTTGAGGCCAGCTGGCTGGTAGGTCAAGGGCCTTCTAGGTCTGTCCGCCATGGGATTTGTTTTGAGTACCGGTAGTAGGTCTAGCTTCATTTAGCGATTAGGCTTAAGCGGTAATAATTGAGACTGTATCCAGACGGCTCCGGTTTAAACCCTGTTTTTTTATTTTATAGTAATTCTGCCCGAAGGCAGGTTTTTCACTGCAATCATAGCATTTTCATGCTATGCTTTGCAGCTTTACTAGGGACGTATAGGTGTGGTAGCTTCCCGTTGCTTTCCACACCGGTGAAGGATGATGGTAATGATAAGGATGACGATGATGGCCGGGTGATTTTCGGGGACCGTTGAGCCCTAAGCTTCCTGACATTTGTCTTACAGGTGAGGAAAAACCCCGAACAAAACCTCACCCAGGAGCCTGTCCCGACCGGGAATCGAACCTGGGCCCGCTCCGTGACAAGGCAGCACGCTATCATGAGACCACAGTGGTGGACTGTTAGTCAATATTATTGCGGTGTTTTCCTGGTTTTTTTATATTGGCGTAGCGATAAAGGGCATGGGAGATGTATTACATAATTTCCTACATTTCGTCAATGCAGATTGAAATTTGTTTTTATAAAATACTATTAATTATGGTTAAATACAATTAGGATAATATCTAACAGGGGAACTGTCATCCTTTGCATGCGGAAACCTACCTTGAAATGTTTCCCAGAAAGCGTTGTGATGTATCAAGGACCAGGCTGATACCCCCACCCTAAGATAAATATTAAAGTAGGAATTAAATTTCTTTAAAAAGTAGGTAAAAAGTAAAAAAAAATCTTATTCTTCTAAAGGTAAAAATTAATAACAATTGTCCAAAAATATATATATATCTACCGTTTTTAGCTGAAAGACACAGAAATTGAATCCAGAATCCTACAATCCACTTTTTTGAGCAGATGGACTACCTGCTTGAGTAAGAGCGGAGTTGTGTGAAGCATGACGCGGTGCGGACGGCAGGTATTGAGAGTTATCCAATCTACCAATTCACGAGTTGTATTACTTCCCTATAGTTCAAATGGGAGGTTTGGCGCTGGATTTCTGTACCTTGTGCTTAAAATAATGTTTTGGACACGCCTCAGTACATCACAAGGCTTCTCTGGAACAAATTTCAAGGTAGGTTTCGACATGCAATGTTTGACAGTTCCCTTGTTAGTATTTTTTAGTCTGTATAACTTGACCAGGATGTTATTAATCGCTGGCAATGATATCGCTGTTGTAAGATTTTTTAAGAAAACATTTTATTCACAGATTATTTTGTACTCAGTCCACCGCTGTGGTCTCGAGGTAGCGTGCTGCCTTGTCACGCAGCGGGCCCGGGTTCGATTCCCGGTCGGGACAGGCTCCTGGGTGAGGTTTTGTTCGGGGTTTTTCCTCACCTGTAAGACAAATGTCAGGAAGCTTAGGGCTCAACGGTCCCCGAAAATCACCCGGCCATCATCGTCATCCTTATCATTACCATCATCCTTCACCGGTGTGGAAAGCAACGGGAAGCTACCACACCTATACGTCCCTAGTAAAGCTGCAAAGCATAGCATGAAAATGCTATGATTGCAGTGAAAAACCTGCCCTTGGGCAGAATTACTGTGGATGGATGGATTGAATTTGTACTCATTACTGACACCCGAATGAACAAGTGCTCATGCTGGGGTCCGTTCAGTTACAGAAGTGATATAAATAGAATATATAAGCTAGAATGCAAAGTTTTTGTTAAAGGAAGGGGGAAAATATACATATATTTGTTAAAGGGAGGTTTCAAGATATTGTAGATCTACCATCTAATACTTTTGTTTGTTGCAATTTAGATATAAGAATATTTTTTAAATATATTTTTTAACCTGGTCGAGTGGTAGACAAGGCTTTATGACTTTAATTCTGCCAGGTAAAATAATAATAATAATAATAATGATAATAATAATTGTTATTATTATTATTATTATTATTAGCCACAATTAGTCCAAAAATATTCAAGACTAAAAGTGTATAAAACACTTGCTCTTCCAACTCCATTGTATGGTAGCGAAGTATGGACGTTGAAACAGAAGGATATACAGAGACTTAGATCTGCTGAAATGAGATATCTTCGGAGAACTGCAGGATACACACTATTAGATCACAAAAAAAATGAAGACATCTTAGAAGAATTACACATGGAACCTTTAGAAAACAAAATGTTTGATTATAAGTCAAGATGGATGCAACATGCTCGTCGAATGGATGATCACAGGATACTCAACCAAATGTTAAGGTCAACTTGTAGGAAGAAGAAGACCAGGACGTCCACTCAAAAGACTTCTGGATGGTGTTTCTCTTGAGGCCGAAACAGGTCAACAAATGGCCTAAATTCGTGAATGTACTGTGATTATTATTATTATTACTATTATTATTATTATTATTATTATTATTATTATTATTATTATAAAATACATTCTAGCAGATACATCATTTAAAAAGTTACATAGAAAATAAACAAAACAATATAGAATGGATCATTACCAGACTGAAGAAGGTATATAATTGAAGACATGAGAAAATAATAAAAAGCAAAACAAATTTAGGAGAGAGTTTCAAAATATAAAACTCACTCTGACACACAGAGAATTAATACGAGTACAAAGGAGATTGATATAAAAATTATATAATATATTAATACCAAACTGAAGAAGACAATTAAATACATTAGGTAATAATGTATGACACTATATACTCGCGGAACGTAATCCATAACTGAACTCATTAATAATGTATCTTTCAGGATACCTTGACAATTTAAGAGTTAATTAAATTGTATGGTTGGCCCACACATTGCAACGAAGTAAACATGGTGGTTGCTTCAGCGAATTTGTAATTTCGGGTTTCAGGTAACTTCCTATTTCAAACGGTCTGATTTCGCCGAGTTTTGGCAAATAACTGTTCGGTTTATTTTAATCATATACTGAGTTTCATTTGTAAAACATCGAAAACGCCCGCTAGAGATATTTTTATTCTTTTGTTTGAGGTTAATAAACTCCTATAATTATTGGTCCGAATTTGCTCGTTAACGAACTACGAACTTGACCTTGTTTTTTATTAATTGATATAGGCCTATTTCGGTGTGTGTGTATATATATACAGTCCACCGCTGTGGTCTCGAGGTAGCGTGCTACCTTGGGTTCGATCCCTAGTCGGGGCAGTTTTTCTGGGTGAGGTTTTCATCGGGGTTTTTCCTCAACTGTAAGACAAATGTCAGGAAAACTTTAAGGCCTAAACGGTCCCCGAAATCATATGACCATCATCATCATCATCATCATCCTTATCATTATCACCATCATCCTTCACCGGTGTGGAAAACAACGGGATGCTACCACACCTACAATTCCCTAGTAAAGCTGCAAAGCATAGCATGAAAATGCTATGATTGCAGTGAAAGACCTGCCCTCCGGCAGAATTACTATGGATGGATATATATACAGTAAACTTGTTTAATGCGGAACGCGAATAATGCGGAAATCTGTCCAATCTGAACAAATTTATTGGTCCCGGCAAAATATTAGTAATTTTACGTGTATTTAATTTGTATAAAGCGGAATCTGTCCAACGCGGAAACGGAAGAATATTTGTACACAATGCATGAAAGAAAATGTTTATAAGGCGAAAAGATAGAGAGAGGAATAATTTAGTTTCCACTTCATTGAATTTCCGGTAGACGAATTATCAATAAGTGATGATTCTTGCCGCCGAGTGAAGTAAAGTTCTACCTTATCTGGAATTTTGTTTCGGCCTCACTGCACACCCGTCTTGCGAAATACAGGTTCGTTTAACAAATATTTGTCTGACAAATAATCAGAGGAAAAATAATGGATGAATGGACGCAAGGAAATGGTCGAAATCAACGAGGCGTGGAGTGTTTTACAAGTGCACGATCAAAAAATCTCCAAATTTTCGGACCTGTGCTCCAAAGTTAAGCTGTAGCTGTTGCTATATCCCTAGGGAATAACGATTTCAAGGCATCTTCAGGTTGGCTGGACAGTTTTTGAAAGACGACACAATGTAGTGTGGAATGAAATTTGCGAGGAATCAAATAATTGGACGAAAGTGTAGTTGGTGAGCGGAAACCGAAAGTGCATACTTTAATTTCGGAATACGCATAAGAGACATTTTTAACGCTGACGTAACGGGACTGTTTTTTTCGCGCGTTGCAGTAGAAGTCGCTCATACGTATTATACTTCATTTTCCAACCGGCAGCGAAACTATAATTAATCCAAGATACGTAAAAAGACATATAAGATACTCTACAATATAAGATTATTAATAAGTTTTAATTGTTTTATAATGCTGAATCTTGTCTAATGTGGAAAAAAAAAATGTCCCATGTGATTCCGTTTTGAACAAGTTTTGCTGTAGTCTATATATATATATATATATATATGGTTATTTTCGGTGACTACTAGATAGGATCGGTGAATATCTGATTTTTATCTTTTTCAAAATTATTGAGAACAACCCGAATACTTCCATTCATTTGGAATTCGCTAAACTGTGATATGCCCTATGTAAATGAAAAGTAAGTAAAGTGATCCCACAACAGGCCCGGAGGCCCTTGGGGTAGTAGGAGGTTAAGGCTCCCACTTTTTCTAGACAATCGGCACTTTATGTCAGCCGGGTTGTCAGCCCTGCGTGACGGTCGCCTTTGCCCCCAGAACAAGCGTCTGGTACTCATTTCCGTTAGAGGCTGAGTCGACCCCAGGGCCATAGTGCCGCCAGAGGGTTTGGGTCAGTTTAAAAATCCTGACCCCAACGGGACTTGAACCCTCGACCCTCCGGCTTGTAGCTCAGTGCCTTAACCACTACGCTACGGCGTGCCCCCCCCTATGTAAATTACTTCTTTGTAATTTTCTGGAACTTCATGAATTCAATTTAGTATAATACGTTGACTCTAAACGTAAGAAAAAATCGTACTTCTTGGTACTTTAGTAATGATTGTGATGATGATGATATGAAGGAAGATAATTATAAAATTGTAATTATATTTTGACATTCTAACAATTATTTATTTCATAAATACATAATTCCTGTTTCGATAGTTCTTGATGTTGTACATCCCTGAAATTTAATTATAGTACAGCTATATCTTTTCTATATTGAGTAAACACACGTCACTCTCAGCGATAGTATTTCGCCATAAATATGTTTAATTATCGTCCTAAGGCAGTGATAATCAACCTATGGGGCATGATCTTTGTAGAAAAGTGTTCTATTTCCGGAGTGGGAGCTTAATGTTTTTAAAAATAACAAACCACAGCTTAATTAGAAAAATATGCATATATCTTTAACCTTAAATTGGCAATAAACTGATTTCACTTATTTAAATATGGCGGATCGCAGTATAAACTAGATCATGTATAACTGTTATTATTTGGAATATTGCGCAATTCAACACAAATTATATTTTTTTACTCGTTATCTTCTGTTTTATCAGAAGAAATGCCGCGAGTGATTTCCAAATTACCGATAACTGCACGACTCACGAAGTGAGTTTATCTAGAGAATTTGAAAATCAAGAGTGGCATTTATTAGGACTATTTAACGAATAAAATTAAGCTGTTTACTCACAAATCATTATTTAAAATATAGTTATTTTAAAATATTTATATATTTAATGTAAACGACGATGTTTGTTATGTTTCACTTGTTCATCACTGCAACCAGATTGTATTATTTATTGCCAATGGATCGCAGTATTGTAAGAACGCACCCTACTGGAGAAAAATTAAAACGCATCAAACTGCATATTAATTAATTTCTGATGTCCTATGATGTAAATATGTCAATCATAATTTTTCTTCAACGTTAATTCCTGGGAACTAATACGTTTAAGAAAGTGCAAACAGTGTTTTTTTGGTGGTATAATCAGATACTTCAAATGTTTTTATATTATATCCCGCAATCACTATCTGTTTACATTCGTGCACTCTATATATATATATATATATATATATATGTATATATATAGAATCTGGTAGCCGTATTTCTTAGAGAGTCAGTCACTGCAAAATAATGTTCTGGCCTATTCAGAATGTTAAAAAGGAGGAGCTTACTTTAATACGATAAACTTATTTGATAAATTCCAGGTAAAACACGACTGTGATTGGTTGTAAATCAAAATTCATTGAAAGGCGATTGATGATTGACTCCCATTTGTGGCATGAGTTAAATAATCTTTTAAAATACTTTAGTTACAGTTACTGAACTTTTTCTTTATTCCAGTTTAGTCTGTCACATTATATAATCTTTGCACACGCCACCCGGGCTTTACAGTGGCACGACTTGTCGGGAGAGGGGTTTATAACTATAGATCACACACATCATTTTCTGACCATATAAGAACATGAAGGGCCTCCCCGAATGGATGATCAGCTCAGTGTCAAGGCCTACTCCGAGACCACGCTACATTAAGACGAATCACACCATTCATACATATTCATATGGTATACGATAATGATCATTATGGTGTTCGGATAGTGTTCAGGTACCGTTTGGGCCTTAAGGTGTCTTGACATTTGTCTTAGAGGTGAGGAAAAACCCCGTAAAAGCCATCACCCAGAAAACTTGTCACTACTGAGGATCGAACCTGCATACGCTGTGTACCAGGCATCGTTGCTAACCCGAGACCATAGCGATGGACTCATTGGTTTTAATTCAATTGTGTATGTGCATCGCTATGGTCTCGTGGTAGCGTGCTGCCTTGTTACGTTCCCCCGTCGGGACAATCTTCCTAGACGAGGTTTTTCCTCGGTTCTCCCTCACCTGTAAGAGAAATATCAGGAATCCTTGAGGCCCAAAACGGTCCCCGAACATCATCTGGCCATCATCAATTCACGGCGTGGAAAGCAACGGGAAGCTACCACACCTATAATTCCCTACTAAAGCTGCAAAGCATAGCATGAACATTTCAAATGATTTGAGAAGATGAGTTATACAGGGAATGATTGGAAAACATTAAGTCAGGATAGGGAATTATGGACAGCTTATGTCCGCGTGTCCATGAACTTCAGGATTCATCCGTGCCAGTGAGACAGTTATATATTATTATTATTATTTTTATTATTATTATTGTTGTTGTTGTTGTTGTTGTTATCTGGAAAATGCATGAAATAAGAATTGGAATGAGAACAAGGGAATTGGAGGACATGGAATTGATGGATAGGGACGAGTGGAGAAGGAAAATAAAATTTTAGGCATAGAAATATGTGTAAACATTAAAAACTTGTATATAAATAATAATAATAATAATAATAATAATAATTATTATTATTATTATTATTATTATCCTAGAAATGGATTATTTACGTACAAGTGCCAGAATGTCAAAATTAGAACATGTCAGAAATAAGAAAATTAGTAACATAATGGAAGCAGAAGAAAGCATTATTGAAAGAATTGAGGAGAAGGAATTAAAGTCGTTAGGACATATTTTAAAAATAGAAGATGAGCGATGGCCAAAACAACTATAACAATGGCAACCAACCAGTAAGAAGAAAAAGGGAGGTCAAAGTTAACATGGAAGAAAAGGATGAGGATAGCAATGTATACAAGTGGATAAAGCATTGAAGATTTCCAAGATCATAGGCTTGTGCCTCCTCCTTGAAGTTCTAAAAGATTAACTTATTTTCGGTTTACAAGACCAATATTTTATTTAAATTATTAGAACTATTATTAATGTTAATACCTTTATATATATGCATTACTTTTTTTGTGGAATTTGAGTCTTTTCTTCAAATCGAAAGCATTTATTGTCTACATTATTAAGATTAGAATTTATTGTACTTTCACTGTATCTTATTGTGTATTTTTATTTAATTTCTTTTAATTATGAATTATACTTCAGAATAGTTTTTTTAAACTTTTTCTGTATGTGAGGGGGCTTTAGGTCTTTCTATTTTAGTATCTATAATTCGAAGTTATGGAAATGATTTTTTTAAGGAAGTCTGGCGTGGGAAGACGGAAGCAGCTATACAAAACAGAACATACATTTACTATTAATAATAATAATAATAATATTATTATTATTATTATTATTATTATTATTATTATTATTATTATTAGTAGTAGTAGTAGTAGTAGTAGTAGTAGTAGTAGTAGTAGTAGTAGTAGTAGTAGTAGTAGTAGTAGTAGTAGTAGTAGTAGTAGTAGTAATGGTAGTATTAGTAGTAGCAGCAGGAGCAGCAGTAGAAAAATAAAACCATTAGATTAGAAAAAAATAAGAATCACTGTTATACGAGAAACAATGAATATTATATATTATTCAATAGTAGACTATATAAGATATAATCAATTAAATTGGTATGGGCATGCACGAAGAATGTAAGAACAAAGGTTACATAGAAAAACATTGGAAGAAGAAGGAAAGGAAGACCTCGAAACTCGTGAATACAAGAAATAAAAACTAGAATGAGAACAAGATAACTGGAGGATTTGGAATGGATGGATTGAGACGAGTAGAGAAGATAAATTAAACTTTAGGCAGAGAAAAATTTGTAAACATTGAAAATCTGTATATAAATAAATAAATAAATAATAATAATAATAATAATAATAATAATAATGTAATAATGCCACTCTAAGGTCCGGATGGCGTATGGCATATAAGAAGTAGGCCTAGCTACAAGATGACTACGTTAATGGAATGGAATTATTATTACCATTAAATTGAAATAGAATCAAACGAAGTTGTTCGGGATTTGAAGTGAAGCCAGTCTCAATACTGCTAATGAATTGAGTTTTGACAAAGGAAAGGAAAGACGTAATGCTGGTATGTAAGTTGACTAATTCTGACGAAGTAATTGGATGTCATTGGCGTTACCTGGAATTTAAAGTATATAGTCGGCGTGTGGGAAACACAGAACGGGGATCATTATATTGCGCAAATGAGAGGTGTCCGGAAGAGGGGTTAATGGACTTAATGTGAAGTGACATGGCTCAAGGTGCGCCTATTAAATCTATTCATATCCCTTGAAGCCGGCAGTTATTAAAGGTAGTTTATAGCTCCACATTCTGTTCCTCTCCACGCGAGCTTTCTCCATTCATACCCACCCACGACGTAGGACGTACCTAAATTCTACTATCTATATATTGTGATGGTAAACGTTAAACTAAAAATATATAAAACTATTATTCTTCCAGTTATATTATATGGATGCGAAACATGGGCCCTTACTTTAAGAGAGGAAAGGAGATCACGAGTATTTGAGAATAAAGTTCTTAAGAACATTTTTGGACCATAGAGAGATGAACAGACAGGTGAATGGAGAAGATTAAATAGCAGTGAACTACATAGTCTTTATAGAAAGCCAGATATAATGAGAACAGTTAGGTCTCATGCTATTATCTATATATTGTGATGGAAAAACGTTAAACTAAAAATATATTAAACTATTATTCTACCAGTTACATTATAGGGATGAGAAACATTGACTCTTACTTTAAGGGAGGATAGGAGTATTTGAGAATAAAGTTCTTAGGAAAATTTTTGACCATAGATAGATGAACAGACAGGTGAATGGAGAAGATTGCATAACAGTAAACTACATGGTCTTTATAGGAAGCCAGATATAATAATAACAGTTAAGTCTCATAGACTGCGATGGACAGGACATATGGCACGATTGGGGAATGAAAGACGTGCATGGAAGCTTATTGTAGGAAAACCAAAGGGAAAACGGCCAGTTGGTAGACCAAGAATGAGGTGCGAGAATAACATTAACTATGATTTGAGGGAAGTAGATTATTGGAAAACATTAGCTCAGGATAGGGATGTATGGAGAGTTTATGTCCGCGCGGCCATGAACCTACGTGTTCGATAGTGCCCGTGAGTTAGTTAGTTATATATTGTGATGTGGCTTTTACAAAATGTTCTGGAGTTTCCCGGGAAGGTTTTAGGCTATAAAAGAGTTGTAATACTCAACCCCTTCACCCCTAAAAATCACCCTTTGTAGTGAAAAACGTGAAAAAATGTAGCTTTTTTGGATGCTTAAATGGCGTACGCTGCCTAAATCATAACAAATACAACAAATTAATGTACACAGAATTGAATATAAAAAAATGTCTACGACAGCATATGTTTATCTTTTACGGATAACTCACAATAACCATTTTCGTTTTTAATTGATAAGATACTTAATACTTAATACAGGCTTTCCACTTTACAGCAGTTTGCCCTTGATTCCTGTTTTCCAGAGATTCCTATCTTCCCATTGACCATCTTCCATACCCCTCTTCATCATGGCATCATATATTCCCTCATACCATGTTCTTCTACTTCTCCCCCTCTTCCTTCTGCCTGGTACCATCCAATCCAACACCTGTTTAGGCCACTGGTCTTCTGACATCCATTGTACATGTCCATACCACTGTAGAGCTCTCTTTGTTATCCTATCGATAACAGTTTCTTGTGCATCCATTTCTTGTCTGATATATGTATTTCGAATATGTTGTAGCCTGATATTCTCATACTTCTCCGTAAATCCATCCATTTCTGTCGCCAAGATTCTTTTCTGCATCCTTTCATTTATTGTCCAGCTTTCTGATCCATATGTAAGTGTACTTTCTATTATTGTCTGTATAATTGACAAGATAAAAGTTAAAAATTAAAATGTACCTGTTGACAGGTGCCGTCGTCCTCAACTTTGTTAAAATGATGTATTTAAAATTAACTGGAGAGCTTTCGGAAGTAAACTTCCATCTTCAGCAGGTTAAGCTTCTGCTGCTCGTTGTTGTTTACGATTATGTATTCTCCAACTGTTTGTAGCAGCAACAGACTTTCGTTGATTCCAAAAAATTCGGGATAAGTAGATTCCCGGGCCAGCACAGCAACGCTCGGCGGCTATTCTTTTACGGGATAAGTTGATTCCCGGGCAACGCCGGGTATTCAGCACGGGGTATCTAAATATAATTACCACATAAATGCATAATTATGTTTTCTTTTACTTATTTCAACTAAATGTGAAAACATATTAATTTTCATTTATTTAGGCGTAACAGCGCACGCCGGGTATTAGGTACTTCTGAATAAGTAAGATGAGTTTGTTGCATCTTACCTCGTAGAAATTGAGTCTGGATAAGCTGACGATAAAACAGAATTGTTTTGAAACGTGTCCTAGAAGAACTTAACTTTTGTGAGATATCACCTTATTCATTATATTACTTGCTATTCTAGTTTTATAAATATAGTCTCCTATCTCATCCTGTATTCGATTGAACTTTTCTTAACGCCGCAGTGGCCGAGTAGGGGCTTCGTCTCGTAGTGCAGAGTTTCATGCCTTCCTCATTTTATTTTAGTATCATATACAGAGTTTCGTTGCGAAAAATCGAAAATTGCTGTCGCTAGAGCGATTTTTTAATGTTCACTCTCTCAATGATCCGTTTTTGTTTAGCCTTTAATTGTTTTAATATATTGTTATATGGTCCACCATTATGGTCTCGAGGCAGCGTGCTGCCTTGTCACGAAGCTGGCCCGGGTTCGATTCCTGTTCGGAACAAGCTTCCTGTGTGAGTTTTTTCGGGATTTTTCCTCACCTACAATACAAATGTGAGGAAGCCCAACGGACCCCGAAAATCATCCGGCCATCATCATCATCATCATTCACAGGTGTGGGAAGCAACGGGGAGCTACCACACCTATAATTCCCTAGTAAGGCTGCAAAGTATAATATGCAAATGCTATGATTGCAGTGAAAGACCTGCCTTTAGGGAGAAGACTATAGGTATGTTGTTATATGATATAATAGCGACAGTTAAGTCTCATAGACTGCGAATGGCAGGACATGTGGCACGACATGTGGCACGAATGGGAATGAAAGACGGCATAGAGAAATGTCTAATAAAGAAGAAATATAGTTATAATAATAATAATAATAATAATAATAATAATAATAATAATAATCTTCCTTCCAAGTATTAGGTCAAGGCCTGTTACGATCCTATAGAAAATTTCCCCTCCAGCATAATAATAATAATAATAATAATAATAATAATAATAATAATAATAATAATAATAATAATGATAATAATAATTACTATGGATTTCTTGAGGAGAGCAGCAAGATATTCGAAATTAGAAAAAATGAGATATACTGTCATTTGAGAATAAATGAATATTAGATATTCAATACTAGATCATGTAAGATACAAGCAATTAAATTTGCATCGGCACGTATGACGAATGCAAGAAGAAAGGTTATTCAGAAAAACATTGGAATGGTGTCCACCTGGAAGAAGAAGGAAAGAAAGATATTGAAACTCGTAGATGCAAGATATACGAACTGGAATGAGAACAAGAGGACTGGAGGAAATGGAGTGAATGGATAAAGACGAGGGGAGAAGGAAAGTAAAACTTTAAGCACAGAAAGATGTGTAAACATTCAAAATCTAGATATAATTTTTTTTTTCAAATGCCCCAGGTTTGTCTTTCGACATTCCTGGTTTCTCTCCTGGCATGGCGTACTTGTAACCCACTTCTGAGGTTGGGGCGCTTGGAAGGCAGGGTTACGTTGCCCCGATGATATGTTGGGTGATGATGATTGATAGTGGTGCGCCAGGAGAGTCCCTAATCCTAAGTTTAACATAAGATGAATATGAATGATGATGATTGCGATGGCCATATGATTTCGGGGACCGTTTACGCCTTAAATTTTTCCTGACATTTGTCTTACAGGTGAGGAAAATCCCCGATAAAAACCTCACCCAGAAAACTGTCCCGACTGGGGATCGAACCCGGGCCCGCTGCTTGACAAGGCAGCACGCTACCCCGAGACCACAGCGGTGGACATAAATAAATAATTATTACAATCATTATTGTGAATTTGCTTGTACTAGAACGTAGTGGAAGACAGTTGATGCCCTGTCCACAATAACCTCCAAGACTAATAGAGAAATACGCAGAGGAAATAGCATTATGCATATATGGACATTGGTGTAACCTGTCCCTTCCTCTTCATTTGAGCCTCTTTCCTCGCATAGAATAGAACCGGTAATATGGCAACGTTGCAGCCAGGGGCTAAACTTCCTTAATTAATTCCTCGTTGTAGTAGTGGTCATGTCTCTAGTGTGGACCTCTGTCTACCTCCCACTTGGATTCAGCAATAATTGTGCTCAATCTCTTCCAATAACCGCCTTCCCTCCCTCCCGCCCGCACCCACACTTGACACAAACTTGGCCAAGCATCTTCCTCCCTTTATACATTGTTCTGGACACCGGACTTTGACATTCAGGATAGTCAAGTGGTAATTCCTGACGACTGAATTTCGTTTGAAAACGAGATTAATTATCACCTTAATGAAATTGTGTTGTGATTTCGAATTAATTACATTCATTACATGCCCCTGTCTTCTTTATATATTATAGCCTTTATAAAAACTAATGTAATTTATTTATTTATTTTACCTGATGAAGTTAAGACCGTAAGGTCTTCTCTTCCACTTCACCACGATTAAATTATACATACAATAAGAATTATGAATATCCACATGTTGATTTATGATACATAATAGATAAGGCTACTCATATAAAGTTGACAAGGTAAAGAAAGAAAAATAGTAGTAATAATAATAATAAGCTTGGATCATCATCATTTAGAGCAGTCCTTTTACATCTTCTAAAAATCTAAAGTTATGGCTTTCCTAGGAAAAGATCCAGTTCGCAGTATAATTGTTATTAACAATAAAATATTAGAACAAACTAACACATTTTACTATCTCGGATACCAAGTTATGTAGGAAGAGGAAAAAGATTTTAGTCAAAAAATTATAAAATTTAACGGAGTAACAGGAATTATAAATAATATTTTCAAGCGAAACACAGTACAGCAACATACACGAACTAGAATTTATAAAACACTGGCCAGACTCATATTATGTTACGGCAGTGAGGCCTGGACAATTCGCAGTGTAGATGAACAAATACTAACTGCGCCAGAAATGAAATTTATGAGACGTACTGCAGGTTAGTCAAGAACAGACCATAGAAGGAATTCTGAGATTCTCAAAGAATTACAAACAGAATCAGTCATGGAATATGTACAAAAATACAGAAAGAACTGTAAATCTCACGTAAGAAGAATGACCAGAACAAGAATACCACGTCAAATCTTAAATTACCAGCCACCAGGCAAGAGATCTTTGGGCAGACCCTTCAAACGTTGAATTGAGACCGCAGCAGACCACTAGGTCTATCACATGAAAGGAAGAAGAAGAAGAAGATAATAATAATAATAATAAATAACCTATATTTAGATTAAGTAAATGGCTTGGTAAAGAAAGTTTAAACTGTAAAGGATTAATAAAAGTATACATGGAACACGGTTGTATATTATATTGTCTAAGGAAATATGAAGTGAGTTTCTTTTTAAACTGTGTTTCGGTTGGGCAGTACTCTGTCTGTCTTTTATAGACTTGTAAACCGTTCAACCGATCTTCGTGAAAATTTGTATACACGGATTTTCAGATGCGGCAAGTGTTTAGTCGTTATCTATTATATTCTAAAATCATTAGGTGTTGGAGTTCACCTGAAACGAACATTTAAAAATCGCTCTAGTGATCGCAATTTTGGATATTTCACAACAAAATTCGGAATATCCTATTAAAATAAACCGAGGTATGTATTATCTAAAAATCAGCGAAATCCGACCGTTAGAAGTGATAGTTTACCTGAAAATTGAAATTTACTCTAGCAAACGCCATGTTTGGTTAGTTGTAGTGTATACTATTTAATTAATTAATCCTCAATATTTAATGTATTTAGACGTAGCAGCGCACGATTGCACAATACAGAGACGAATGGATGGACCACATCAATTGGATGGATAATACAGAACCCCGAAACAGATTCTTTACTACAGATAACTAGGACGAAGAAATGTAGGAAGACCAAACAAAACAAAAGATGGACAGACCAGTTCTAACATGAGATCTGAACAGACCTTAAAGTCTAATCCTTAAATGTTGTTGATGATATTGTTAAGATGAAGTTTTAAAAAAATAGCAAAATCTAACCGCAAAAAGTGTGAGATTATCTGAAGGCCGAAATTAAAACAAATAAATCGCTCTCTCGGCCGCTGTGTTTGTTTTGTCACACGAAACTGAATGCTTCTTCGTCTTGTAAAGCAGGTGATTAACTCTCCTACGATCGAATTTTGATGTTATCCCAAGGTTATTATGGCAGCTGTTTCCAATCGCGAATTTTGGGGGACGGTCATCTTCCATTCTTGAGATATGGTTTCTCCATTTTTTTCCTCGTTTCTTTTACCCACTTATCATAAACTTGAATACTAACTAATTCAATGACACTATAGGAACCGGAGATTCATGGCTGAGCAGGCATTAGCCTAAACTCTCCATACATCCCCATCCTAATCTAATGTTTTTCAATTATTCCCTGTATAATTTACTAGTCTCAAATCAAGGTTAATTTGTTTTCCCACCTCATTCTTGGCCTACGTACTAGGCGCTTTCCTCTCTTTTTCCTACAGATAGCTTCCATGCCACTCATTCACTCCCCATTCATGCCGCATGCCCTATCCATTACTGCCTATGAAACTTAACTGCTCTTATAACAACTGGTTTCCAATAAATATCATATGTATAAGGAGATACTAAAGGACAACACGCGCACACTATTGAGTAACACTAAAAAATATGGACTGGAAGTAAATATCAATAAAACTAAATATATGGTCACACGTAGAAAAACATTAGGCCTATATAATGGAAATGGACAGCTAATGACAAATGAGGGAAATTTTGAGAAAGTGGCTGAATTCAAATACCTAGGAACAATAATCACAAATAGGAATGAGATGCACAAAGAAATTAAACATAGGCTCAGTTCTGTAAATGTGTGCTATTATGCATTACAATGACTGTTGACGTCCCAACTCCTTTTAGAAAACGTTAAACACTGAAAATATATAAAACTATTTTTCTACCAGTTATTTTATTTGGATGCGAAACATGTAATTACTCTTACTTTATGGGAGGAAAGGAGATTACGAGTATTTGAGAATAAAGTACTTAGGAAAATTTTTAGACCATAGAGAGATGAACAGACAGGTGAATGGAAAAGATTACGTAACAATGAACTAAGCATGGTCTTTATAGGAAGCCAGATATAATAAGAACAATTAAGTCTCGTAGACTGCGATGGGCAGGGCACGTTGCGCGTATGGGGAATGAAAGACGTGCATGGAAGCTACTTGTAGGAAAACCAGAGGGAAAACGTCCATTTGGTAGACCAAGAATGAGGTGAGAGAATAACGTTAACCATGATTTGAATGAATGATATTATACAGGGAATGATTGGAAAACATTACCTCAGAATAGGATGTTTGGAGAGCTTTATGTCCGCGCGGCTCTGAACCTACGGGTTTGATAGAGCCAGTGAGTTAGTACAACGGTACAACAGTCGCTCCGTCATCACTAGCCAATGGTATTCGAAGAATCCACCTGCATGTAAACTCATCACCCCCCCCCCTTCCGTTCTGCACTAGACCGCCATTCTCGAGCGGAGGCTTTATTTCACTGAGACTCTGCAGTATGTCAGACATTTGTGTACACCGAAAAATAATAAAATAAACAAAAAAATCCATGTCTCCTATATTAGATGTAGAAAAATCTGCCCAGACACGCCAAAAATAAACCCAGCCATTTTCTTCAGCTAGTACAAAATAAAGTAAACGAATGTATGTTATATATTAATAAAATCATCCAGCAAAAGGGTACAGTAAAACCGACTTGCAGAGGATTTTTTTATTTACGCAAGCTCTTGCGCAATAAACATTTTGGATGACAGATTGGCAAATTCGACAAAACCTGAAGAGTTATAGAATTTGCATTACATGGTTTGAGGAAGGAAAAATTGCTGTATGTAGCGCCGTAGCAGACGGGTTTAAGGTAGGAAGCCTTGTCGGTCCGTAGCTACGGGACATTGTCGGCGGTCTCGAGTCTCCAATGGGGCGAAAAGAATATTTTCCTCACATGTATTTCGGGCCGTATGGGACCGGTGCCCACCCAGCGTCGTGAGGCAATTGGGTAGCTACAAGAAGTAGCGGCTCAAATGTTGAAGGAACCAGCTATCAAAAACGGCTGGGTGACGAACTTCTACATGCATAACCACATGTCACCAAACCTACACTGATCTGTTGACACATCTACCTCTGTTATTCTACAACATTTGGATGTGAAGCGGCTAACAGCCGGCTGGTATAAGGGCAACCGCTGAAAAGTGAAGAACACACTCAAAAGTCGGAAATCGGAATCGGATGAAACTAGGTATGAAGTTAAGATGTACGTATAAACGTGTTAGTTGCATTAGCATGTAAGGGGACGGGAATCCAATATTTATTAACATCTCTGGTTACAACTAAACTTGCCAGAGATTTGGCTATCACTTGTTCAAACCACCTTACAAAATGGTTACTCTGTGTTTGAATCAATTACTAAGATGGCATGTTAGCTGCCAGCTCAATACCTTTCTGAAGAATACATCAACAACATTATTTCACTGTTCACTCTTATGTTATGCTCAAGATTCCTAATTCATCCAGACATTTAAAGTACCCCAAAAAGGTAAATGTTCAGGAACCTTCCAAAAAACCCGTATAGTTATTCATTGAACTGAAAATTGATTTTAAAACTAATTTTTTTTTAAAACTACTATGGCTCTCCAAACCAGTCTTTGTGTCGCACATAAACAAAATTTATTTGGGGTCAGAAGGCATAACTTGAGAAAATATTCATTAAAACCCTTTGCGGATTGGTGTAATTCACGTAGACTGTAGACTTTCACGGACCGAAGTTGCTAAATGATGATCTTGATGAAGATTTTCGGGCTGTAGGCCGTGGTCTTGAGGCTTGTAGTTCCCGACAGTTCGCCAGAGACTGCGTCTGGCATCCTCAAGGGTCTCACAAGCAATCTCAAGACAGCGAACCCTTGAGGTCACATGCCAAGACGCAGTCTTGCGTTGTCACAACGTCGGGAAACTACAAGCCTACACGACACAACACGTCCTACAGCCCGAAAATCTTCATCAAGATCAGATCATTTTTACTTGGATATTTTTGCGCGACATACAGCTTAATTAATGGCACAAATGGGAATAAAATATCCCTAGAGAAATTATTTATTATGTCAATGCTGACTAAAAAGAACATAATTGAATTCTAAACATTTATTTATTTATTTATTTATTTATTTATTTATTTATTTATTTATTTATATACAGAATTTTAATGTTTACACATCTTCCTGTGCCTAAAGTTTTATTTTTCTTCTCCGCTCGTCTCTCTCCATCCAATCCATGTCCTCCAGTCCCTTCTAGCAAGAAGAATAGTAGAAAGAGGGGCTGGTACAGGTTGAACTGTCTATCCCCTTGCTCTCATTCCAGTTCATATTTCCTGCATCCACGAGTTTCGAGGTCTTCCTCTCCTCCTTCTTCCAGGTGGACACCATTCCAATGTTTTCCTGGGTAATCTTTCTTCATTAGGGTCATATGCCTTTTCTAAATCCACATATGTGAAATGAACTTGTTGGTTGTTATTATTCGTTTTTCAATCAATTATTTTATCACAAATATGTGATCAATTGTAGATCTCTCAGACCTGAAGCCTGCTTGTACTTCATTCTCCTTATATTTATAATTTTCTTCCCAATAGTATTTGATTATTTTTCCATTTATACGGCTAAAAACATTCATTACGATGATTCCTCTATAATTATTGCACTCATCCTTTCTTCCTTTCTTATGAATGACTGATATCAACCCAATTTTCCATTTTACTGGTACACCTTCTCCGTTTAGGCATCTCTCAAAAAGGCTTCTTAACAATTCAAATAATTTCCTTGTACCATATTTAATTAATTCTGGCTGTACTCCTTCTTCCCCACAAACCGTTCCATTTTTTAAACTTCCAATTGCTATCTCTACTGTCTCAATATCTAAAAGTATACTCGTTCTGTTTTGATCATCCGTTTCCTCTGCAATTCCACTTAAAAATTCCAAACGATCTTCCGTCAATAGCTTGCTAAAATATAATTTCCATTCATTTAAAGAAATTCCCTGAATATTGTTTTTATTGTGTCCTGGCTAAACATACTATGTAATTAACTATTTTTTAACCATCAGAATTGTCATCGTTATCAGCGTCAACCATTTCCTCTGAAGCTTCATCTTTTGTTGTATGCGATTCCAGATCCTCTAATAAAAAATCATAATAGTGGTTATGTTTTTGTCTTATTCTTGTAAAATCACCAATATTTCGTATTAGTATATAACTGCACCTGTCTGATTTTTGGAGACAAAAATAATATATATATGAGAGTGAGAGACAGACAGACAGACAGATGTAGAGAGAGAGAGAGAGAGAGAGAGAGAGAGAGAGAGAGATAGAGAGAGAGATAGAGCAGTCTTTGGAGAGCTAGAAGATGAATTTATCATAAGTAATGCCACGAGTGATTTCCAATTTATCTAGAGAATTTGGAAATCAATAGTGGCATTTGTTAGGACTATTTAATGATAAAATTAAGCTGTTTACTCGTAAATCATTGTTTAACTATGGTTATTTTAAAATATTTATGTATTTAATGTAAACGGTGATGTTTGAAAACAAATAAAAAATGTGAGGTTATGTTCATTCACTGCAACTAGATCATATTATTTATTGCCAAATAGAAATTGGCATTTATCGAAAACCGACAAGCAACACACTAGCCATAAACAATAAATCGAGACATCCTTTTCAACATAAAATAAGTACATTCAAAAGCCTAATAAATAGGATGTTAAAACTCCCTCTAAATAAAGACAATTATAATAAAGAATTAAATTACATCAAACACATGGCAAAAATTAATGGCTACAACAAACAAATAATAAATAGCATTATAAACAAACAAAAAAGAAAAAACAACATTACCAACATAACCAAACTTGAAATAGAATCCAATGACAACAACAAAAAATGGATAACTCTCACGTACACTGGTAAAGAAACATTAAAATTGGCCAACACACTAAAAAAGCTCGATAAGAATATTAAAATAGCCTACAGAACTGACAACAAACTAAACAATTTAATAAACAACAACATCGAAGAAATAGATGAATTCGACAATAAAGGCATCTACAAATTAACATGTGCAGACTGCAATAAATTCTATATTGGGAAAACTAACAGAAGCTTCAACATTAGATTCAAGGAACATTTCAGAGATTTCGTTTACAATGGAGGAAAATCAAGTTACGCAAAACATGTAATTCAGGCTGGACACCGTATGCATAACATCGATAACACCCTCACAATAGTACATAGAGAAAACATTCCAATGAGAATAAATATACTGGAGGAAATCGCAATCCTAAGAGAAATCAACAGCAACCTGATTCTCAATGAATACACTCCTAATCCACACAATCCTCTGTACAAAATTCTCACAACCAAGTCAGTGCTTCAACAAGGGTCAACAAGAACGGACCTTATGCATTCTGCTGATGATGGGACTAGTCCCGAAAGGCCTACATAGTTTTAAAAGAACTTAAGTTGAGGAGACGGACCTTCAAGGTAACTATATTATAGTTTTTAACCGTACATTATATTATTGCCAAATAAGATCGCAATATTGTAAGAATGTACCCAAGTGGAGAAATAATGAAACACATCAAACTATATATTATAATCAACATTACGGGTTATTCATTAATTTTTTTAGTAAACAACTCAATAAAATCAAGGAATCTGTTCATTATATTCAATGTATTTGTTGGAGAAAAATAATGTTCTGTCCTGTTCAGAACATTAAAAAGGAGGAGCTTTCTTTATCACAAAAGCAGGAGCTGATAAAGAGAAATCGATAAAGAGTGAGATGAAACACGACTGTCATTGGTTGTAAAACAAAATTAATTGAAACGTGATTGGTCATTGACTAGCATTTGTGGCATGAGTTAAATAGTCTTAAAAAATCATTTTTTAGACTTGTCTGGTTTTTGAAACGAACCCTTAATTATTTATTTGAACTCCATTTCGTTATGTTAACTAATTTGTTATTTCTGATGTGATATGAACCATACTGATCCAGAAATTAGCCATACTTTTAGTCTAAATTTTAACTGCAAACATTTAATCTCACTGGAACTGCTTAAATTAATGGAATTACATAGCAAGTCGAAATTTGCTGGTTTACTGAATATAAATTTCTTTGTTAATTAAATTATATGTATCCAGTTTCATTGTCAGAAATGAAACATGGAGGCTTCTTGAATTTCGGTTTTCAGGTAAACCACAATTCTTGATGGCAGATTTTACTGATTGTGTTTTCAATAATCCAATTCATAAAATTTATAATAAAACTCCGTTGATGTATAATCAGAAAATTAAAATTATAATATACAATTTTAAAATAGTTTCTTGTAGATCCTTTTCCTCAACGTTGTAAAATATTAATTATCTGATTACTTTTCGGGTCTAGTCCCATCATCAGCAGAAGGAGCAGGAGATAGATCTCTATCTACTGCCCCTGAATGCAATACTGCCCATAGTTGTTCGTCTATTCTTAACACATTACCAGCCCATTGGAGTCTTTTCATAAGTAATGTCACGATCGATTTCAGAATAATCGATAAATTCACGATATCACCAAATGACAAGTGAATTTATCTAGAGGATTTGGAAATAAAGAGTGGCATGTGTTAGGACTATTTAACGAATAAAATTAAGCTGTTTACTCAAAAAAATCATTATTTAAATATAGTTACCGGTATTTAAAAATACTTACATACTTACCCTCTTACTAATAATCCATATAGGCCTATAACTTTTATACAAGGTTTATACATATCTCAGTTCAAAATTCTTACTAATAAACACTGTATTAGCTGTTCGGTGTATAAGAGGTGTACAACTTTACATGGGAATCGTTATACATGCCTCCAGCCTTGTTTAAGGATAGGACAACTAGACAAAATGTCGGACTTCAAGATCAACTGATTGTTTTTTTTATGATATTGATGAAAGTTTCCTTAAATAAAACTCAAAATGCAACACTTTAACGACTGTTTGATGGATGCACAGGACATAAATAATATTAATAAAACTCTGGGTAGGAAAATAAAGGCATCATAAAATGCCTTTTGTTACACTCATTCTCGATTAGACCTACTAATATTTTTAAATTGATCATTGATTCGCAAAAGAATATGTTCTACAATAATTGGTGTAGACAAGACTTAACCTAAATGTAGTTTCAATGCTTCATAATATTATATTAACAAAACTTTCTTGCATCATTAGTACATAATACATACCAATATAAAAATGTATTTAATTATAGAGGTACTATTTTTGCTGCCAGTTGGAGCTTCTGACTACGGTCCGTGAGGTCCTAGGTTCGATTCCCGATCAAACTGGATTGATTTTTTTTTTGGCTTAAAACGTTATTCTGTTGTCGGTAACATTTCCTACTATCTTATAACACTGCAATAATTCATAAGTAATGGGAAAAACTTTTATTGTTCGAAATTCTTGACGTTAGATGGCAGCACATTATCTGTGAAACTAATTCTACGATATATTTGACATAGCGTAAAGGAGAATATAAATAAATTAAAACACACTTATTTTTTCCGTACCACCCCAATTAGGGAATCTCTATTAATTCTTATCCATATTCTTTCTTACACAATTAATCACTAGTTGATGTTGTTTTATTTCTGTTACAAACTGCGCGTAATATTGTTCTGACGTCATAATGATGACGAATATGTGACGTATTGTTTGTAACGGTTGTATTGTTATATAGCTCCGGCACAACGTTTATTAGTAAGGAAATTATACATGATATACATAAGGCTTATACATTGTGTAACTAAACAACTGATGAAAGCATGTATAAGAGATTTTTATTAGTAAGACTGTTACAGCGATGTTTGAAAACAAATCAGACAAGTGTCGTTGTGTGTCATTTGTTCATCTAGTGCAACTTGATCATAAATATAATATTATGTATTGCCATCTGGTGTGGTACACTTGAAATATGATCGCAATATTGTAGGAATGCACCCTGGTGGAGAAAAAATGAAACACATCAAACTGTATAGTATAACCAACGTTATATGATATTAATTTACGTTTTTTAGGAAACAACTCAATAAAAGCATTATTTAAAAACACAATTATTGAACACACAATTATCAAATGTGTAGTTCGAAGTTCATTATTTGCTATATTCAATGTACTTGTTGGAGAGTCAGTCACTGCAACATAATGCTCTGACCTGTTCAGAATATTAAAAATCAGGAGCTTTCTTTATTATGGTAAAGGTAATTCATTAAACAGCGAGGTGAAACACGATTGTCATTGGTTGTAAAACCAAATTCATTCAAACGTGATGTCATTGACTCCCGTTTGAGGCATGGCTTAAATAGTCTCTGTAATAAATAACATCTGAGAATTGAGATTCCCTGTACAGATGTCTCAATTAGCTTCTTCTAATTCTCCAATGCTTTGTTTAATATTCTGACTTCTGATGCTGAAATAATCCTATAGATAGTTTGACTCAATTTTAGAATACTTCCACCTATGATTTTCCATACTACATTCTTGTCTTTACTATCATTTGGTACTATTTTGAATGTTTTGCAACTACATTTATAACATTTTTTACAATTATTAAATATTTATCTATGTATGCAAATTGCCTTATTTATCTTATAAGATAAAAATTAAAAATTAAAATGTGCCTGTTGGCAGGTGCCGTCGTCCTGAACTTTGTTAAAATGATGTATATAAAATATTAACTGTAGGCCTTTCGGAAGTTAACTTCCTCATCAGCAGGATGAGTATGCGCTACTAGGACCTAAGACGCTGTAGGCATTGCAGGTCCTGATGCGTCTCCAGTAGGAACTGATTCGTTTTTAAGTATCTCATATAAAGGATTGTATGTTTGGGGTGTGTTCTCATTCAAAAACAAGTTGTTGTCGACTTGTTTCAAGATTTCAAGCTCTTCCAGTAGATTGATTTTAGCTGGTATTATCTCTCGGTGAACTACCGATAAAGTGTGTTCAATTGTGTGCATGCGATGACCAGCGGTAATTATATGTTTAGCGCAGCTTGATTTGCCACCCGCGTACATAAAATTTCTGACGTGTTCCTTAAATCTTATGTTGAAGTATCTATCTCAAATTATTTTTTTTGAAGTTCTACAGAATCGTAGTGAATATGCGCGAACGCTTAAAGGAACTTCCGCTAGATGATGGAGATATCTATGAAATAGGATTGACCAACGATGTTCACTCACTTCATTTAGTTAAGTTCCGATGGGTCAAGTTAGTGTACATCAGATTAGTGTACACTTCATTAAAATACATCATCCTCTCATCGTGTCCTCTTTTCAGAAGGTCGACTTCAAATATGCCTCCAACCATCTACATCTTCCCATGATTTCCTCCTTTTTAGTTCTTTCCAATCATATCCTCTTTCTAGTAAACTTGTCTTCACTTGATTAAATCATGTTTCTTGTCTACCTCGTGGTCTTTTTTCCTTGTATCTTGAGATTTAGCAGTCTTTATGATAGACTTCATTAAATAATATGCATATAAATTATTTTATTAGGTTAGGAATTTATTACGAAGGTTTGTCATACCGGTTTCACACATATGTCTACCATCTAGCGGACGTTTGTTTAAACTTCCCACAAGTGCCCTGTGACTCTGTAGAACTTAGGAAAATTCATTAGTTGAAGTAATCTATTTTCCGATAGTTTTTGGCCTATTACCTTCCGGGTTCATTTTCTATTTCAATTTCCAAAAGTACTTCTCTTACTGCATTTACACTTGGTAGGAACGAAAAGCAAGTATTTAGTAAGTAATAAAGAATAATGAAGAACTAGTGGAAACATTTTACTCTGTGTGTTACGTTTAATTTTATAACAGAAATATAGCAACAATTCTCTTAGTGTGAAGATTTCCGTTCTATTTTCCTTTATTTTATTCTGTGAAGTGGGTTTTGGCAGTGCTGCGAGGTCGCATCTGGTCCTAGAAGTCAGCCCCTCTCCTAGTTTATATAGGAGAGCTGCAGGTTACAAGTATAAAAATTGCTACTTCCCACAATTTACAATAAATGTCGTACTGGAACGACCCCATCACAAGTAAACTACCTTCCGCATCAGACGTGGCAGAGTTTTTCCTTCCTCGGCCATCCCTTACTGTCTACCATGAGAATTCACAATGATTTTTAACTCTTAAAATATCCTATCAAAATGAAAAATATGTGAATAAGAAAATCGCCAAATTTACACAAATCTTAGGAATAATAAATAATACATTAAAAGCTAAATTAGTACAAAAGCCCACAAGAATAAAAATGTATAATACTTTGGCATTACCCTTCTTTTTATTCGGAAGTCAGATTTGGAAATTAAGAAAAAGAGACAAAAGCAGAATCAAAGCAACGGAAATGAAATTTCTCAGAAGTACAGCAGGATACACTCTTTTAGATCGAAAAAAAAATGAAGAAATATTAGAACAGTTGGATGTAGAATCAGTAGAAGAAAAACTCAACGGACATAAATTAATTTGGCTACACGATGTAAAAAGAATGGAAAATTCAAGCATCTCAAAAATGATGTTGCAATATAAGCCAAAAGCACATCGTCAACCAGGAAGACATCTTAAAAGGCTGCTGGATGAGGCCGAAATAGGTATACAAAGGCCTAATTCGTGACGGATGTTGATCAAATTGGCAAAACACAAATTAGTAGTGTCAGTTATTTAAATTTTTCCTTTTATACATTTCATTGAAAACATTTAATAAGAAGGCAGATGAATATTCAGGCAATACTAGTAGTTGAATGGATGGGAAAAAGATCATCATCATCATCACTCCAGGGATTAGGCAATTGCCCGTTCCGACTTCATAATGCATCAGCCCAACGTCTTCTAGGTCTTCCAACATCACGTCTTCCTCTTGCTTGATAATTTCTTGCTAACAATGGATATCTCTCCTTACTCATTCCATGCATGTGATCAATCCATTTCTGTCTGTAATTCGTGACTTTATCCAATAAAGGCTGTACTTTCAATTCTTCTCTTATATCCTCATTTCTTATTCTATCAAGTCTTGTACATCCTTTTACTTGTCTTAGGAACCTCATCTCCGCCGTCTGTATTCTATCCTTCTGTTTTTTCACTGGAGCCCAAGTTTCACATCCATACAATATTGTGGGAACCGCCATAACGTTATAAATTTTTATCTTGGTTTCTTTTCTAATTTTATTTTTGAATGTTTTCTGTATTGTTCCACACACCGTCTGAAATTTATTTATTTTGGAGTCAATATCTCTTTCCACATTGTAGCCAACATCACAGCCCCAAATATTTGAAACTAGACACCTGTTCTATACTTTGATTTTCTAAAATAATTTTGGATCTCACTGGATCTCTTCCTCTAAAAGCCATGATTTGAATTGAAACAACATATATCCCACATGACACCAGGTAGAAATGTACGCACAGCAAGAGATAAGTTACCAGAGGATAGGAGAAGGAAACCTGGAAGATCAAACAAGAGATGGAGGATCTATTATTTGTTATAGGACCATGACCTATTCCATCCAGAATTAATAGATCTTCCATCTCTTCTTTGATCTTCCAGGTTTCCTTCTCTTATCCTCTGGTAACGTATATATATATATATATATATATATATATATATAAAGTCCGGGCTGTGGTCTCGAGGTAGCGTGCTGCCTTGTCACGCAGCGGGCCCGGGTTCGATCTCCGGTCGGGGCAGTTTTCCTGGGTGAGGTTTTTACCGGGGTTTTTCCTCACCTGTAAGATAAATGTCAGGAAAACTTTAAGGCCCAAACGGTCCCCGGAATCATATGGCCATCATTATCATCCGTATCATTATCATCATCATCATCATCTTCGCCGGTGTGGAAAGCAACGGGAAGCTACCACACCTACAATTCCCTAGTAAAACTGCAAAGTATAGCATGAAAATGCTTTGATTGCAGTGAAAGAACTGCCCTTGGGCAGAATTACTATGGATGGACATAATATATATATATATATATATATATATATATATATATATATAAAAGATTTCAATGGTCAGTTTTCTCTGATTCTTTTTTTTTTGGAATACGGTACCTTGCTCGTTTTATTTTAACATATACAGCGTTTCGTTGCAAAAAAATGAAAATTTGTGCTGTTAGAGCGATTTTTAAATTATGAGGTCAGATGAACCTGTACTCGGTTGCAGACTGTTGAGAAGTTCACAGAGAGCACGCAGTATCTCCTGATGAGGTCTTGCGCAGCAGTAGACGAAAAATAACGGGACCACGACCTATCAGCCCGGAGGACGAACCAAATAAGGATTATGACAAATTGAGTTTACCACAACATAGCTATAGTAATGTCTCAGGCTATGGTATTGAATCACAAAAACTCTCTAATTCACACTGTTTCCCCATATTTATTGACACTCTTAAATTCTAAACCATGCTATGTCCATGGAGTTCGTATAATTTAGAATTAATTATTAAAATTAATAAAAAATAACTTATTGTTAAACATCTTAAAAAGTGTACATTTATAATTGTGTTCCCTTTCCAATATCTCATACACAATTTACGTATATTTATTACATTTTGCACTTTGCATAATTCTGCTGCTAAATCATGCTAAGTCCATTTTTAAAATTTTATTTTGAAGGACAAAACAACAGCCTGGTTGTTCTTTTTAATATTAAAATGTACCTTTTAGCATGTCTTACATGGAGATTACGTTATTTGAGAATGAAATTCTTAGGAAAATTTTTGGACCGAAGAGAGATGAACAGACAGGTGAATGGAGAAGACTACTTAACAGTGAACTGCATGGTCTTTATAGGAAGCCAGATATAATAAGAACAGTTAAGTCTCGTAAATTGCGATAGGCAGAGCATGTGGCACGAATGGAGAATGAAAGAGGTGCATGGAAGCTTCTTGAAGGAAAAGAAGCAGAGGGAAAACGTCCAGTTGGTAGACCAAGAATGAGGTGGGAGAATAACATTAACTATGATTTGAGGGACGTAAATTATACAGGGAATGATTGGAAAACATTAACACAGGATACGGATTATGGAGAGCTTATGTCCGGGCGGCCATGAACCTACGGGTTCGATAGTGCCAGTGAGTTAGTTAGTTAGTTAGAATGTCTTACATAACAAAAAAATCAGAATAAAAAATTCAGATAACTCGATTAAACAGTTTTATGCTTCTCCTGAAAATAAAAAAAAATGGACATACAATGTTTTGGAATTCAGGTCCCCAAAATATGTTCTTCTTCTTTGTATATTATAATAATAAATTCACGAGAGACAGCGGGTCATCGGTCGAACTGCCATCTGATGGCTATTATAACAAGTAAGCATATCTATATCATATGGCCATCATCATCACCATAATCCTTATCATTATCATCATCCTTATCATTATCATCATCCTTCACCGGTGTGGAAAGCAACGGGAAGCTACCACACCTACAATTCCCTAGTAAAGCGGTCCAACCTGTACCAGCTCCTCTCTCAACTATTCTTCTTGCTAGAAGGAGAGTTAAAGAAGGGAAGCATAACATGAAAATGCTATGATTGCAGTGAAAGACTTGTCCTCGGGCAGAATTACTATGGATGGATGGATATATATATATATATAATATATATATATATATATGTATATATATATAATCATCAACATCATCGTCCTTCACGGATTAGGTCTTTGCCTGTTCCGAACTCACATCTGTTCAGCCCAGCGCTTTCTTGGTCTTCCCACCGATCTTCGTCCTCCAGGATAATACATTAATGCCATCTTTGGTATGCTATCCTCTGTCATTCTTTGCAGGTGTTGTATCCAACTGTTCCTGTGTTCTTCTATTTGTTGAAGAAGTGTTTGTACTTTAAATTTCTCTCTAATATTCTCATTTCTAATATATTCTTCTCCTGTACAACTTTCCACAGCCCGTAGGAATCTCATTTCCACTGCCTGAATTTTACTTTTTTATTTTTCCTTCAAGACCCAGGCCTCACTTCCATGCATCACTACTGGCAGTGCCATCGTTGAGTAAAGTCTTACCTGCATATCCTTTCTTACTTTTTTTTAAAGAAAAAACATAAATCTTAAACAATCCTACCCACTATACACTGAAAATGATCATAATATATATATATATATATATATACATACATACATAATAAAGTAACTCACTGGCACTATCGAACTCATAGGTTCATGGCCGCGCGGACATAAGCTCTCCATACATCCCTATCCAGAGCTAATAATTTCCTATTATCCCTGTATAATCTACTTCCCTCAAATCATATTTAATGTTATTCTCCCACCTCATTCTTGGTCTACCAACTGGGCGATTTTCTTCTGGTTTTCCTACAAGAAGCTTCCATGCACATCTTTCATTCCCCATTCGTGCCACATGTCCTGCCCATTGTTGTCTACGAGACTTAACTGTTCTTATTATATCTGGCTTCCTATAAAGACAATGTAATTCACTGTTATGCAGTCTTCCCATTCACCTGTCTGTTCATCTCTCATTGGTCCAAAACTTTTCCCAAGAACTTTATTCTCAAATGCCCATCATCTCCTTTCCTCCCTTAAAGTAAGAGTCCATGTTTCGTATCCATATAATATAACTGGTAGAATAATTGTTTTATATATTTTCAGTTTAACGTTTTTTGAAAGGAGTTGGGACGTCAAGAGTCTGTATAATGCGTAATAGCCTGCATTTCCAGAATTGTGCCTATGTTTAATTTGTTTTTGCATCTCATTCCTGTTTGAGATTATTGTTCCTAGGTATTTGAATTCAACCACTTCCTCAAAATTTCACTCATTTGTCATTAGCTGTCCATTTCCATTAAATATAATATATTTCTTCGTGTGACCATATATTTAGTTTTATTGGTATTTAGTTCTAGTCCTAATTTCTTAGTGTTACTCAATAGTGTGTGCGTGTTGTCCTTTAGTATCTCCTCGCTATCGCCCAATCGTACTACATCATCAGCATAAACTAACAGCTAATTAATACCATTGAGTCGTAGCCATTTTCATCCTCTAAAGATTTGTTGGCATGCTCTAGTACAAAATTAAATATTAGAGGAGATAGTGCATCTCCTTGCTTTGGCCCATTGTGGATTTCAAAAGATCGGAAAATTGTTTACCTACACGCACCCTACTCTTTGTGCCATTTAGACACATTCGTATAAGTCTAACTAACTTTTTAGGAATTCCGAACTCCAGCAGGATACTATATAACTTCTCCCTCTTAATTTAATCTTATGCCTTTTTGAAGTCCACGTATAGTTGATGTACAGTACCATTATATTCCCATTTCTTTTCTAAAATCTGTCTTAAGCTAACTATCTGATATGTTGTAGACCTGTTTCTTCTAAATCCACGTTTATATTTTAAGATTTCTAATTTTTTCTGCATTTCAATTTTCTTATTGATGTTTCTAATTCATCCAATGTGAATAAATCGCATCCTTCAAATGTATTATCTACTGGAGTGTGAGATTGTTCATTCTCATTAAACCACAACTTTTTATAATGTTCAACCCATACTTTTGGTTCAATAACATTTATATTGGTTGTATCTTTTCTCTTATTTATCAGCCTATAGACATAGTCCCAAACAAGGACTCGCAAAAGCTATACTGCTCCGCCGATAAAGGAGCTTTACCGCCGTTTACTCGCGCTTATTAGTATTTTAAATGCAAAATCTTGCCTGCCATATACATCATACACAATGAATCAATAAGAAATGAACTGGAGATATTTTCAATAGTTGACAAACTGGAAGAGCACAAATACCAATGGAAAGAATATTTAGACAAAATGCAAAATACAAGATTACCCAAAAAGATTAACACCTACAAACCACATGGAAAAAGATCTTTGGGACGGCCAAGGAAACGATGGACTTGAGACCGGAACAGGTCGCATTGACCTAATCCTGGAAAGGAAGAAGAAGAAGAAGATTTCTAATTTTTTTTCTTTAAAAAACATTTTTGAGAACAATCTCAATAGCTTCATTCGTTGGGAATTCGTTAGAAATTATACCACATTTTGTGGTTATCTATATTCTCATTATTTTGTGACCTCCTTTGCTTTTTACCTGTGTTCTGCATTTGTTCAGGAAGTGGTTGTAAGAAGACGTTTATTCAATTGTCATTGAAGATTTTTTTTTGGAACGTCGTGTACTTTTAGAAGGGGAAGTTTGATCGCCTTGAAATGGTATTGAACGTCCAGGAGATTGACAAGGCAGGGTGAGAAATGTGCAAAGGTGCGCTGTAAACAGCGTGTCACAGTGCCAGACACATGGCGGCGGCGCCAGAGAGACAATCATCCGGTTAATTTAATTATCACCACGTGCAGCCAGAAAAATACACCAGGCACAATAATAATACCAATTAAACCACAATATTGTTTAACAGCCTGCACCGGCGGCCACACAAACTTCTTCATTACTTCAATTTACTAGAAAACACCACCACTGTGCTCTCCTTGCCTCTCGTGCAGTACAGTAAAAGCTCCTTATCGCGGGTTAAAAAATTGCTATACAGTTCCTGTATTCGCGGCTAAAATTTTCTTTATTCACGGATTTAGTCGGTATATTAGACGGATTAGTAATGATTATTAACGCTTTGGTAGCTTTTATTACTGCAGGCACCTGCCAAGGCGACTTTTACAAAGAGCGATTCAAACCAAATGGACAAATTAATATCAAAGTAAAACAAACCTTATTGTTACTAAGCCTAAAGTTCATTGTTAAAAACCACCATATTTCACGTGCCGCTATGTTCGTTGATAAATTCCCCGCGCCGGAACCGAGTGCTTAAAGTAGGAGGTCTTGGCCACAGCTACGGGACGTGTCTTCATGGGGGAAGAAATTTTCTCGTGGAATTTCGGCCAGTAGGGACCAGTGCTCATCCAACATCGTGAGGCATTTGGGTAGCTACAATAAGTAGCTACTCCAGGTTGAGAAAATCATCTATAACGGCTGAGGGACCCGACATGCTGACTACGTGTCACCCCTATATAGTTTTTTTGTTTTACTTTTCGGTGTCTAATAAGTACGATCGATGAAAATACGTATGTTTATTAGATAGAAGATAGGGGCAGAGGGAATCTCGTTACTCCTTTCATGCGCGTCACTAATTAGATGACGAGGCATTTGGCTATTCCTAGTCACCCAACCGGGGACAACTTATAACCTTCTTTTTTTTTTTTTTTTTTTTTTTTTTTTTTTTTTTTTTTTTTTTTTTTTTTTTTGGCGAGGCGTTGGAACCTCTGCTACCCGAGGGCAGCTGGTGGGAGTGGAGAGCAACTGACACTAGGACTGTGCAATTATCCATACTCCCAGAGATTAACGAGACCTAGCGATGGCACGACCACTATCGGGGAGTGGTTCCTAATTTGGAAAAGCTTCTTGGTTAAGTTAATAACCAAGGCTTGGGGAATCAGGCAAGCGGGACCCCCAAGGGGGATGATCTTAGTTCGTCTCCGACCATTAAGGTGCAAGAGAACCTTAACAGGGAAAACCTCGCGAAGGTGTTCACCCTGCTATTGCAGGCCCGCCGCCCTTGCGCACACTATCAGTCTATAGCCATAGTCCCAAACAAGGATTCGCAAAAGCTATGCTCGCCGATAAAGGAGCATAAGAGAGCCGTAGTTACTCCCGCCGTTTACCCGCGCTTCTTGAATTTCTGGTAGACCAAGACGTTTCTAGGCCTGTCGCGTCGTGGAGATTTTTTAACTGTTTTAGTCACAACAGAAATGAACATATTTTAATGGACGTTGGCATATACTGTACTAAATCTCTGGAGATAAATTTCAATCTGTCGTACTTTAATGCTAAAACGCAGGTACTTGCACCAATATATAAAAGACTCTGAAGTTAATTAGAGTGAAACAGATATCCCATAATTACATTACCGTAAATGAGTTGCAGTGGCGCCAAGCGTATCTGGAAATGCCATTAATTAAGGTTTTTATATTTCTATTTCGTGAAAGCGTTACCATGTCTTGAGTGTCATCAAACCGTCGTTTTAGATTTTCTTGCGCTGAATAGTGAGGTCTTAATTTTATTTGGATTTCTGGCAGCACGCCTTCCTCTTTTCCTTCATTGCCAAGTAGTAAATGCGGGCTTTCCCAGTATAATTTATAAACATTAAAGCACAAATATATATTGCACAGGTAGGAAAGAAAAACGGACCTTCAAAAATTAAGCTTCCAAGTGACTTAAGACTATTGCGTCAGTTTTATATATCTAGTTTTATGCAAGAGAAAACAGGGGTTAACAATAATATATTGTAGCAGTTGGCCGAGGGTTCGTCTTCACGTAGTTCGTGACGTAAATAATCACACAGATTATCATAAGTAATGCCACGAGTGGTTTCCAATTTATCTAGAGAGTTTGGAAATCAAGAGTGGTATTTGTTAGGACTATTTAACTAATAAAAGAAGGCTGTTTACTCACAAATTGTTACCGGTATTTAAATATAGTTCTTTTAAAATATTTACGGCGATGTAAAGGTAAAGGGCGATGTTTGAAAACAAATCAGAAATGTTTGGTTGCCTTTCATTTGTTCATTACTGCAACTTGATCATACTATTTATTGACAAATAGGATCGCAATATTGTATGAAGAAAAAATAGTGGAGAATAAATAAAACACATCAAACCGTATATTATAACCAATATTATAGGTTATTAATTAATTTTTTTAGGAAACAACTAAGTAAAATCAGTATTTAAAACACAATTATTGAACACACAATTATCAAATGTGTAGGTCGAAGGAATCTGTTCATTATTTGGGATATTCAACGTGTTTGTTAGAGAGTCAATCACTGCAAAATAATGCTATACCATTTCAGAATATTAAAAAGGAGGAGCTTTCTGTATTTTGGTAATCAAAATTCCATAATTATTGAGGTGAAACACGACTGTGATTGGTTGTAAAACAAAATTAATTGAAACGTGTTTGGTCATTTACTCCCATTTGGGGCATGAGTTAAATAGTCATATATATTCGTATTCTAAGTGTTCTGCCCTGGGGCAGGACATTCACTGCAATCATAGCATTTTCAGGCAATGCTTTGCAGCTTTGCTAGAGAATTATAGGTGTGGTAGCTTCTCGTTGATTTCCATACAGTGGGATGATGATGATGATGTTGTTGTTGGCCAGATGATGTTGGGGGACCTTTCGAGCCTCTAAGCTTTCTGACATTTGTCTTACAAGTGAGGAAAAACCCCGAAAAAACCTCACCCAGGAAGCTTATCCCGACCGGGAATCGTCATACCCGGACCCGCTGCGTGACAATGTACCTCGAGAACACAGAGATTGATTTGATTTCAAATTAGTTCAGTTCCGTGGTTCTTCATCATAGCCTAATATATAGCAGATATCATGGTTAAAGTCATATGAAGATGGGCTATATTTAACCCATTGATTTCAGGTTTAAATGCTCAACGCATTTCCCTAGAAACATATTACCGTAAATTATATTGACCATTTTCAGACATTCAAATCAAACAAAAGTTAACGGTACTTGAGATCACAATAATGGGTGAAGGCAAAAATAAAGTCCTCTATTATTCATAAATAATTCCAATGGATGTACAAAATATTGCAAAATATATAACAGCAGACTGAAGCTAGTGTACCTCGTCTTGTGAGTTGAAGGTCGTTAAACAGCCGGTGAGTCTATCTCGTCTTTTGAGGTGATTGGGTTAAGCTGTATCTTCAGGAAATAACCACTTTAATGGATTTTTTGGACCTTTACATACCATGCATCACTAATGAGGTAATGTGTAATATGTAAAGGGTGCAAGAAATACTTTAAAGTGATTCTTTCCAGAAAAAACAGCCTCAACATAGCCGTTCTTCATATGACTTTCAGTGTGGAACTCACTATAGATCTCATGGATTCTTCACGATACTGATTGTCGTTCTTGTTCAGGAACTATGCAAATCTTCTTTGTATCGTTCCAGGTTTATTATAGTTTGTTTGTCAGGAGAATAGATAGTAGCTGGAATGTTGGCCTGATGAGTACAAACAACACCAATGCTTGGGCTCTCTTCCCTAATAGTGGCGTTGCTATCAATGGTAACTGCATTTAACAAATAGTGCAAGGAAAAAAAAAACATTTGTGGAGGCGAATGCTTTCTTCAGTGATTATACAAATTGGTGCACTTGTCCATACAGTAGTTAATCCCTCGCTCCCCTTCTTCAGATTCCGATACTCTTCTCGTAAGTAACGAACTTTTTGTATCGCCGAAACAAGTACAAAGTTAAGTGATCCAACCACAGTTCATAAGAGCGAAAAATTAAGACACGAGGTAACTACTTATGGGAGACTCGGAATTAAAGAAAGAGGGATTTGTGCTTGTTATCAGACGGATTAAAAAAACTTTAATCTCAGATAAAATTATATAATGATCACAACTTTGACACATAATATAACGCTAATGTACCTTAGGTGAAATAGGGCTTATCAATTTCGGATGTATCTATGTATGCATGTATGTACCCCATTCGTCCTATGTGGGAACATGGGTTTTCCCTAGCGGGGGTTTCTTAGCAAAGCATAATTCACTTACGCTTATTTACCTACAGATGCCAAGGAATGACATGTGGTTAGTACATCACCTCAATGAGACATCTAGTAGACAACTATGGTATTACTTGGATGGATGAGGGTCGGTTATATTTTGCATAGAGGCTTTTTTTATTTAGGCCTGCGGTTCTTTTACGAGCCTGAAAATCCTTAGACTAGAGACCCACGGCTTAAAGTCCGTCCCGGAGGACTTGTCCCTTAGACTTTACCGCCCTAAAAATCTATCGACCCCGGCCGGGTTTGAACCCGCGACCCTTGGGACTAGAAGAAAGGAGTATAACCAATAGATCACCGCGGCCGACCAATAACACTTTTTTTTATCTCAGAAAGAAAAATACATGATTCTGATAGTATTTTTTCTTTTGAATTCAAATATGATATCGGGTTTTCTCCATCAGGCAATGTTTCCGAGAGACAGGAATTTATAATTTCAAACACTTTAATATTTTCTACATTCGTAACTACACAATATTCGAACATTCGGACTCACCTAGAAAGTAAGGAATGACGATTTTCTGCTATATTTCGCCTGTGGAGCATCCCTCTTGATGGTCCAACAATAATCGGCCAGCATATTAAGAATCATTTGCCTTGATATCTCTTTTCCATAGCTGAAATCATTAAAGTTAGCTCATTTGGTTTGATTTTACAATGGACAAATGGACGAAAAACGTTTATTAAAAAAATAATTATTTAAATCCATTAATTGAAATTGAAATAAAAACAAACTGTGGGTGATGGAGAAATTCCTAATACATATTTGAAAACACAATAAAAAAACTGCATTAAGTACAATTATTGGGACTCATGAGACAAAAATCATGTTGACCAGTGTAATTAATCATAATATCAGTCGGATTGCCAACCCTACGTGATGGCTACCTTTATCCCCAGAACTAGTTCGGTACTCATTTCGGTTAGAGACTAAGACGGCAATGATGCCGCCAGAAGTATTAGTCCAGTTTCAAAATTTTGTCTCAATCTGTATTTCATCCCTCAATTTTCCGGCTTGTAGCGTGTTGCCGAGCCAAATACACTGACGCGTGCCTTCAAGCGACCTAAAGTAGTGTTATTAATGGCCAGGACTTCTCTGATGTTTAATTAGTAGGGGCAATGCTCTTCTGAAAACTATAAAGAACAAATGGCGGAATAAACAATCAGCCAGGTTGTAAACTTCCGTTGAAAGGCAAGAGATAACATTCAGTCACCCACATATCCGGTACGTAACATCCGCCGGACCGGTCTGTGCTTCATCTTATTCTCGTTACACAGTGCAAGTGAAATATTTTATGTTAGTTTTAACTCTTCTACAATCAGTTATTTTAATACCTGTAACCATTACATTGTTTGTGAACATATCCTACTAGTCCAAGATCCGGCTTCGAGTGTATCAACAAAATCTATTTTTTCATAAAATTGTAAATTACTGAATACATTTTTGACGAGTTGCCTATTAAAATTCGGCCGCCAGTATGTTTAATTAAAATATAATTAATTTATTCGAAATAATTTGATTCACTTGTTATTAAAATAAATTATAATCCAGTTCGCAGAAATCGATGTACAGAGCTTGAAAAGTTTTGGTTGCCATTGCACACTTGGCCGTAAACCTCCTCGCGACTACAGCAGGCTGTGACACCAATCAGTAATAAAATGGCGGTAAGTACGTATTTAATGTTTTGTATTGTTCCCTCGCCACGCCGCAGCGTAGTGGTTATGGCACTGAGCTACAAGCCGGAGAGTCGAGGGTTCAAGTCCCGTTGGGATTTTTAAACTGACCCAAACCCTCTGGCGGCACTATGAACCCTGGGGTCGACTCTCAGCCTCTAACGGAAATGAGTAGGCCTACCAGACGCTTCTTCTGGGGATACACGCAGGGCTGACAACCCGGCTGACATAAAGTGCCGATTGTCTAGAAAAAGTGGGAGCCTTAACCTCCTACTACCCCAAGGGCCTCCGGGCCTGTTGTGGGATCAGTTTACTTTTTTATTGTTCCCTCGCAGCGGGAAGTAAAGCCACTGCCCTTTATGTATACTACGTACAATGTATAAACAAAAATATATCCAAAAGGTATTGTTAATATACATTATTCGAAACAAATCACTGCATTTTAAATGAATTGAACTTTATTTGAAACAATATAGAAGAATTAAACGTACTTGCCGCCATTTTATTGTTGATTGGTGTCACGGCCTGCTGTAGCCGCGAGGAGGTTTACGGCCAAGTTTGCAATGACAGCAAAAACTTTTCAAGCTCTATAGATCGATTTCTGCGAACTGGATTGTAATTTATTTTAATAACAAGTGAATCAAATTATTTCGAATAAATAAATAAATTATATTTTAATTAAACATACTGGCGGCCGAATTTTAATAGGCAACTCGGCAAAAATGTATTCAGTCATTCACAATTTTATGAAAAAAAATAGATTTTGTTCATACACTGGATGAACATAGTAATATTGCAGCCGGATCTTGGGCTGTACCGTTTTACTTGCTTTCCTTTTCAACGAAATCCAATGGAATGAATCAATTCAGAGCGTTCACAAGAACATATTAAAAAAAAACATACGTATTTTCATCGATCCTACTTAGTAGACACCGAAAATAAAAAAAAAAGATATGTAGGGGTGGCATGTGGTCAGCTTGTCAGGCCCCCAGCCGTTATAGATGATTTTCTCAACCTGGAGTAGCTACTTCTTTTAGCTACCCAATTGCCTCACGATGTTGGATGAGCATCGGTCCCATACTGGCCGAAATTCCATGATAAAATTCTTCCCCATGGGGACTCGAATTGAAAACGATCATTACATTGGTATAGGGCCTATACTGGTGTACCATTCATCTTGTGTACTAATATTAACTTTTATGTTTATAGCTAGGCAAATTATATAATTACCTTAACGTTGTAAGCTGTATTTACTATCTCCTACTTCCACATTACGTCACTCACCCACGTCCTCTTCTGATTTGCTGTCTTTATTCACAACCAGGGAATCCAAACAGTGGCTGACGGACGGTAATACATTAGAAAGATAGCGATTGGTTAATCACAGTGATGACGGGTGACATTGTTACTGCCAAAACTCGAAGCATGCGCAAACCGAGGAAATTTTATTAGCTGCCAAGATTATACACTGGTATTGGAATTGTTCTTTTTAGTAGTAATTTTACAATGCACAAATAAATGAAACATAGGGTCAATTCTAGAAATACATGCTATTATGCATTACAGGGACTCTTGTCCCAACTCCTTTAAAAAAACGTTAAACTGAAAACATATAAAACAGTTACTCTCCCAAATACTCTGACTTTAAGGGAGGAAAGGAGATTACAAGTATTTGAGAATAAAGTTCTTCGGAAAATTTTTGGACCAAAGAGAGGTGAAGACTCGAGCGATTGGAGAAGACTACTTAACAGTAAGCTACATTATATGTGTAGGAAACCAGATATAATAAGAACAGTTAAGTCTCGTAGACTGCGATGGGCAGGACATGTGGACGAATGGGAAATTAAAGTGGTGCATGGAAGCCTCTTGTAGGAAAACCAGAAAGAAAATGCCCAACTGATAGTCCAAGAATGAGGTAGATGAATAAAATTAACCATGATTTGAGGGAAGTAGATTATACACGGGATGATTGGATAACATTTGCTCAGTATAGGGACGTATGGAGAGTTTATGTCCCCACTGCCATGAACCTAAAGGTTCCATAGTGCCAGTGAGTTAGTTAGGTTTAGTTAGCAATTTTAGAACCAGGGTATTGATTAGAGATTTGGTTTATGTACCTATATTCTTGATGAAGATAAATTGACGTCATATATTTCCCAAATAGCACTACATAATTAATTCATTGTACTGTTTAAGACGAGTTCTAGAATGTTCAGAATGCCTTTCTGAATTAACAAATAACGTAGACTACTACCAACCGAAACAACAATAACACAACGGAAGGCCATTGTATGTTCAATCTCATTGGATGATCTGGAATAATTAAATTGACATTACAGCAGTTTTATTTTTTAATAAAGCTAAATTTGATTTTACATATTATGTAGTGTCATTTCTTCTTCGGCTTTCCCCCACTTATAGGTTTGCCGTCTTCAGTTTCCATTTATTTCTATCATTCCATCTCCTTCTTCCAAATTCTTATCATTCATTATAGTTCTGACATAAGTTTTCCATTTTCATCTTGGTCTGCCACGTTTATTTCTTCCAAGGGGTGACCATTGGCATATATTTTTTGGCCATCTTTCATCTTCCATTCTCTGTACATGGCCATACCATGCATGAGTTTGATTTTCAATCCTCTTAACAACAGATGTGGCGACGTTCATTTCTCTCCAAAGGAATTCATTTCTTATTTTATCCTGTCTTGTTTTTTTGAAGCCTTTTCTATGATAATCAAATTCAACTGTTCTAAATGTAGTGTCATTTAAGGTAAGTAATTTACAGTGATGCTCTGAACATGACTTTTGCTTATTTGAGATGATCCCTTTCGAAATAGTTATTTATTAACACAAAAATGCATTATATTATTTTTTTTTAAATTCTTCTTTAAAGAGTATATTTAAAATACAGTGAATACATTATGTAGTGCTATTTGCAAAAGTTATTACGTCACTTGATTATTAAACAAGGATGGAAATACATGAGCAAAATCGTCATACTTATGTTGGCCTCTTGTTCTAAAATTATTTCCAAAAATAAAAATGTGAAAACAAATTTAAACATAAAATTTATTATAGGTGCATAAGCTATACTTGAATCACAATCGTTTTGGCCTGGGAATAAGGAGACAATACAACACGTGAAACATTTCAATTATTTAGGATGCAATGTATCATACTGCCAGATGGATGATATTAATATTAAATTAAGTAATTTTTATAGAATGTGTGGCACTATAAAACGGACATTGAAAAATAAAACTTTGAGGAGTACACAATTACAATTTTACAAAATTATGGCAGTGCCTGTCTTAACATATGCAAGTGTGAATTGGACTCTTAACCGTTCAGACAGAAGAAAAATAGTAACTGCAGAAATGAAGTTCTTACATTCAGTAGCAGGTATGACGATTTTGGACAGAAAAAGAAATTAAGATTTTAGAAAAGACTTCAATATTTTTAATTTAACAAATAGAATTGACAACATGAGAAACAACTAGTATGAAGACGTTAGAAAAATGCCTACAAATACGAGTAGAATCCCTCAGCTGTCATTAAAATACAAACCAATAGGACATAGAAGTGTTGGACGCCCATTTACTAGATGGGAAGATTCATTAAAACCCGCTTGATGTGAAGGCAGGTCAAAAGGCATAATTTCATGAAGTAAAAGAAGAAGAAGAAGAAGAATAAGGAGACTAAAAGGCAGAGATAAGTGGTCGAACTGCTACGTGCCGTCCAGTAAACAAAACAAATCAGACAGGATTGAACGTTTATTACTAGTTCGCTAGTTCACTCTGAAGTGAAAGGAAATGACCACGCTAATAGGAATAGAAGATATTGCTTCGCTGGAAATGTGTCCTATCAGCATTGCGGTATATGCTATGCACTTGCATGCTATGGACGGAAGGCGTAGTCTTCATTCCATCTCCCTCCCTCACAAGCCAAAAATATTGTGATCCTACTATAAACAAGAGACTCTGTGTGTGTGTGTGTGTGTGTGTGTGTGTGTGTGTGTGTGTGTTTGTGTGTGCCAGCAAAGTTGGACCATTAGGAATAAGAGTTCACTAGAAACGAAAGTTTAAAAATCACTCTAGCGGGCGAAATTTTCATTTCTTCGCAACGAAACTCTGTATATACCTTTGAAATAAAACCGAATAAAGTATTCTCCAACTATAATTTTATATTGTGACTAATATTTAAACGGAATTCTAATACGATTTGTATTCATACAGTCAATTTAGAATGCATAGCTCTATAGATAGATCATCGGTTGATTAATGTCTTTGGCATCGTCCGATTCCTAATAGCCAATTTTGTCGGTCCATCCAATCTCATGGTTGTATATGTTTCTCCTCCATGCATAAATATATTCCCTGACTCTAGGAAGTTTTAGGTCTTCGACTGCCTCGTCTTCCCTCAGGTTTGCATTACCAAACACATTTTGGTAGCTGATCCTCTTCCATTCGCTGGACATGTCCGTACCATCTTAATTGCAGAGTTTTAATATAATCTAAAATAGTATATTCAATCTTCATTATCTCCCTTATAACTGAGTTTCTAATTTTTTCTCTTCTTGAAATTCTTGCTACATATCTGTACGCAACAAAAATGTATTATTTACCTAGAAATCCATTCTCCAGTGATGAGTATCTCTAGGCTTCGAGGAACTGGTATCCTCGACACACGATTGGAAGGTGGAGCGTCATAATCTGCACACAATATCACGTGGAGCAGGGAAGGAAGGTTGTTTAAACGTTGACAGATGGTGCAGCGAGGATAAGGGGTTGTAGAAGAGGAGGATGGGGTTAAAAGGTCTTCTACTAGAAAGTAACCCCCCAGCACGTATGGGATTCTGCAGATCTAACCTTAACTGAGGGAGAAATGGAGACGTGATCAATCAATGTGTTGTGGGAGGGACGTCCCTGGAGGGGCATTCAAAGTGGACATCCGTCATCTCAAAGGTGTGACACGGTAAAACTTGAATCAATACACCATCCTTTCACTCGAGACACCAGATACTGTCAAGTCTAAAGTAACTCGGTTCAACTACGTGTTACTATTTTATAACAAATGTTCTTTTTACTTATATTTTATTTTGAGACGCTTCATTTTCTTGCTTGTATCGATTTTAGTGTCTTTGGGCAGTTACCAATACGTTTTAAGCCTAAAGATAATTCACTTTTCGACGAAACACCTGCATAACAAGTTCTTCTTCTTCTTCTTCGTCATCACGGTTTAGGCTTATTTACTAGCCTGTTCCGGCTCCAAATTGCTACTGTTTCCATCTTTTCTTTGCTCTTCCCAAACTATTTCTTCCTCGTGGTGAATAGCTGTATGCTGCTTTTGGTATTCTATTCTCAGTCATCCTTGCCAAGTGTTCTTTCCAGTTTGTTCTATATTTCACTATTGTTGTGTTTAATTCTTGTACTTTTAGTTGTCTTATTTCTGTGTTATGTTTTTTTGTCTATTCTTTGATATCCTGCTATTGGTCTGAGGAATTTAATTTCAGCAGCTTGTATTCTGGCAGATTGTCGTGTTATCACTGTCCATGTTTCGGATCCATAAGTAATAATAGGCACTGCCATTGCCTTGTATAATTTCATTATAGAGTCTTTACCGGCTTTATTTTTTAAGGTTCTTTTTATAATTAAACTTATTTAGTTTGTTATTTATATCTGTTTCCTCTGTGTATGATATTTCGCAACGTATTTCTTACAATATTTCTTACCACTTGTTCTATTGGTTTACTTTCTAATATTATCTCTGTCCGAACTGAATGAGCGCCCTTGAAGGCCATTGTCTTTTATTTTTCTGAAGATATTTCCATGTTGTATTTTTTTTTTTGATATTTCATTTAGTTTATACAGCATTTTTTGTACATCGTCCTCTGTTTTTGCTATTAAAATCTGGTCATCTGCAAAGGCTACTGTTTCTATTCGTATATTTCCTAAGTTAATTCCCCCAGTCGTCATTTTCTTCCATGATCTTATCATGTCGTCAAAATAAATGTTAAAATGAGGCATAACAAGTTCATCATCATTATTGCGCCGCGATCCTACCCTTTTAAACATTGAGTTTGAAAGTTTTGAGTGACTATATCGACATTCCTTTGCCCGGGTCCATAGAAGGCAAAGATTAATCCACCTTTCCTATGTTTTACTTAACGTATAGTACTGAATGCTTAATAGTATTATAATTGTGGAAGCTAGAAGGAAAACGGGGATTAATTTGGCTTGAGAAAGCTTTAGAATGTATATCAATACGAAACATGACTAGCTACACAATTAGTAAACATACGTTAACTAAAAATAAGTAACTTTTAATGAAAATCAAGTCAGATAATTGAAATACAAATAATTTAACAAAAAATTATCTTCTTGACCATTGAAAGAAAATATATGAATGAAATAATATAAATTAACAAACTCGGTCATCAATCATTCAAAAAAGTCAATAATAATAATAATAATAATAATAATAATAATAATTTAATAATAATAATAAGCATACATCCACTCCCACAATCCAGTCTAGCCGAGGGCTAGGGTTCACAAGTCCTGGTTGCCCTACCCTGGCTTATGGGACTGATGAAACCAAACAGCTCCTTCGGGCTACAGTCGACCTGACCACGACGATCCCAAAGTTGATGATGACCTTGATACTAACTTGCACAGCTTATTTGAGGCTTTAGATAACGAGGGGAAGATGCGCAGTCACACGCAGCGCATAAAGAAGGAAGTGGGAGGTACGTAGGAGAGAGGACAACGAAGACAGGAATTTGGCACTGTTCTATAACATCACTGTAGAGGGAAGACACGATTACATAGTTGTTACGTACCGAAAAAGTGATTTCGGTACAATCATCAACAACAAGGATTAAGCCCAATAGCCTGTTCCGATCTCATTTATAGGTCGAATAGGTCTTTCCATTTCTTAAACGGTCTTCCCAACAATCTTCTCTTTTGGTTTATAATTATACATTTTTCTTGGTATGCGCTGTTCATTCATTCGTAATGCGTGGGGAAGGTAAGCATTTTGATAGTATTTTATTCTTTCACAGAGATAACAAGTTTTGAAGGCAAATAAATACATTTCTGAAATTTTTTCTTTACAGTTTCGTACTTACAAAATGCATTGCCGATACTTTACTTTGACTATATAACTCGTGCCCCAAATAGAAATTTAATGAACAATCACGTTTCAATGAATTTTGTTTTACAACCCAATGACAGTCGTGTTTCACCTCGATATTTAACATATTATGTTTTCCAAAATAAAGAAAGCTCCTCCTTTTTAACAGGCCAGGTGATTATTTTGCAGTGACTAACTCTCCAACAAATACATACTTTGAATATAGCAAACAATGAACAGATTCCTTCGAACTACTCATTTGATGATTGTGTATTCAATAATTATTGTGTTTTTAAATACTGATTTTACTTATTTATTTCCTGAAAATTAATTAATAACTCATAATGTTGGTTATAATATGCAATTTAATATTTTGTTTTCATTTTTTCTCCACTAGGGTGCATTCTTACAATATTGCGATCCTGTTTGGCAATAAATAATATGATCTAGTTGCTGTGGATGAACAGAAGAAGCGTAACCAAACATTTCTCATTTGTTTTCGAACATCGTCGTTACATTAAATTTATAAATATTTTAAAATAACTATATTTAAACAATGATTTTTGAATAAACAGCCTAATTTTATTCGTTACGTAGTCCTAACAAATATCACTCTTGATTTCCAAATCCTCTAGATAAATTCACTCGTGAATTTATCGATAATTTGGAAATCACTCGTGGCATTACTTATGATTAAGAGGATTGCGATAGATAAGCCTAAATGCCAAACAACGCCAGGCAATTATAAAGTTATTTATAAAGAATCCCTTAATCATCATCATAGTCCATTCATGAATTTAGGCCATTTGTTGACCTATTTAAGCCTCAATAGAAACACCATCAAAAAGTATTTTGAGTGGACGTCCTGGTCTTCTTGTTCCTGCAGGTTGATAGCTTAACATTTGTTTGGTGTACATATTTGTTTCGTTTCTTTAAGTTTTTTCTTAGTTTCTGTTGTTACTGCAATATCAATATATCGAACTCCTTAATATGAGGCGAGCAATATGTATTTGGCATTTCACGTTCAGTGCCCAAACTGCTTGCTGGGTGTGTCTTTGAGAAGATAAGCTAACCACTTGTCGCTCGGTGACTTCTGTAGAGAAATAAGCGTAACTAGATTATCTTGCTGAAGTTAATTCTTGAAAGGGAGCACCCATGCTCCACGTGGAATGTATGGCTATACAAATACTAACATTCGCATGTAATTAATAATTTTATATGTTTTTGTGTAGTCTTGCATCGTATCCGAGGCGTTTAAGGCATTATGTCTTTTGCAGACATGCGGGACTAGTGTTCAGTCGAGCCACCTTAGGGGATAAAACTTTCTCATGGAATTTCGATCAGTATTTATTTATTTATGTATTTATTTATTTATTTATTTATTTATTTATTTATGTTACCTGATGGACTTAAGACCGTAAGGTCTTCTCTTCCACCTCACCAGGGTTAAATTATACATACAATAAGAATTATGATTGATACATAATAGATATAGACTACACAATATAAAGTTGATAAGGGTAAGAAAGAAAAATAGTAATAATAATAATAAAAATAATAACCTATAATTAGATTAAGTAAATGACTTGGTAAAGAAAGTTTAAAATATAAAGAAACAATAAAAGTGTACATGGAACAGGGTTATATTATATTGTCTAAGGAAATATGAAGTAAGTTTCTTTTTAAACTGTTTTTGAGTCGGGCAGTCCTTGATATGCGAGGGGAGGGAATTCCAGAGTCGTGTGGCTGAAACAAGGAAGGATGAGGAATAGTGAGATGTTCGAAGTAGAGGAACAGCTAGAGTTAAATTTTCTCTCGATCGTGTGTTTAAGTTATGATGGGAGGATAGCGAATGAAAGCGAGTAGAAATATAAAGGGGTGATAAGATGGACAAAGTGTTGTATAAGAAGCAGAGCAGTATGAGATCGGTGTTCACCCAGCATCCTGCGGAATTTGGGCAGCTACAGTAAGTAGCGGCTACAGATTGAGAAAACCAGCTATAACAGCAGAGGAACCCGACATCTCCCATCTCACATTTATACCGGCTGGATCATCCTCTACTGTGACAGTCAGCTGGTAGGCGAAGGGCCATGGATTTTAGTAGTATTAATATGCATTTTTCTTCTGTTTCAGGTAAGATGAACATGACGTCACTAATGTAAAGTGAGTATTTACTACCTTTAGTAATTAATTGATCTCATTGACTACTGCAGGAGTTTTAGTAGGTAATCCATTAAAATTATACTATTAAATACTGCAATCCTATTATCTTCAGGTGTAGGAATAGCTGTTACCTGAGCTCATGGCCGACTGCAAAAAAGAAAGCACCAGGATATTCCGTAAAAATTATTTACGGAAATTATTATGACAGTATGTGCCAAAAAAGGACACTTTCCAAACATTGTTTTAGAAAGCTACTACCTGTATTTCTTCTATCTCAAACAGTAGACCTATTTGAGATTTTGTTTCTTAATCCTTCAATTTTTCTTTGCTAAACGTCTCCATAACCTTTATATTGGTGCTCACTCACTAACTCACTGACACTATCAAACCTGTAGGTTCATGACCGCGCGGACACAAGCTCCCCATACATTCCAATCCTGAGCTAATGTTTTCCAATCATTCCCTGTATAATCTACTTCCCTCAAATCATAGTTAATGTTATTCTCCCACCTCATTCTTGGTCTACCAACTGCGCGTTTTCCTTCCGATTTTCCTACAAGACGCTTCCACGTATGTCTCTCATCCCCATTCGTGCCAAGTGTCCTGCCATCGTAGTCTACGGGACTTAACTATTCTTATATCTGGCTTCCTATGAAGTTTATAATTGGTGCTAGTCATAGTTATTCAAGGTGTTTATATCATATATAAGCCTTTGCCTGTTATTCTTCCAGTTATAAGTTTAACGGATGCGAAACGTGGATTCTTACATTAAGGGAGTAAATAAATATTCTGTCTTTGAGTGATCCATCTATCCATAATATAGGTAATAAGATTATAAATTTTATCAAGGTCCCAGTTATGTTTAATTTCTTTCTGTATCTCATTCCTCTTTTAAATTGTTATTCCTAGGTATTTTAATTCAATTAAGGAAAATTTAGGGGAAGTGCCTGGATTTAAATACCTAGGAACAGTAATCACAAGTAGGAATGAGATGCAAAAATAAATTAATCATAATTTAAATAGATGGAAAAGTTATTTTAATCAGCTATTAAATGTACATACAGAACAGGACATTGAGGAGAATAACTTACAGACAGCAGAAATGCTAGTCGCAGAGCCAAGTGCATTAGAGGTTGAAATGGCAATTGAAAAATTGAAGATGTATAAAGCATCAGGTTCAGATGAGATCCCAGCAGAACTGATAAAATCAGGGGGAGAAAAATTGATGGACAAGATACGCTGTTTGCTTAGTATGATTTGGGAAAAAGAAGCTCTTCCAGATGAATGGAAGGAATCAATTATCGTACCAATTTATAAGAAAGGAGATAAAACTGATTGCAACAACTATAGGGGCATCTCATTACTTTCAACTTCGTACAAAATTCTATCAAATATATTAGTAAGCAGACTTACTCCCTATATTGATGACATTCTAGGAGATCATCAATGTGCATTTAGAAGAAACAGGTCTACAACAGATCAGATTTTTAGTATAAGACAGATTTTAGAAAAGAAATGGGAATATAATGGCACTGTACATCAACTATATGTAGACTTCAAAAAAGCATATGATTCAATTAAGAGGGAGAAGTTATATAGTATCCTGCTGGAGTTTGGAATTCCTAAAAAGTTAGTTAGACTTATACGAATGTGTCTAAATGGCTCAACGAGTAGGGTGCGTGTAGGCAAACAGTTTTCAGACACTTTGAAATCCAGAATGGGTTAAAGCAAGGAGATGCACTATCTCCTCTACTATTTAATTTTGTACTAGAGCATGCCATTAAATCTTTAGAGAATGAGGAAGGCTTACAACTCAATGGTATTAATAAGCTGTTAGTTTATGCTGATGATGTAGTACTACTGGCCGATAGCGAGGAGATACTAAAGGCCAACACGCACACACTATTGAGTAACACTAAGAAATTAGGACTGGAAGTAAATATCAGTAAAACTAAATATATGGTCACACGTAGAAATACATTATATAATGGAAATGGACAGCTAATGACAAATGAGGGAAATTTTGAGGAATTGGCTGAATTCAAATACCTAGGAACAATAATCACAAATAGGAATGAGATGCACAAAGAAATTAAACATAGGCTCAATTCTGGAAATGCATGCTATTATGCATTGCAGAGACTTTTGATGTCCCAACTCCTTTCAAAAAACGTTAAGCTGAAAATATATAAAACTATTGTTCTACCAGTTATATTATATGGGTGCGAAACATGGACTCTTACTTTAAGGGAGGAAAGGAGATTACGAGTATTTGAGAATAAAGTTCTTAGGAAAATTTTTGGACCAAAGAGAGATGAACAGACAGGTGAATGGAGAAGACTACATAACAATGAACTACATGGTCTTTATAGGAAGCCAGATATAATAAGAACAGTTAAGTCCCGTAGACTGCGATGGGCAGGACATGTTGCGCGTATGGGGAATGAAAGACGTGCATGGAAACTTCTTGTAGGAAAGCCAGAAGGAAAACGCCCAGTTGGTAGACCAAAAATGAGGTGGGAGAACAACATTAACTATGATTTGAGGGAAGTAGATTATACAGGGAATGATTGGAAAGCATTAGCTCAGGATAGGGATGTATGGAGAGCTTATGTCCGTGCGGCCATGAACCTACGGGTTCGATAGTGCCAGTGAGTAAGTAAGTAAGTAAGTATAAGGTACAATTCTGGAAATGCGTGCTATTATGCAGTACAGAGACTTGATGTCAAAATTCCTTTAAAAAAACGTTAAATTGAAAATATATAAAACTATTATTCTACCAGTTATATTATATACATATGAAACATGGACTCTTACTTTAAGGGAGGAAAGGAGATTATGGGCATTTGAGGATAAAGTTCTTGGGAAAAGTTTTGGACCAAAGAGAGATGAACAGACAGGTGAATGGAGAAGACTACTTAATAGTAAACTATATATATTTATTTTATAGGAAGCCAGATGTAATAAGAACTGTTAAGTCTCGTAGACAGCGATAGGCAGGACATGTTGCACGAATGGGGAATGAAAGACGTGCATGGAAGCTTCTTGTAGGAAAGCCTGAGGGAAAACGCTCAGTTGGTAGACCAAGAACGAGGTGGGAGAATAACACAAAGTATGATTTGAGGGAAGTTAATTATACAGGGAACCTACGGGTTCGATAGTACCAGTAAGTTAGTTAGATATTTTAATTAGGCACTTATTGAACATCTCCTTTATTTGTTATTAAGTGTTCACTTGCATTAGGCCTACATAATGAATTTCTATGTGTTACCATATATTTATTTTTATTGACGTTTAAGATATTCAAGTTATATATTTATATCATTGTATTGTAAGCCTGTGTTTTCCCTTTACAGAGATTTAGGCGCTCTCCCCCTACAGGGAAGAATTTGAACCATACTAATTTAGTTACGCTTGTTTTCGTATAGATGTAATTTTGAGTGGTACGTGGTCAGCGTTCCGCCTCATACTGACATCTAGGAAACCAAGGTACTAGGACGGGAAAATTCGGTAAATTTTGCTTAGAGGCCTTTTCATTCAGGCTTAACGTTTTTTTACGAGCCTGAAAATCCACAGACTCGGGACCCACGGCTTAAAGTCCCTCCCGGAGGACTTGCTCCTTGGATTTTTCCGACCTAAAAAATCCATCGATCCCGGCCGGGTTTGAACCCGCGACCCTTGGGACCAGAGGCAAGGAGCATAACCACTACTCTACCGCGGCCATGAATTAAAATAAAATTGTAGGATATAAGTTTTTTTTGTTCTTCCGAGAATAGTTAATTACACATGTTCAGTTTTGAAAAATACCTTCTCAATTGTTAATTCATGTCAAGAGATAGTATTTTCGAAGCTGGCATTAATATTTACTCGCAGTAACGGAACCCACAGGTAATGCATGTTGTCCGTCTCCTCGACCCCTATTCCTAGAGTATTAACCATGCGAGCTCTCAATTAAGTATCGCAAAAATATAAGTCCAATATAAATGTCAGTGCCATATTTCGAACTCTCAAGTAATGTGTCTTATTTATTTAACAAAGCGACAGATCAGTAAAACATTTGGTAGTCTAGAAATAGTAGTATATCCCGTACGTCCCACATGGGGACATAGTTGCTCTCTAGCTGGATTTTTTATCAAGCTAATTTAATTACTCCTATTTCCCTACAGAAGCCAGCGACTGGCATTTGGTCAGCCCATCGCCTCAATGAGATATCTATTAGGCAACTAGGTTATTAGTTATTACTTTGATTCGAAATTCCGGTTAAATTTTACTCACATGCAGCAATTTAAGCTTGAGGTTCTTTTACAAGCCCGAATATCTGCAGACTCGGGTCTCACGGCTTAAGCCATTCTCGTAGGATTTATCCCCTGGATTTTTCCATACTTGAAACCATAACCGGATTTAAACTCGCGATTCTCGGGATTAGAGGCATGGAACATAGCTCCTGGATCCCCGTTTCCGATAGTAGAACATTAAAATATTTTCATTTAGCTTTCTAATATTTGATCAATGGATAATACATTTTCACTACAGCATCTTATAATTAGGTCTCATTTTTTGTTTTCCATTTTTGTATCTAATGTTAAAAACTTAAAGCAGGAACTAAACTAGGGAGTACTTATTTCAAAACTAGGTCAAAACGAAACAGCTTTGCTGATACATAGATTATCTCTTTCTATTTATATTCTCACGGCGTTTTAATGTCCCCAAGTCTACTGTTCCAAGGAAAATAACTGATTGTGAGTGCAATATGTTGTAATTCTATTTGGAGTAGACCATGATATTAGACAAGTACGTTTATCAACTTGAAACAAGTTCTGAGAAGCGGGATGACAAATCTCTTTTGTAGGATGTAATCCATATTCTGTCTTGAACTCGCGTTCTGTAACGTGGAGGCCGTTCCTTCGGGCGAGCGTAGGGAAGATCTACCTACGTATAATGTCACCACGGAGATTTCCCAGGAACGGACACCGCTATTTGCTGTGAAGCCTCCATATTCATATCAAGCCAGAATATAATTTCAGTTGCAGTATGTTCTCTTCATTCTTGATAGTGAATAATGACAAAAAGAAACTTTTATTTATGTTTAATAGATTTTTTTGTTTGTTCACAAAGTATTCACTATTAATTTTGAATACAAAAGTTGTTTTTGGCTAACAATTTAAATTTTTTAAACTTGAATACAAAACTGATGTGTTATATATATGTCAACATCAGCTCTGTTGATCATTTTTTAATAAGATACCCATGTCCGGAAATGATGCGTTTTCACATTATGAGTAGCTAACTTCTCAAGAGTTCCGTTAGTTGGATTTCAAGAGTCAATACTTGACAATACTGTCAGAGTCACATCAAGTTTTCAAAATATCTACCTCCATATGCAGAGCGTACATTGGCGGTGTAGTGATTGGTGCCCACGTTCAAATCGCCTCGTCTCGTTTGAATTGCTTCTATAGCAGCGTGGATTCGGGCTACAAGATTCATACTTGACTACTGGAGTCTAATAAACAGACTGTTTCATGTCGTCTCACAAAACGTAGTCGAGAGGGTTAAGATCAGGTGATCTCGGAGGCCATGGGACTGGTCCCCCTCGACCTGGATACGTGGTATCCAATTATCTCCTCACATTGGCATTGAAGTGAGCTGGAGCCCCGTCGTATTGAAGCTACATTACTTTGCGAAGCTACGTATCATTGATTCCGTACCTGTGAGGTGTTTTCAAGTAATGCGTCTTCAAATCCTTCAAACTAACACTGATCTTGAAAACATAATTAATTAGTCATAGTGTGAAAACGCATCATTTCCGGACATGGGGACCTTATTAAAAATTATCAGTATATCTCAATATACCTCCTCACCTCCGTTGTCTTTTTTTTTTGCAACATTCTATATACAGGGTGTAACAGGACCTTATCGACAAAATTATAGGCCATGCAGAGAGGATCATTTTTTGTGAAGGAACATTAGGTCGTAAACTCGGTAATTTATGAGTCATGCGCAGATGGTGTTCACTCGTAAGGGTCAGAATTGAATACAAAGAATTGTACACGTATCATTTTATTGAAAAAGACATGTTTTTACAACAATAAGTATGCAAACAGTCGATCCTGTGCATGTTTGATATCGTCGCAGCAACGATCGGCCAGCACGGCCGATCATGGCAGGATTCATTTTGACGTCGTCAAAACACTCACTGTTTGAACACTTATCGTAAAAACATGTATTTTTCAATAAAATGATACGTGTATAATTGTTTGTATTCAATTCCGACCCTTACGGGTGAACACCTTCATCTGCGCATAAACTCATAAACGATGTATTTGCGATTATATGTTTCTTCACAAATAAAGGACCTCTCTACATGGCATATCATTCCTACCATTTTGTCGGTGAGGTCTTGTTACACCCTGTATATATACATGTTACATGAGTTATGAAATAGCAAAATAAATGTTTATAGAAAAATAAAGTAACCTACCGTATGTCACGTAGTTACTGCGTGCGTAAATTAAGCGAATTTCATAGAAATTCATAATTATTATCCGATTTTACTGATTTACAGAATATTGTTAAATCTTAAATTGGGGAAACTCTATTTCTGTTGCCACCTTAAATGAAAACATTCAAATTAATATGCTTCTCTCCGCTTTTCAAAGACTTTCTTTTCGCTCTTTTATAAATTTAATAGAAGCTGCCATTTTGAAATAATTGAGTTTCCAGCGTATTCTTCATTGATCATGCGTATGAAATAAACAATGCTTATTTAATATATTAAAATTTTAATTATATATTTTAAGATTCTGCCCTTTAACCTAGGCCTATATAGACATGTGATAGATAATAAACATATTTTTGTTTTTATTTTCTTTATTTCGACTGTTAGAGAGATTAAATGATTCCATCTTTATAATCAAGAATTAAAATTTGTAGAAATAATATTCATTATAACAATAATTCAATGATGGCTATATTTCTTACACACTAAATGGTTCGACCAATAGAATGCAGTCATATATCTGATTTATTAATATTAATGGAAATGCATGCTATTTATACATTACAGGGACTCTTGTCCCAAATTCTCTCAAAAAACATCAAACTGAAAATATATAAAAACGGTTATTCTTCTTCTTCCTTTCCAGGATTAGGCCAATGCCACCTGTTTCGGTCTCAAGCCATCGTTTCCTTGGCCGTCCCAAATATTTTTTCCATGCTGTTTGTAGGTGTTGATCTTTTTGGGTAATCTTGTATTGTCCATTCTGTCTAAATGTTCTTTCCATCGGTATTTGTGCTCTTATAGTTTATCGAGTGTTGAAAATATCTCCAGTTCATTTCTTATTGATTCATTATGTAATTTATCCATGTGTGTACATCATTTTACGGATCTTAAAAATTTCATTTCAGTGGCTTGAATGTGTGAGATATATTTTTTGTAAGTACCCAAGATTCAGATCCATATAAAAGAACAAGAACAGCCATAATTTTATAAAACCTGAGCTGAGTTTCTCTTCGAGTCTTTCAGAGGGTTCTTCTTATGGTGCCACACATAATTGGATATCGGTTTAATTTATTATGTACATCCCAAACATAGCTATATGTCATATCTGAACCAAGATTGTTAAAATGTGCTCCAGCTTTGTTAAATGGATGCGAAACGTGGAGTTTTACTCTAGGGAGGAAGAAACATTTCGAGTATTTGAGAATATGGTTGTAAGGAACATTTTTGGACCAAAAGAGAGACAAACGGAGAGGAGAATGGAGAAGACTACTTAACAGTGAGCTCCATGTTCTTTGTAGGACTTTGTAAGAATAGTTAAGTCTCACAGACTGCGATGGGCAGGACATGTGGCACGATTGGAAAATGAGAGACGTGCATGGAAGCTTATTGTAGGAAAACCAGAGGGAAAACGCCCAGTTGGTAGATCAAGAATGAAGTGATAGAATAACATTAAGTACGATGCCCACCGCTGTGGTCTCGAGGTAGCATGTTGCCTTGTCACGCAGCGGGCCCGGATTCGATCCCCGGTCGGGACATGTTTCCTAGGTGAGGTTTTTTCGGCATTTTTCCTCACCTGTAAGACAAATGTCACTAAACGTTAAGGCCCAACCAGTCCACGAACACCATATGGCTATCATTATCACCAATATCATATTCGCTTAATTAGCTTAAGTTTAGTTTAAGGCCTCTCTTGGCGCATCATTACCATCATTATCAACTGTCATCATCGGGGCAACGTAACCCCGCCTTCCAGGCGCCCCAACCTCAGAAGTGGGTTACAAGTACGAGTAAAAATGATCCAACTACAGACCTCAGGAGGCCCCTGGGGTAGTGAGAGGTTAAGGCTCCCACTGTTTCTTGAAAATCGGCACTTGATGTCAGCCGAGTTGTCAGCCCTGCGTGACGGCCGCCTTTACCCCAGAACAAGCGTCTGGTACTCATTTCCGTTAGAGGCTGAGTCGACCCCAAGGGCATGGTGCCGCCAGAAGGTTTGGGTCAGATTAAAAGTCCTGACCCCACCGGGACTCGAACCCTCGACCCTCCGGCTTGTAGCGCAGTGCCTTAGCCATTACGCTACGGCGTGCCCCCGCCATGCCAGGAGAGAACACTACAAATGTGGAATTGGCAAACTGAGGCATTTGGAAAAAAAATGTACGATTTAAGGGAAGTAGATTATACAGGAAGTGATTGGAAAACAATAGCTCAGGATAGGGATGTATGGAGAACTTATGTCCGCGCAGCCATGAACCTACGGGTTCGATAGTACCAGTGAGTTAGTTAGTAGTTAGTTAGTAGATGGATTTAAAAGTATGTGTAGCTACTTTTTTTAATCGTTGAGAAATCTTAATGAGGCTTCAATTATGATGCTGTAGGACATCGCTTAGAAAGGAGATTGAATGCGTGAGATTACCTGGCAAATTTCACTCGTCTTCCTGCGTCTCGACGTCAACACCTCTCTGTTCCCCTCCACGTAGCCTCAGGTCGCGGATATGGCGACGAAATTGCTCTGTCTCGTGCAGACGTTCTCAAAGATTGCCGTCACATCTCCCCAATGTTCCTCCCAGTAATATGCATCTTCACGCCACTTTTTAATACCCACATTTCTTCTGCATTATCCCAATTTCCCTAACACTTATCAAGGATATTCACAAAAGGTTCATATACTGAGATTAAAGCGAGTGAAAATGTAATTTGTTTTTTTTTATCATTCTGATTTTTTTGCGAATTCCCATGGAATGAAGCTACTGACGTTCTCATGAACATATTTTGGATTATTTTACAATTTCACATCAATCATACTTAATAAGCTACATATCGTAAATTATAACACATATAGCATCATCATCATCTTAAGGCACAACTTCAAAAGTGAAAGTTTTGGCCTTCTCAACAATCCTCCTCCATGCCAATCTTTCTCTTGCCATATTCAAATTAGTCACTTTCATTTTCTTTAGATCGTTCATTGTGTCATCTTCCCATCTGATCTTCGGTCTTCCAACTGCTCTGTTTCCTATAGGTATTATATCCATCCATCCATCCATCCATAGTAATTTTGCCCGAGGGCAGGTCCTTCACTGCAGTCATAGCACTTTCAAGCTATGCTTACAGCTTTACTAGGGAATTGTAGGTGTGGTAGCTTCCCGTTGCTTTCCACACCGGTTGATGATGGCCATATGATTTCGGGGACCGTTTGGGCCTTAACGTTTTCCTGAGATTTGTCTTACAGGTGAGGAAAACCCCCGATAAATACCTCACCCAGAAAAACTGCCCCGAAGGTGGATCGAACCCGGGCCCGTTGCGTGACAAGGCAGCACGCTACCTCGAGACCACAGCGGTGGACATATATATATATATATATATATATATATATATATATATATATATGTGTGTGTGTGTGTGTTTTGTAGATTTTTCACGGATATATGTATGGCTAAGAAAGTTTCCTTGGGTTTTCTGCGTCATGGATTCATGGCCAGAGGCCGACCTTGAATCCCTGACGCGGAAAACCCAAGAAACCGGTCTTAATCATATACATATGTCCACTGCTATGGTCTCGAGGTAGCGTGCTGCCTTGTCACGCAGCGGGCCGGGTTTGATTTCCGGTCGGGACAGGCTCGTGTGTGAGGTTTTTCTCGGGGTTTTTCCTCACCTGTAAGACAAATGTCAGGAAGCTTAGGGTCCAACGGTCCCCGAAAATCATCCGGCCATCATTATCATCCTTATCATTATCATCATCCTTCACCGATGTGGAAATAAAGGGAAGCTACCACACCTATAATTCCCTAGCCAAGCTGCAAAGCATAGCATGAAAATGCTATGTTTGCTGTGAAAGATCTGCATTCGGGCAGAATTACTATGGATATATATATATATATATATGTTGTAGATTTTCGCGGATATAAGTATGATTAAGAAAGTTTTCTTGGGTTTTCTGCATCATGGATTCATTGCCTAGAGACCGACCTTGAATCAATGATGGAAAACACAAGAAAACTTTCTTTTAATCACATATATAACTAACTCAATGACACTATCGAAAACATAGGTTCATGGCCGCGCGGACATAAGCTCTCCACTCATCCCTATTCTGAGCTAAAGTTTTCCAATCATTTCCTGCATAATCTACATTTCTCAAATCATTGTTAATGCTATTATCCTACCTCATTCTTGGTCTACCAACTGGGGGTTTTCCCTATGGGTTTCCAACAAGAAGCTTATATGCCCCTCTTTCATTCCGCATTCGTGCCACATGTCCTTCCTATTTAGCCTACGAGACCTAACTGTTTTTATTATATCTGGTTTCCTATAAAGATCATGTAGCTCACTGTTATGTAGTTTTCTCTGTCCTCTGTGTCTTCATCTGTTACAGCAAATTTCTTCATTGAATTTTGAATGTTATTCTTCCAGATTGTTCTTGGTCTTTCTTTTCTTCTCTTTCTTTCAATTTTCCATACATAGACAGTCTCTGGTAATCTTCCAACCTGCATTCTTCTTATGCGTCCATACATTTTAGCCGTCTATGTTCAATCTCATCCATTATACTTGTTTCTGCATTCTGTGTTTCTAATTTATTTCCAGTCGAGATTTTCTGGCAGCTCTTTTCCAAAAATCTACTTCATGTTGTTATGTCATTGTCCAAACTTCCGATCCATATAACATTATACTTTCTAGTATGGATTTATAAATTAGTTGTTTTGTTCTGTTAATGAAGTTTTTACTCCATAGTATATATATATATATATATATAGGCCTATATATGGATGCCATGGTCATTTTGGATATCTACTGGGTAATATCGATTAAGATATGTTTTTTTAAATATTTTCATGAGAACAATCTCAATAGCATAATTCCTTCGGAATTCGCTAAAAATTAGGATCCGCCTGAAATACAGAGAGAGATGATTTTGCTGGTGTGAACTTAGATCCACTTACTGCAGGCAGATCTAGAGTTCTATGCGCGTATTGTAACGGATTCTCCTGCGCACAGAAAATTGAAGAACATTGTAATCAGCGCATTAGCAGAGGAGAAGTTGATCCGCATGAAATTAGAGTGGTGTCCATTTAATGGATGAAAAAGGGGAAAAAAAGAAATCTGTGTGGCTAACAAGTCTGGAGTATCGTGTGAAAATATTAACACACCCTCAGGCAACCCAGTAATTAAAGCTTTTGTTGAATATGTACCCTCACTAGAAGGTGACGTAGCCATCTGGCGCGATTTGTTTGATCCTCGCTCCAGGCATGTTTAGACGGACAGCTTGGGAACCCGAGTTCGAGGTCCTCCCTCCTGTGTACACACGTGAGTAATGAAACCTCCAGCAAAAATCTAATGAGTAATGACTTACCTTTCATTATCGAAATCTTTGTTCAGGGAAAACAGTAATAATAATAATAATAATAATAATAATAATAATCCCTCCATGGTATCTTTACCTTGTCGTGGTGGAGTGTGGCTTGCGTGCTTAAATGATCCCATAGTTATGCCGGCGGTAGCATTGCTGTCGATAGGGTTACCATGCCGGACTGGTCGAAGGTGATAAGACAGACGAAAAAAGGTCGAAAGAGTGACGATCTTTCGCCGTAAAAATACAACCGTCAAGAAATGCGGACATGGGTTCAACTGGGGTAAAATTTTCCGGAGGTCAAATAGTCCCCCATTCGGTTCTCCGGGCGGGGACTACTTCAGGGAACCCATGCCAAAGGCTCAAACATAGGGATATGTTCCTAGGAACATGGAATGTTAGGACTTTATACAATAGCGGGGCGCTAGAGGTATTAACCCGTGAATTAGATAAATCACCCTTAGATATAGTCGTTTTACAGGAAGTAAGATGGCCAGGAGAAGGTAGTCAGGAATCAGGAATCAGGAAGCTTTGCATTATTCTACGATAGTGCCAGTGAGTTAGTTAATAATACATAGATAGATAGATAGATAGATAGATAGATAGATAGATAGATAGATAGATAGGTAGATAGGTAGATAGGTAGATAGATAGATAGATAGATAGGTCATCGATTGATTAATGTCTTTGTCATCGTCCGATTCCTAATTGCCTATTTTGTCGATCCTTCCAATCTCGTGGTTGTAGATATTTTTCCTTCATGTGTAAATATATTCCCTGACTCCAGGACGTTTTAGGTATTCCTCTGCTTCATCTACCCTCAGGTTTTCATTCCAGAATACATCTTGGTAGCCGATCCTCTTCCATTCGCTGGACATGTTGCACCATCTTAATTGCTGAGATTTAATATAATCTAAAATAGTGTCTTCAGTCTTCATTTTCTCCCTTATTACTATGGTTCTATTTTTTTCTCTTCTTGAAATTCTTGCTGCCCTTTGTATAAAATCCATTTCCATTGGAAAAATATACTTATTTGTTTTTGTTGTTAATGGCCAAAATTCTGCTCCATAAGTAATGATGCTTTTAAGGGGGGACCAACACCTTTGAGGGTAAAAAAAGTCATTTTTCAATTTTTTTTATATAGATTGAAACTTCATCTTCGGTAAGTTTGTCACTTGTTTTCCGTAACTTAATGTTTTCAATACGGTTTCCCTGATAGCTCCCAAAGTTTTCAAGATATTGAGATGAAATTTTGCTTGTATATGTAGTTTACAGAGATAAACAAAATATATTACAACTAGTAATGTACCTGTTATATTTTATTTAAAAAACATTTTTAATGCAAATTTTAACAGAAATGAGTATACATCAATATGAAATGAAAAATAAAATATTTACACTCTATATAATTAAACAGTTGTATATTTTGTAGCTACAACATTAATGAGTACAATAAAAGAAGAATCATTCAAATATACTGAAATGTAGGAAAATTGTCAGGGAAACGTCAAGACAATGCAAAATTTTCATCTGACATTTTGAATATTTAATTAACCATAACGACTGAAGTTAGATTGTAGCCTACTTAAGTACACAAACATGCTCACATAGATATAATATAGATATCACATACCAAATTTCATTTCTGTAACCAGCATTGTTGCTGAGAAAAAAATGTTGATATATACCATATTTTTAATGGCTAAAGGTGTTGGTCCTCCTTTAACAATCGTATGTAATAATGTAATAATTGTATGTAATAATAATAATAATATATAATAATATATTATTATTATTATTATTGTTATTATTATTATTACTATTATTAGCTTTATTATACCTGGAAGAGTTAATACTTTCTTAAAGCATTGTCTGTCACTCAACCAGGTAAAAAGAAAAATACAAAAATTAGACATATCTAAATTACATTAAACATAAATGATTACATTGTATATCAGTGTATGTGTATACCCCATTAGTCCCATATGAGGACGTGGGTGCTCCCCAGCGAGATTTTCTTAACCAATGTAATTTAGTTATGCTTATTTGCCTATAGATGTCAACGAGTGGCATGTGGTTAGCACATCGCCTCATGAGACATCTAGTAGACAATTAAGGTATTACTTGGATGGTTACAGGTCGGTTAAATTTTACACAGTGACTATTTTATTCATGGTAGCGGTTCTTTTACGAGCCTGAAAATCTCCAGACTCGGGACACACGGCTTAAAGTTCCTCCTAAAAATCCATCGACCCCGGCCGGGTTTCAACCCGCGACCCTCGGGACATAAATTATTTATCTAAAATATATGTTGATTTATTCTTAAATAAAAACACATGTTTAATGTATTTATACCTAGCAGCGCACGCCGGGTATTGGATAAGCTATGTTATAAGAGGATTTTACTATCCATCCATAGTAATTCTGCCCGAAGGCAGGTCCTTCACTGCAATCATAGCATTTTCATGCTATGCTTGCAGTTTTTGTAGGGAATTGTGTAGGTGTGGTAGCATCCCTTTGCTTTCCACAGATTTTACTATGTTTTCAATATTTATACAGTGCTGCAATCTAACATTAAAAATAATTTTAAAATATGAGAAAGAAGTACAATTATATAACATAATATTTTAAAGCGAATAGTAGCGATGTTGATCAACCACTCATGTATAAATAGGATACAAAGGTAAAGAAAATAATAAATGAAATACAGTCCAGTTTCATATGGAATTCAAGTGTGAATGTTCAACGACTGCAAAACTGTCAAAAAGTGAATTTGTGAAAAAAATGGGAGATAACTCCTTTTTAAAATTTTATAATTAAGTAGTCAATTTAAGATTTTCGAAAATTATGGCAGTGCCCGTCTTAACATATGGAAGTGAAAATTGGACTCTTAACCGTTCAGACAGAAGAAAAATATAAACTGCAGAAATGAAGTTCTTACGTTCAGTAGCAGATGTGACAATTTTTGACAGAAAATGAAATGAAGATATTAGAAAAGACTTAAATATTTTTAACTTAACAATTAGAATTGACAATATGAGAAACAAGTGGTATGAACATGTTAAAAGAATGCCTATAGATAGAATCCCCCAGCTGTTATTAAAGTAAGATATACAAACCAATAGGACATAGAAGTGTTGGACGCCCATTTACTAGATGGGAAGATTCATTAAATCGCACTTGATGTGCAAACAGGTCAAAAGGCGTAATTTCATGAAGAAGAAGAAGTAGAAGTAGTCAATGTAATTGTTACGTAGTTTTATTGTCGCAATACTTGTGATATGGATATCCCTGTTTGTGAAGAATGGAAGTGTGTATTCCCCTTCATACACCAGCATCCCTCTCCTAGCTCAACCCTTCAAGTCTACTACCATCACCTTGGGGTATCCCAGGGCAATCTAGCCACTCTTCTGCCAGACGTCCACCATTGAAGCTTCCCATAGGACCGCGGCGCTATCAGATCGCCATGAAATGCAGGTACCCTGACTTATACTCTGAGAAGACAATGCAGACAGCCTTTGTACAGCCAGACACAATGTAACTCCTCGCTGCGACACATTGTCCTGGCATTATTTTATCACAATGTGTCACTTGTCACTTTATGTTATTACGTTTACTCTTTATAACAACCTCTGTTCTTATACTTTTTACAAATAGCTACAGGAGTACCTCTCTTGTTGCATTTTGTATTCTTGTGTTATCAATTTATTTTAGCATATTCCCCGAGGGTCGCGGATTCAAACCCGGCCGGAGTAGATGGATTTTTTAGGACGAAAAAATCCAAGGAGCAAGTCCTCCGCTAGGGACTTTAAGCCATGGGTCCCGAGTCTGACGATTTAAAAAGAACTCCAAGCGCGATAACTCTAGAAGGCCCTTGGCCCACCAGCAAGCTGCTGGCCTCATATCCACATGTGTTACAGAGGTAGACGATCGTCTAGCCAGTATAGGAGTGACATGAGGTCAGCCGTTATAGCCGGTCTTCTCAACCTGGAGTCGCTACTTATTGTAGCTACCCAAATGCCTCACGATGCTGGGTGGACACCGGTCCCATATTGGCCGAAATTCCATGAGAAAATGTCTTCCCCCATGGGGACTCGAACCAGCGCAAGTCCCGTAGGTCGGCGCCAAGGCATCTTGCCTTAAGCTCTCGGCTACTTCAGGCATGTAAAAAATCCTTAAGCCCGAATAAAGAGGCCTCTAAGCAAAATTTACCGACATTAACGTTCTAGTAATATCTTAGTTGCCTGTTAGATGTCTCATTGGGTCGGTGTGTTGACCGCATGCCATCCATGACATCTATGAGCAAATAAGGTAACTAAAAATTAACTTTATTAAGTAACTCCTTATAAAGGAGAGGCTATGGCTCAACAATATGCTACGCTACTATAGATAGATAGATACGGAATGAACATATTGTGAGTTTTGTCATGAAATTATTTTGGAAATTTTTACAAAATCTTCATATATGCTACTTTGTAACTAACTATTTAACTAACTCACTGGTACTATTGAAATTATATGTTCATGACCGCGCGGATATAAGCTTTCCATACATCCCTATCCTGAGATAATATTTTCCATTCCATCCCTCTATAATGCACCCCTCAAATTATGGTTAGGCATATTGTAATTCTCCCACCTCATTCTTTATTTTCCAACTGGTTTTCCTATAAATAATTTATATGCCCCACTTTCATTTCCTATTCGTGGCACATGTCCTGCCTATCGTAATCTATGAGGCTTAACTATTCTTATTGCATCTGGTTTCCAATAAATATCACGTATCTCACTGTTACGTGGCCTTCTCCTTCGACTCTGTTTAGTTCAAAAAATTTACTAAGAACTTAATTTTCTAATACTCGTAATAGTTTCTCCTCCCTTAAAGTAAGATACTGTGTTTCGTATCCATATGACTGGAAGAATATCACATTGGCCAACACGACGCTAAAAGTAGCTTGTTCTCCGATCGAATATTCAATAGTGGCACAGTGGCATAGAATAGCGCCTTAAACTAACAAATATCATAAAATCAATTTTTTCGTATTAATATATGGCTATAAAAATGATTGTTCTTTATTGTTTAGCACTCGTGCTTTTCTTCTGAATTAGCGTAAATATTTCCGACCATGGCCCATCATCAGGAGTAGGGTTGAGAGGACAGACGCCTCCCTATAGCATTACATCAAATTATCTGTCCTGCAGCCTCATGCATAATCATTATCATGAATATGAACGACTGACTGACACAACAAAATTTTGAACCACCGATGTTTTATCTATGACGCTTGGACCGGTGAAATGATTCATCGGATAGACAACTCTGATAATAGTTTGTCAGATAGGGGCCTAACAGATCGATATATTAATTTGTGTATTACTAGTCTATTTTATTACAACAAATTATGCACACCCTGTTCTCTTCAGTTTGTTCCAGAGAATCTGTGTGAGGGATAAATGTTACATTAGAAAACATTTTTTTTTTTAAATTTCCTTGTTAGTTAGTTAATTGTTTAGAGATATATGTTTATTTTTTTTATTCAATATCCCAGGTTGTCATTTCGACATTTCTGGTGTTCTCTCCTGTCATTGACATAATTGTAACCCACTTCTGAGGTTGGGGCGCCTAGAAGGCGAAGTTAAGTTACCCCGATGATATGATGGCTTATAAATGGCAATGAAGCATCAGGAGAGTTCTTAACGTAAATTCCAGACCACGGACAACCACAGGAATTATTTCCTTTAAGGAAAAATTCCTATGGTTTGATCGTGAATCGAACACGGGACCTCATTATCAATAGTCAGACACGCTGACCACTAGCCCATGAGTCTGGTCAGATATATAATGTTAAATTCTTGAAACCCAAACAAATGTTAAGATATCAACCTGCAGGAAGAAAAAGACCAGGACGTCCACTCAAAAGACTTCTGGATGGTGTTTCTCTTGAGGCCGAAATAGGTCAACAAATGGCCTAAATTCGTGAATGTACTATGATGATGATGAAATACTTGAAATGAGTACCTGAACATCAGTTGTCCTTAACTAAAATAAACTTATGTTTAAAACTTGTCCGAACAATTAAATCGTGATTCCGAAAGGTGTGCATGCATTAATTACACTGGTCAACATGATTTTTGTCTCTTGAGTGCCAATGCAGTTTTTATCGTGTTTTCAAATACGTATTCGGAATTTCTCCATCACCCACAGTTGTTTTATTTCAATTTCAATTAATGGATTTAAATAATTATTTTTTTAATAAACCTGGATTTCTTCCAAGAAAATCTTGGCGCAGTGAGCGATGAGCACGGGGAACACTTTCATCGGGAGATTTCAGCTATGGAAAAGAGATATCAAGGCAAATGTAATCCTAATATGCTGGCCGAGTATTGTTGGAACATCAAGAGGGGTGCTCCACAGACGAAATACCCGTATAGCTGAAAATCGTCATTTCTTACTTTTTAGGTGAGTCGGAATGCTCGAATATTGTGTAGTTACAAATGTAGAAAATATTAAAGTGTTTGAAATTATAAATGCCTGTCTCTCGGAAACCTTGCCTGATGGAGAAAAACGGATATATTTAAATTCAGGAGAAAAAATCTATCAGAATCACATATTTTTCTTTCTGAGACAAAAAAAAAGTTTAGTTTTTGTTGCTCAGTGTTATTTGACGAAGTTTTTAAACAGAAGTTTATTTTAGTTGAGGGCCACTGATGTATCAAATATCAAGTACTAGTTTTCAGGTTCTAACATTTTACTTCTTATCCTTAACGGTGATTCATCGTGAAATTTTAAAAGTACTGATCAGAGGTGTACATATATACATACATACATACATAGTATGTACTGCCATCTCAGAAAGCTATCTAAACATATGCAGAAATGTTCTCTCCTCGAATCTCAGAAATAGATGCGAGCACACTGTATATATGCAACTACGGTACCGAAACATAATTAGCTATAAACGGGATTTAGCCCTAAAAGATACCTCATAGGGATATATAAACTATCTTACTGGTACTACTGAAGACGGAGGTCCATAACCTCACGGACATAAGCTGTGCATATATCCCTGGCCTGAGGTAATGTTTCCTATGTATAGGCTATCTTATGCGCGTTTAATGGAAGAGAAGACCTTAATCTGTCAGTTTAAATAAGTGCATTATTATTATTAATATTATTATTATTATTGTTATTATTATTATTATTATTATTATAATTATTATTATTATTATAAATGATGGTATTAATAAGCTGTTAGTTTATGATGAATTGTGTATAATTTGGCTGATAGTTAGGAGATCCTAAAGAACAACACGCACCCACTCTTGAGTAACACTAAGAAATTAGGACTGGAAGTAAATATCAATAAAACTAAGTATATGGTCACACATAGAAATACATTATATAATGGAAATGGAAAGCTAATTACAAATGAGGGAAATTTTGAGGAAGTGGCTGAATTCAAATACCTAGGAACAATAATCACAAATAGGAATGAGATGCACAAAGAAATTAAACATAGGCTCAATTCTGGAAATGCGTGCTATTATGCATTGCAGAGACTCTGGATGTCCCAACTCCTTTCAAAAAACGTTAAGCTGAAAATATATACAACTATTATTCTACCAGTTATATTATATGGGTGCGAAACATGGACTCTTACTTTAAGGGAGAAAAGGAGATTACAAGTATTTGAGAATAAAGTACTTAGGATACAATTTTTGGACCAAAGAGAGATGAACAGACAGGTGAATGGAGAAGACTACATAACAATGAACTACATGGTCTTTACAGGAAGCCAGATATAATAAGAACAGTTACGTCTCGTAGACTGCGATGGGCAGGACATGTTGCACGAATGAGTAATGAAAGACTTGCATGGAAGCTTCTTGTAGGGAAACCAGAGGGAAAACGCTCAGTTGGTAGACCAAGAATGAGATGAGAGAATAACATTAACTATGATTTGAGGGAAGTAGATTATACAGAGGATGATTGGAAAACATTGTCTCGGGATAGGGATGTATGGAGAGCTTATGTCCGCGCGGCCATGAACCTACGGGTTCGATAGTGCCAGTGAGGTAGTTATTATTATTATTATTATTATTATTATTATTATTATTACTATTATTAGTAATGAATTTCGGCCAGTATGAGACCGGTTCCCACCCAGGATGGTGAGGAACGTTGATAGCTGCAATTAGTAGCGGCTCCAGGTTGAGAAACCAGCTATAACGGCTGGGTACACGACATGCTAACGACATGTCAACCCTATACTTGCTGTATAATCATCCATATTTGCCATTAAGACATTGATTTTTTTTTATCTTATAGAATACATTACGAATTTATTTTCAATAGGCCTATTACAAAATCTGTGACATTACCTTGTAAACTTCAGCAATTTTAACTTTGGATATGCAAAGTGGTTTGCTGGTAATATTTATATGTGAAGCATTTCATCCCTTGGCCTCATGATTAACTTTAGGCCCTATATAATATCTTTAGCGTTTCTTTTATTTTTTTCTCGCTTCGGGAATAGCTTCTACTCACTGTGGTCAGTAGTAGCATATTCAATATCTTCAGAGCTTCAAACACACACACACACACACACATATATATATATATATATATATATATATATATTATATATATATATACGTCCACCGCTTAGGTCTCGAGGTAGCGTGCTGCCTTATCACGCAGCGGCCCGGGTTCGATCCCCGATCGGAGCAATTTTTCTGGCTGAGGTTTTCATCGGGGTTTTTCCTCACCTGTAAGACAAATGTCAGGAAAACTTTAAGGCCCAAACGGTCCCCGAAATCATGACCATCATCATCATCATCATCCTTATCATTATCATCATCACCAGTCTTCAGCGGTGTTGAAACAACGGGAAGCTACCACACCTACAATTCCCTAGTAAATCTGCAAGCATAGCATGAAAATGCTATGATTGCAGTGAAGGACCTGCCTTCGGGCAGAATTACTATGGATGGATATATATACACAGTAAAACTTGCTCAAAGCGGAATCACATGGGACCAACTTTTTTTCACATTGGACAAAATTCCGCTTTATAAAAAACTAACACTTATTAATAATCGTAGGTTATGGAGTACAATAGGCCTATATGTCTTTTACGTACCTAGGATTAATTGTAGTTCCGCTGCCTTTGGAATTGAAGTATATTAGGCCTATGTATGAGCGACTTCGACGGTAACGCGCGAAAAAAAAACAATCCCGTTTCGTCAGTGTTAAAAATGTCTCTTAGGCGCGAATCCTGAAATTAAAGCATGCAGTTTCGGCTTCAGCTACTAACTACACTTCCGTCCAGATCTTTGATTCCCCGCAAATTTAATTTCACACTACTATGTTGTCTTTTAAAACTGTCTGGCCAACCTGAAAATGCCTTGAAATCGTTATTTGCTAAGGATTTAGCAATAGCTATATCTTAACTTTGGGGCATCGGTCCGGAAATTGGGAGATTTATATTGAATTCGCCCCTTCACTTTTTCGCTTAATGACAATGATACATACGTTTTAGCCATTTTTATTCCGTAAATTCAGAACGCTATCTGTGAAAGATCAGTCTCAGAACTTAAACTGATTTAAGATTTTACAGTTCAATGGTTATTTGTAAGATAGGTATATGTGTTTCGCATAACGGGTGTGCAGTGAGACCAAAATAAAATTTCAGGTACAGGTAGAATGTCTACTTCACCCGGCGGTAGAAATCATTCCTCTTTTCCCCCCCTAACGGAAATTCAATGAAGTGGAAACTAATTTATTTCTCTGTCATTTCCCTTTATAATTTTTTTTCCGTGAATTGTGTAGAAATACCTTCCGTTACCGCGTTGGACAGATTCCGTTTTATGCAAAATAAATACACGTAAAATTACTATTATTTTGCCGAGACTAATAAATTTGTTCATATTGGACAGATTTCCGCATTATTTACGTTCCGGATTAAACAAGTTTTATTGTATGTATGTATATATATATATATATATATATAACCAGATGCAGTCTTTAGATAGCAGTACCCAATTAAAGGGACAAAAACTTGGTTGAGACCAAAAGGTATCATATTCATATATGATAAAAACTCCATTGCGCGACGGACCTACATGTCGCTTCTGGCCTCACATCTACTTCTGTTAATCACAAAGTTAGACATTCTCCTAGTATAGGCATGGCATGTGGTCAGCATGTCGGATCCCCAGTCGTTATAGCTGATTTTTTTTTCAACTGGGCCCTCTACTTGCTGTAGCTATCCAAATTCCTCACGATTTTCGGTGGGCACCGGTCCCATAATGACCGAAATTCCATGAGAAAAGTTCTTACCTCATGAAGACTCGAACCAGCACAAGTCTCGTAGCTCTGCGCTAAAGCATCTTGCCTTAACCACTCGGCTACGGCCCGGGACATCATATATGATACGTTGCATAAAAACCTCCTTCAATGCTCTCCCTAAAAATATTTTTTTCTTGGAAATTTGTTATCCTGACCTCTATGAACCCATTAAACGTGAAAAAGAAATTATAAATGACAAAATCTCTATTCCCGGATCCCAATAAGTATCCTCCTCCCATTTTTTATTTGGCTCCCTAAAAACCCATTAAGTACAAATATGAGTATATGTATCGTTACGCGTTACTTCATGAAGCAGGAACTTAGAGCAAATGCCCAAATGAATGATTTAAAATTGTTCTAAATCAATTTGATTAATTGCTTTTAAATTCTGTTATCGTTTAAATTTGATAACATCTACTCTTACTTCATTCTGAATATGGATATATACCACAAAGCTTTCTCTATTCACGCCCCTGATTTACTAAACTCCTGGCTTTAGGAGAGAGGCACGGGAGTGTTTATACCAGTATAGTCAAGCAATAACAGTGTAATCGGCGTCCATCCCCTCGGCAGTGAAACTGCTGTGGTCTCCATCATCTCTCTATGTACCGGGGGACTGATCCTGTCCTTGGTCACAGCTGCTAGTAGAATAGAGAGGTACGCACAGCTCCAGGGTGGTTTGTCCCACTGGGAGAAGGGGGTTGTATGTGAATACTACGTAATGAACCAGTGGGGTGAGGGAATTGTAGTGGGTAGTTTCAGTCAGGTAGGACGTTGCCTGCCTGTATTTGACTGAAGTGGTGGATGGGGGAAGATTTTCCAGATTACACAGACGGATTTAGGATAAATGTGATATAAGGGAAATCTGGGATAATACTGTCGTGTTGTGCAATATTCACAAACGGTTAAAATGAATTATGTCCTTTAATAAAGTTTCTAATCATCATTTACTATTGAAAACAACAGTTCCAATTTTCCCCATTGCAAATAGCTACTCGTTATCAACGCCCTTAAAAAGGTATTGTTGTGGATATAGGGTGATCACTAATTTGTTATTAAGAAATATCGTAGTTGATAATGGTACGCTATAAACAGGGATATCGTGGACTCGAATCTCAAGGGAAACAGAATTTTTAAATTGGCACGGTGGACCTGGGAATGACTCACCCTCTAAAGGGAATGAGTACCAGGCGCATGTTCATGGGGTACGGGCGGCCGTGACTCAAGGTTGACAACCCGGCTGTCATCTGATGACGAAAAGTAAAATCCTTAACTCCAGCTACCCCCCAAGGATCTCCTAAGGCCTGTAGGTGGATCCCTTTACCTTTTTTAAGAAAACGTATGAGGCTAGATGGTCTGGAGGGTAAGACCTCTATGTTCCTTGCCTCTGGTCTCGAAGGTTGAGGTTTCAAATCCGACCGGGGTCATTGGAGTTTTCAGGATGAAAAAGAAATCAAGGTACAAATCCTTCGGCACCTTCACCAGACTGTGTTATCAAATAAATTACTTTTTTAAACTCAAAGTTTGTTCTTATAGTGTGTTTCAAAGACGATGCAGAGCATGCGGGGGTAACTTCATAGTTTACTCATCCCGATTCCTATCCCTGGTTATAAGCAAACAAATTTGGAATTGATCTCTCCAATCCAATCCGGCCTTTGCTTTGAGATGAATCAGTAGAAATAAATGTCTCCTGACCGCGTTACGAGCGCTGTGCACGGTAAGGATAATGACAGGGCTGCTGTCTCAGAGCATCTTAATCTAATCAGAGAATTTTAATTATTTGGGATGTCATTTAAATAACGACAGAAATTTAGATAAACACACTAAAATACAACGATTCAATTATCTGTGTGTCACAATTAAACGTACTTTATTGAATAAAACTAGAAAAGAAACTATTTTAAAATTTTACAAAGTATTGGCAGTTCCATCTCTTATCTATGGATGTGAATCCTGGACATTAACAAAGGCAGATAGTAAACAAATGGAGGCTGCAGAAATTAAGATGTTGAGAGCAATAGCAGGATACCAAAGGACCGATAAAAAAACGAAGATATAAGAACATAACTTAATATATTTAATCTCTGTGAAAGAATAAAATACTATCAAAATGCTTACCTTCAGCACGTATTACGAATGAATGAACAGCGCATACCAAGAAGAATGTATAATTTTATACCAAAAGGGAGACGATTGCTGGGAAGACCATTGAAGAGATGGAAGGACCAATTCCACCTATAATGAGATCGGAACAGGCTATTGGGCTTAATCCTTGTTGTTGTTGATGATGATGATGATCTCTCCAATAGTATTGTGCTGCAGTGAAGTATGACGAAAGTTCCCGGCAGTGCACCAACTAAGGTTTTCTGATATTTCCCTTTGTTGTAAAGCAAATGATGAAACATTTTGTCGAAGGGCCATCATCATCTTAAGGCTCTACAACTTCGAAATTGAATGTTTTGGCTTTCTGAATAATCCTCCTCCAGATTCTTCTATCTTCTGTCAATTCCAGGTTTGTCACCTTCATCTTCTTCAAATCCTCCCGAAAATCGTCCTGCCATCTCATCTTAGGTCTACCAACAGCTCTAGTTCCCGTAGGCTTCCATTTATATTGTTTTTTTTACTAGTTTCTGTTGAACCATTATTTTGTCGAAGAGCCATAGACCTTTAAATTCTATTTTGTATATTTGTGCCAGTTGGGTGAAAGGGATGATCTTTTGACCTTAACTGTGCCAGAATATATTTATTATTATTATTATTATTATTATTATTATTATTATTATTATTATTATTATTATTATTATTATTATTATTATTATTATTATTGCTTTTATTGCTTTTATACAATGCATTACATCTATATGACCTATTAGCGATTTCCGAAAGAGGATGTTCTGATGAAAATATTTTTGAACTATTTTAACAGATCTTCACCGACGTATATCTAGTAGAACATAGAAAATGACCATGGCAAAAATGTATTCGTTAAACTAACAAAATCGGACCATTTGGAGTAGGCCTATGCGTTCAACTGAAAACAAAATTTTAAAATCGCCTTAGCGGTCGTCATTTTAGATTTTTCTCAACGAAACTCAATGTATGTTATTGAAATGAAACGAGGAAGGTATTCTCAAAAAATCAGCGAATTTCGACCATTAGAAGTGAATGTTTACCTGTAACCCGGAATTAATAAATCGCTCTAACAGCCGCCATTTTGCTTCATTGCAATGTTGGTCTATCTGTATTTAATACAATTTAATTGGCTTTATATCCTGTATGATTAATTGGTTTATTTTATTTAATATTTTCAGTAATGTAATGGAAAGAAAAATTTAAAACAGTTTTTAATTCGCGTCAAATTATACAATAAATACGCTAACCAGACGCTTGGTGTAGGAAATTGGGAAGTCTGCTGCGATTATAGAGAAGTGTGGAGGAAGAGTATTGGGGAGGCCAAGGCTCGAATGTGGTCTGTAGGACCATGTGGTTGATGATGCAATAGATAATAAATTATTACCCATATCTTACGGTTATTCGCGGTTAATTTTCCCTGCCGTCCGGCACGTGTATAGCCTGTCCGTTGAATCTGTAGAGAATATGTTCGAAATAAGCCATCTACGCAGGAGCGGGCAAAAAATGCATAGCCAATGACGCTGCGGAAGGAAGTGGAGGAGTGAGTACAGATCACATGACATTACTTCAAGCGAGAAAGATGTTTGTTCGGAAAGTTGGCAAATTTCTCTACGTATTCCATGAATAGATTATAGCCTAATTAAATTATCATAAGAAAATTAATTTCATAAATTTAAGTTTTAACAAAAGAAATATATATTCCGTAAAGTGGCGTATTTTTTTATTTGACAGGTTTTAAATGTATACAACATCTTCCTGCGCCCAATATTAAGTTTTGATCCTCTTCCTCCATTCATCTCTATCCTTCCAGTCACCATCATGCAGTCTTCTGTCCTTCATCAAATTCATAATTCCGTCTCTCCACTCTTCTTAAGTCTCCCTCTTCTTTTCCTCCGATTTGGAATCCACTTCAAACTACTAAGCAACAGTCTATGTAGCAAAATAAGACAAACTCGACTTGCTGTGGAATCCACTTACGTTAGTTTAAATATTTTCTGCGTGACGCACTTCTTATTAGTTAATATATTTTATTCATTAGTAATGTAACCTACATATTATTTTATAATTGCATGCTTTAAGTCATATTTTGGAGTTTAAATATATAATTACTTGGATATTTCTTCTTTTTCTTATTTGATATTACACCCCGAGTGGGTGTTAGCCTCCTCTATGACCTTCTTCCATCCTTCTCTATCCATCACCAACTCCCAGCACTTCTTTATTCCAGAACCTTTCCCACCTGCTTGTACACAGTTCAACCATGTTGTTCTTGGTCTTCCTCTTAATCTGGTTCCATCTGGATTGTTGTTGGAGACAATCTACACTTTCATGGTAGTTTCCATCTTTGTGATATGTCCTAACCTTCTCAATCTTTGACATCTTATATGTGTCTCCAAATCCAATTCCTTATACAATTCATATAGCTCATCGTTGTATCTGTTCTACATCCATCCTCTGTTTCAATTGCTCCGAAAATCCTTCTCAAGATATTCCTGTCAAATATTGCTACTTGTTTGCGTGTATTTTTATGTAAGACCCATGTTTCGGTACCATATGGTATAATGGGTCCTATTAAAGTTTATAAATCTTCATTTTTATTTTTCTATATATTATTTTGTTTTTGACAATTGTTAAGAGTGAATAATATGTCCTGTTAGCCAGATACATTCTTCGTTGCACCTCACTCTTTATATCATTATTTGCTGGCAATATTAAAATAAATATCCTTAACTCGTGTCCAACTCAGGGTTGAGTCGAGGGATGAGATGAGCCCCTACATATAGAGGTCTGTGAATGACAAGGGTGCCGGCCGACCATGCCTGACTCACCATCACAGGGGCAGATAAATGAAATGAAACGAAGTGGATGAGATGAAGATGAAGAAATGGTGGAATAAAATTGTGACAGGGGAAAACGGGAGGAATCCCGAAAAAAAAAATCTGCCCAAGCTCCGTTTCGACCACCACAAAACCTATATGGAGTGACCGAGACTCGATCTTGGGGCACCAGTGGTGAGACATGAGCGTCTAACCGCTTGCGCCATGGAGCCGCCTGCTGTCAATATTGACCCGAGATATATAAATTAATTTACCTTTTCAAACTTACTTGGATATTTTGTTAGTATGAATGACTTAGCACAAGTTATAATTATGCTGTATTCAGAAACTCTTTCGCTACAAGACAACACTTATTGGTTTTTTGGAACGTATTAACTAACTCTAACTCACTAGCACTATCGAACCCATAGGTTCATGGCCGCGCGGACATAAGCTCTCCATACATCCCTATCCTGATCTAATGTTTTCCAATCATCCCCTGTATGATCTACTTCCCTCAAATCATAGTTAATGTTATTCTCCCACTTCATTCTTGGCCTACCAACTGGGCCTTTTCCTTCCGGTTTTCCTACAAGAAGCTTCCATGCATGTCTTTCGCTCCCCCATTCGTGCCACATGTCCTGCCGATCGCAGTCTACGAGACTTAACTGTTCTTGTTATATCTGGCTTCCTATAAAGACCACGTAGTTCACTGTTATGTAGTATCCTCCATTCACCTGTCTGTTCATCTCTCTTTGGTTCAAACATTTTCCTAAGAGCTTTATTCTCAAATTCTTTTAATCTCCTTTCTTCCCTTTAAGTAAGAGTCCATGTTTCGCATCCATATAATATAACTGGTAGAGTAATAGTTTTATATATTTTCAGTTTAACGTTTTTTGAAAGGAGTTGGGACGTCATGATTCTCTGTAATGCAAAATTGCACGCATTTCCAGAATTGAGCCTATGTTCAATTTCTTTGTGCATCTAATTCCTATTTGTGATTATTGTTCCTAGGTACCTGAATTCAGCCACTTCCTCAAAAATTCCCTCATTTGTCTTTAGCTCTCCATTTCCATTATATAATGTATTTCTATGTGTGACCGTATATTAATATCAGGTAACTTAATTGTTTAGTTTTAAAAGAGCGAGGTAATTGTATATAAGCCACTTTTCCTGTATTGAAGGTGGAAGAGATTTCCTGCAGGCATTGTAGATATCAACCCCCTGTAGTCTAGTCCGAAATCTCTCCAGAGAAGAGAGAAGTAAGCGCATGTGTGCGTCGGGGAAGGTTAGGATAACCTGCGGTGTGTAATATTTTCTATGGTTATCTCTCTTTTCTAGTTTTAGAGTCTGCTCCCCCCCTTCTCATCCCAGTGTGTACACAATACCGGCTGGACTCCCATATCAAGTTTTCTGCCCTTTCCTAACTGACCCTAATATTTGAAGATGCAATATCCGATTCCATTGGTATCTGCAAAAGCCCTTACCTCGAGCAAATTTTAATTGCACCTCAGTATTATTATTATTATTATTATTATTATTATTATTATTATTATTATTATTATTTTAATTATGAATATTCCACAATACATTGTTTCTCCTTCAACCCAAAATGATTTGTCGTCAGAGGCTCCTGTCTAAAGAATCTTCTTCCCTCAAATATCTACCTTCCATATTTGTCTTCACTCCATCCAACCAATGTTCTCTAGGCCTGCCCTTCCACTTCCTCCATTAGCTTTCCAATTAAGGATCTTCTTTGGTATTCATTCTTCTTCCATTCTTATGAGGTGTCCATACCATTTGATACGTTTTTCTTCTATTTTTTTTTCTAATATTTTTTTTTCAACTTCCATAATGCCCCTTATTGTGCTGTTCTGACTTTATCCTTTCTTGAAATTCTTGTCGAGCGCCTCCAATAATCCATTTCTACTGCTAACAGCTCATTGGCTTGTTTTCTACTTACTGTCCAGGTTTCGAACCCATGTAATAAAATGCTTTGTAACAGAACTTGAAAAAGTTTTCTTCGTTCTGCATATTACATGTGTACGCACGCTTTTAGTGTCAAATCTTTAAAATATATAGCCATATTATAAAAGAAAAATCTAAACGCCATCAGTCCTATAAGAGATTCTGTGTTTTGCAACAAACGGCTATGAAGACAGATCTTCATAAAAGCTAATCTAAATTTTACATCATGCAGTTAAGCGCCAAATATTCCCACTCTTAGATTGTTGATGCATAACTGTAAAACAAGGAAAATAACTTGCAATATCCAGTATTGTTAGTTTGACGCTACAATAAATAATGAGGATTAACTTAAACTTTAAACTTTTTTTTCTCGAAACTTACATAATGGCGAATAGCCGGTTGATGCATGACGCCGTCCATATAATCCGTAATCCAGGAAAATGGGACCATAAACTCCACTTGCTGAGGCATTCGCTTAGTTAACGCGGTTCCCGTGTAATATACTTTCATAATACGATTTGTTTTTGACTCATAATAGTATGGTATTATTAATACATTTTTACTTACTTTATACAGGCTTTCCACTTTACAGCAGTTCGCCGTTGATTCCTGCTTTCCAGATATTCCTATCTTCCCATTGTCCTTCTTCCATACCCATCTTCATCATGGCATCATATATTTCCTCATACCATGTTCTTCTACTTCTCCCCCTCTTACTTCTGCCTGGTACCATCCAATCTAACACATGCCCATACCACTATAAAGCTCTCTTTGTTATCCTTTCGATAACAGTTTCTTGTGAATCCATTTCTTGTCTGATATATGTATTTCGAATATGTTGTAGCCTGGATATTCTCATACTTCTTCGTAATCCATCCATTTCTGTCGCCAAGATTATTTTCTGCACCCTTTAATTTATTGTCCAGCTTTCTGATCCATATGTAAGTATACTTTCTATTATTGTCTGTATAATCTCCTCTTTTTTTCTGGTCAAATTTCTAGTCCATAAAAGACCATTCCGGGATCCAATCGCCTTCCTTGCACAATTTACTCTGTTAATAATATATTTTTCACAAGTACCAGATTTATCTATTATAGATCCAAGATATTTAAATTCTTCAAAACGTTTAATTATGATATTTATTTGTAGGTCTTCTGCATTTCCTCCGATTTAATACATTTTTAATTTTACAGATATTTGATCAATTACACAGATTTCAGAATAGAAACAGTAGGACTAGATTTCAATTTATCGTCAATAGTGATGATGAGTTTAATTTCAAATACTGTGGGTGCACGGTTGAATGTTTTAAATTGAATATTGAAGTGGAGTAAGGAGACCGCCTCCTTGCGTCGCAGTTTCAAGCTGTCCTCGGGCTACTAATGAAGGCAGATTACTCCACCTATTGTTGGTCCGGTATTGTCCGAGTTAGTCGTGTCTTTATTATACCCTCGTGCTTGCCCTCGAGGTCGAATAGTCCAAGGAACAAGGATTCTATCAATGTGTGCACTTGCAAATTCATGCAAACAACGTTTATATTTCTTATTATTCTGACTTTGTAAAGACTGGTATAAAGTGACTCTTAAATTTATGTATAAACAGATTTACAATGTAATGGTCCCGCGCCGCAGCCGAGTGGTTAAGGTAAGTAGACCTGGGGCAGAGCTATGGGCGCTGGTAACATTTTTTCTCATGGAATTTTGGCCAGTATGGGACCGGTGCCCACCCAGTATCATGAGGCATTTGGGTAGCTACAATAAGTAGCGACTTCAGGTTGAGAATATCAGCTATAACGGCTGGGGGATCCGACATGCTGACCAATGTCTCCCCTACACTGGCTAGATGATCGTCTGGCTCTGTGATTAACACATGTGGATGTGAAGCCAGCAGCCGGATTGTCAGCCAAGGGCCTTCTAGACTTGTCGCGCTTGGAGTTTTTTTTTTTTTTTTTACTGTGTAATGAAACATCTTCCTGTGCCCAAAGTTTTTTAAAAATTTTATCTTCTTTCTCCATCCTTCTCTAACTTCCCATTCCAATTCCTCCAGACCTTATAACTCTTCTTATATCACCCATACATTTAAATCTAGGTCGACCTTTCTTTCCTTTCCCAGGTGAAATCCATTCCAAAACTTGTTTGGGTTTTTTTTCAAATGCCTCAGATTGTCATTACGACATTTCTGGCGTTCTCTCCTGGCATGGCGTTCTTATAACCCACTCCTGAGTGTTGGGGCGCCTAGAAGGCGGGGTTACGTTGCTTTGATGGTATGAGAGTTGATGATGATGGTAATGGTGCGCGGGGAGAGGCCTTAAACTAAACTTAAGCTATTGATGATAATGATGGCCAGATGTTCGGGGACCGTGTGGGCCTTAAAGTTTCCTGACATTTATCTTATAGGTGAGGAAAAACCGCGAATGAACCTCACCCAGAAAACTTGTTCCGACCGGGGATTGAACCCGGGCCCGCTACGTGACAAGGCAACATGCTGCATCGAGACCACAGCGGTAAGTAATCTTGCCTCTAGCCTTCTACCTATATGACCATACCATTCTAGCTGTCTCTATCTCACAGAATGTAATATTGATTTTTTTTGGACTTTCATTTGTTGTCTGATGATTGTATTTCTGATTTTCTCCAATTTATGTCTAGTTGAGCGTCTAAAACAGTCCATTTCAGTAGACATAAGTTTTAAACTCAAATTTTTGTTCAACTGTCAAGTTTCTGCACGTATGTTAGCGTGCTTCAAATTACGGATTTTTAAATTTGTAATTTGGTATCTATTCTTGTGTTCTTATCCCACAAAACTCCATTTAACATTGTTATTACAGATCTGCCTTTTTGAATTCTATATTTTATGTGATTTTCTTGGGTACACTTTGAGTTAATTCTGATCCCTATCCTTTGATACATCCATTCCATCTTCGAAAACTAAATTTTTCTTTAAATAATGACTCTTAAATAAGGAGCTTGTTTTCAAAACATCCATCTTGCACCCAAACTGATATTTCGTATCTCTGAATTCTTACTTACTTACTTACTTACTTACTTACTCACTGGCACTATTGAACCCGTAGGTTCATGGCCGCGCGGACATAAGCTCTCCATACATCCCTATCCTGAGCTAATGCTTTCCAATCATTCCCTGTATAATCTACTTCCCTCAAATCATAGTTAATGTTGTTCTCCCACCTCATTCTTGGTCTACCAACTGGGCGTTTTCCCTCTGGCTTTCCTACAAGAAGTTTCCATGCACGTCTTTCATTCCCCATACGCGCAACATGTCCTGCCCATCGCAGTCTACGAGACTTAACTGTTCTTATTATATCTGGCTTCCTATAAAGACCATGTAGTTCATTGTTATGTAGTCTTCTCCATTCACCTGTCTGTTCATCTCTCTTTGGTCCAAAAATTTTCCTAAGAACTTTATTCTCAAATACTCGTAATCTCCTTTCCTCCCTTAAAGTAAGAGTCCATGTTTCGCACCCATATAATATAACTGGTAGAATAATAGTTTTATATATTTTCAGCTTAACGTTTTTTGAAAGGAGTTGGGACATCAAAAGTCTCTGCAATGCATAATAGCATGCATTTCCAGAATTGAGCCTATGTTTAATTTCTTTGTGCATCTCATTCCTATTTGTGATTATTGTTCCTAGGTATTTGAATTCAGCCACTTCCTCAAAATTTCCCTCATTTGTCATTAGCTGTCCATTTCCATTATATAATGAATTTCTACGTGTGACCATATATTTAGTTTTATTGATATTTACTTCCAGTCCTAATTTCTTAGTGTTACTCAATAGTGTGTGCGTGTTGGCCTTTAGTATCTCCTCGCTATCGGCCAGTAGTACTACATCATCAGCATAAACTAACAGCTTATTAATACCATTGAGTTGTAAGCCTTCCTCATTCTCTAAAGATTTAATGGCATGCTCTAGTACAAAATTAAATAGTACAGGAGATAGTGCATCTCCTTGCTTCAACCCATTCTGGATTTCAAAAGTGTCTGAAAACTGTTTCCCTACACGCACCCTACTCTTTGAGCCATTTAGACACATTCGTATAAGTCTAACTAACTTTTTAGGAATTCCGAACTCCAGCAGGATACTATATAACTTCTCCCTCTTAATTGAATCATATGATTTTTTGAAGTATACATATAGTTGATGTACAGTACCATTATATTCCCATTTCTTCTCTAAAATCTGTCTTAAACTGAAAATCTGATCTGTTGTAGACCTGTTTCTTCTAAATGCACATTGATGATCTCCTAGAATGTCATCATAATAGGGAGTAAGTCTGCTTACTAATATATTTGTTAGAATTTTGTACGAAGTTGAAAGTAATGAGATGCCCCTGTAGTTGTTGCAATCAGTTTTATGTCCTTTCTTATAAATTGGTATGATAATTGATTCCTTCCATTCATCTGGAAGAGCTTCTTTTTCCCAAATCATACTAAGCAACCAGCGTATCTTGTCCATCAGTTTTTCTCCCCCTGATTTTATCAGTTCTGCTGGGATCTCATCTGAACCTGATGCTTTATACATTTTCAATTTTTCAATCGCCATTTCAACCTCTAATGCACTTGGCTCTGCGACTAGCATTTCTGCTGTTTGTAACTTATCCTCCTCAATGTCCTGTTCTGTATGTACATTTAATAGCTGATTAAAGTAACCTTTCCATCTATTTAATATACTCCTAGAATCTGCAATCATATCCCCATTTTCATTCCGAATTATGTTTGTTCTAGCCTGAAACCCTTTCTTCTCTATACTAATTCCCTGATATAATTCTCTAATGTTCCTATTTTTTGCATTCATTTCAAGATCATTAATCTTCTTTCTCAAATATTCCCTCTTTTTACTCTTTAGTAACTTGGTGGTTTCCCGTCTAACACTACCCTATTGCTCTAAATTTACCTCATTTGGCTCGTGTAACCATTTCATTTTTGCTAGCTTTCTTTTCTTTACAATGTCGACACATTCCTCATCAAACCATTTTTTGTTTTGCCTCTTTTTTAAACAACCAATGCTTTCTGATGCTGACAATTTAATAGTATCTCTTATAGCCTCCCATTCTTTATTTATATCAGTTTCTTCTTCGTTCGCCACATTGTCATCTGAAGATTCCAGTACTTCAAATCTATTAGCAATTTTGATTTGGTATTCTTGTCGCATTTCATCATTTTTCAAGTTTTTTAATTCATATTTTACAGAATCATCATTAGCGTTCGTTCCTCTCATAAGCGATAGCCGTTGTCTGATTTTGACTCTGACCAGATGATCCGAATTGCAGTATGTCCCTCTAACTGATTTAACATCAATGATGCTACTGTGCCAGCGTTTATCCACTAATACATGATCTATCTGGTTCCAAGTTTCTCCATCTGGGGACGTCCAGGTGTATTTATGAATATCCTTATGCTGAAATGTTGTGCTCTTAACAATGAGATTCTTCGATGTGGCAAATGTGACTAATCTAATGCCATTGTCGTTACTATCTTCGTGAAGACTGAATTTGCCTATTGTTGGTTTGAATATATCTTCCCGCCCCACTTTTGCATTAAAATCTCCTAAGACAATTTTCATATGATATCGTGAAAGGCTATCAAATAAGCATTCTAATTCTTCATAGAACTAATCCTTGATCTTGTCATCTTTATCTTCTGTGGGGGCATGTACATTTACAATTATAAAATCATGTCGTTTACCCTTTAGAATTATGTATGATATCCTATCACTAACAAACTTAATATCTCGGATAGCGGATAGGATCCTCCTTCTGACTAACAAAAGCCGTTCCAAATGCAGGTCTTTCTGCACCCCCGTAGTATAACGCAAAGCTTCCTGATTCCTGATTCCTGACTACCTTCTCCTGGCCACCTAACTTCCTGTAAAGCGACTATATCCAAGGGCGATTTATCCAATTCCCGCGTTAATATCTCTAGTGCCCCGCTATTGTATAAAGTCCTAACATTCCATGTTCCTAGGAACATGTCCCTGTGTTTGAGCCTTTGGCATGGGTTCCCTGAAGTAGTCCCTGCCCGGAGAACCGAATGGGGGACTATTTGACCTCCGGAAAATTTTACCCCAGATGAACCCATATCCGCATTTCTTGACTGTTGTATTTTTACGGTGAAAGATCGTCAGTCTTTCGCCCAAGGTACTTTTTTCGTCTGGCTTATCACCTTTGACCAGTCCGGCATGGGTAACCCTATCGGCAGCAATGCTACCGCCGGCATAGCTCTCAGGATCATTTAAGCACACAAGCCACTCCACCACGACAAGGTAAAGATAAAAATTAATTCCATTATAAGACCCTTAGCGTACCAGTTGGAGGCTAACTTCACATCTACATGTGTTAGACGATCATCCATTATAACTGATTTTCTCAACCTGGAGTCGCTACTTCTTGTAGCTACCCAAATTCCCCACGATGCTGAATGAGCACGGGCTCCATATTATTCGGAATTCCATGAGAAAATGTCTTCCCTCACGGAGACCCGAACAAGCGCAAGTCCCGTACTTCTGTACTAAGACTCCTTGCCTTAACCATTCGGCTACGGCACGGGACATAGTTCTAACTACATGAGTGAAAATTTGAAGGAAATAAAAAGTGAGCGTCGGTGCTATTCATTCTACATTTGACTTCAGAACATTCTTTATAACACGAATAGGAAATGAAAGAGGAACATGGAAGCTTCTGAAAACCAGAAGGAAAGCGCCCAATAGGCAGGTCAGGAATGAGGTGGGAGAATAAGTAATATTAACCATGATCTGAAGGAAATATATTGTACAGTGGAGGATTGGAAAACATTAGCTCATCATAAGGATGTATCGAGAACTTATGTCTGCACGGCCAGGAACCGATAATTTCGATAGTGCCAGTGAGTTAGTTAGTTATAGGTGCAGGGAGCAGGAGGAATCTGGCAATAGCGAAAAACCTTTACGATTGTTAGTGATGGATCTGCCACTACATAATGCATTCACTATAGTCTCGAAGTGTAGTATTGAAATGTCAGGAGAATGGCGATGAGGACGCAGCCACAATTAAAACGACGTCGACGTCGTTGTGGACTGGCTCATTGAATGAGTCCCGCCTTGAGGCACAGCTTTAGTAATGATTGTTATGTGCATGGCCTTTTGCATGATTAGAGCAATTGTAAGCGTGGGAACATCTTTACTGTAAGCCTACACCTGGCTCCCAACTAACAACCACCCAGCTTAATTGTTAATATCAAAAGCTTTTCACTGTTAACTAAAGAGTTCTTTATATTTTCATCGATTACAATTACTTACCACTAATCTGCCGATCGCTATATTATTTATTTTTAAACTGACTCTTACTTTATCATCAGCCGCCATAGACTACTGGTTATTCTCCTTGCCTCTGGTCCCGAGGGTCGCGGGTTCAAACCCGGCCGCGGTCAATGGACATTTTTAGGATGGAAAAATCAAAGGAGCAAGTCCTCCAGGAAGGACTTTAAGCCGTAGGTCCCGTATTTGAAAATTGTCATGCTCGTAAAACATCCTTAAGCCTGAAAAAAGAGGCCTCTAAGCAATTTACCGATCTCAAACATCCTAGTAATATCTTAGTTGCCTCATTGAGTCGGTGTTTTGACCGTGTGCCACTTATGACATCTTTAGACCAATAAGGTAACTAAAATTAACTTAGTCTATAAACTCCTGACAAAGGAGAGGCTATGACTCAACAATGGGCTACGTCATTAATCATCATCATCTTAAAGAAGAGTATTAGAGAATAAAGTTCTTAGGAAAATGTTTGCACCAAAGAGAAATGAACAAAGAGGCGAATGGAAAAGAATACCTAACAATTAGCTGCATAATCTTTAGGGGGAACCGGATATAATAACAGTTAAGTCTCTTAGTCTTCGATGGGCAGGACATGTGGCACGAATGGAAAATGAAAGAGGTGCAACTTACTTCTTGTAGGAAAACCAGAGAGTAAACGCCCGATTGGTAGAACATGAATGAGGTGGGAGAATAACATTAACCACGATTTAAGGGAAGTAGATTATACAGGAGACGAATGAAAAACATTATTCAGAATAGGGATGTGTGAAGAGCTTGTGTCCTCGAGGCCATGAACCTACGGGTTCGAAAGGGCCAGTGAGTTATTTAGTTAACCCGTGTACAAATATTGTTACAAGCTATTTAGCCGACTTTCTACTTAAATTTGGTTGGATACTGCCCTAGCACTGTGACCTGAAAGATTTTTCCCATCTGTGCAATGAATTACGTAAATGAAATGTTCTCTACGGTGTTTTGTAGTCTCTTACGGTGTTCTGGTTTTGACACATATCAAGCATTCACAGACATGACTCTTACTGCCATTTATTTGGGCCATGCCCAGGGCCTCGAGGACGGGCTACAGCCTTTTCTTTGGCTCTATTCTACCCTAAGTTGATATATATAGGCTCGGAGTCATGAGGAACTACATGAGTGTATCCTCCATTAGATCATCACAACCACATATTATAATCACCTGTGGGTTATTAAAACCAAGTTACTTCTGCATAACATGGCATGAAGCGAAGAGTGGTATGAATGAATGAATGAATGAATGGAGATAAAATGACATGATAGGCGCTGGATGAGAAAGTGGAGAATGTTGGCCGCCATCTCATCATCATTAACATTCACGTATTAGGCCCAAGTGGCTTGTTCCAGTCTCATAGATTCTCATTCAAAAATATGCTATTTCATCGTTCCAAATTTTTAATCTTGTATTCTTATATATTTTATTTCTAGTTCCAAGTGATTCAGAAGCAGCATGTATTATATTATATTTTAATTATTTCCATTCTGTATTATTATTTCTAATTATATATTTTGTTTTAGATGTAAATCTTGTCGTTGCTGATATAAATTTCTAATTGATTCATTTTGAAGTAGGTGTACTTTAAAAGTTTCTGCGTTTGTTTTGTTTATCGTATTTATTTTCTTTTCCACTCTGTTGACATTGCTAATTTATTAATTGGGCAGTAGAAACAATATCACATGAGAATTTTGGTGGGGATGAAATTCGGGAAACGGGAGTACCCGAGAAAACCTCTAATCAACCAACTGTACCTCTTCGGAACAACATTGATTCGAACCTGGGTTCACAGACGGAGCGAGATTAGCAGCTATCTTAATGTTGTTCCAGTAAAAAAAAAAAAGTATTCTAGAATGATGATTATAGCATGTTTTAAGAATTCCACGCCAAATGGCAGTAAGTAATAATAAAGGTAAATGCACATGACCAAGTTGTACTTACCAAACAAATGAAGAGCGCATATACAATTCTTATTTGATAATCAATTGAGTTGGTGTTTACTTGATGAAAATCCATATTTATTAATTAAATAAAAATAAAACGTAGTTTTATTTGATTTTCATATTTATTATATAATTCAGTGACAGCTGTTTCGGTACACTGTACCTTCTTCAGACATGTTAACAAATTATGAATTGTGTTCCAACTGATCTAAGCAACAATACAACAATATTTATTTAAATTTTTAAATTTAACAAAGGGGATTCATTCAAATCAAGTTGAGAATTTAACAGTTTTTTACTACTTTTAAACTTATTAATTTCTACAGCCTCCAAAAGATCTAACTTCTTACCCTTATCACAAATATGTAAAATTTCAAAATTTGGATCGAAACAATGATTAAATTGGAATAGGTGGTTAGCATATTTTGAATTTTCTAAATTTCTGTTATATGCTCTCATGTGTGATAAAGGAACACATGAGAGCATATAACAGAAATTTAGAAAATTCAAACTATGCTAACCACCTATTCCAATTTAATCATTGTTTCGATCCAAATTTTGAAATTTTACATATTTGTGATAAGGGTAAGAAGTTAGATCTTTTGGAGGCTGTAGAAATTAATAAGTTTAAAAGTAGTAAAAAACTGTTAAATTCTCAACTTGATTTGAATGAATCCCCTTTGTTAAATTTAAAAATTTAAATAAATATTGTTGTATTGTTGCTTAGATCAGTTGGAACACAATTCATAATTTGTTAACATGTCTGAAGAAGGTACAGTGTACCGAAACAGCTGTCACTGAATTATATAATAAATATGAAAATCAAATAAAACTACGTTTTATTTTTATTTAATTAATAAATTCTTATTTGCTTAAATTGTAAGTAAATATAAATATTTTACTACTGTATTTTTACAAAGCATTTTATTATATGAGTCCGAGACCTGGACAGTAAGTAGAAAACAAACCAATTAGCTGTTAGCAGTACAAGTGGATTTTTGGAGGCGATCGACAAGAATTTCAAGAAAGGATAAGGTTAGAAATTGCACAATAAGGGAAATTATGTAAGTTGAAAAAAAACATATTGGAAAAAATTGAAGAAAAACGTTAGAAATGATATGGACACCTCATAAGAATGGAAGAAGAGAGAATACCAAAGAAGATCCTTAATTGGAAAGCTAATGGAAGAAGTGGAAGAGGCAGACCTAGAGAACGTTGGATGGATGGAGTGAGAAGTATGGAAGCTAGAGATTATGAGGGATGAAGATGCTTTAGACAGGAACCTCTGGCGACAAATCACTTTGGGTTGAAGGAGAAACACAGTATTGTAGAATATTCCTAACTAAAAAAAATGCATTTTTTCGGTAAGTAGTTCCATTTTAATCGTGAAATAGTCCTAGCAAATGCTTTCCAATTCATTGATAAATTCTCAAGTCATTTAGGAATATAATCGTTAGCTGTCGAAATAATTTGTAAAACTGTGATCCGTTCTAATATGCATTATGCATCATTTCCACTGCAGTAGCCTCTTTACTTGTGACTAACACTGGAGGTATCTAGAAGTGTAAAAGTTTGAAAAAAAAATTGGGGTGTGGCTGTGTCATGGACCCAGTGTTTTACATGAATACGTGTATGTAACGGGTAATATTTTCTTTGAACTTATTATATGTGAATCATTTTAGAACGCTAAGAAGTCCTTTGTATTTACATGTTTTATTTGTGATTCTTGAGAAGACTTTCCAACCGTATATAACTCTATATTTTTATATGACTTTTTGACGAGTTTAGGCCGACATTGCACTATTTATTTTAATTGTTTACTCTAACACCATGTATATTCACTGTAACTATTACACAATAATGTTTTATACACAAAAATCGTCATATATTGCCGACAGCTGACGATTGAAATTCAAACGAACGTCGTAACTTCTCAGAGTCAAAATTTATACTAAACTAAAATTATGTGACGCAGCGAAACGACCTCAAAATGGCGGTGCTTCCCCTCCGCCGATTGCGATCCTTCACAGTCCATACTCAACGTAACGAATTTTTTTATCCTTTATCTATCGAGTGGTGTAACTAAATTTTGGTTGTAGATGATAGAAATGTAGCTGCAATACCAAACTGTATCCCCAGATTTTCTTATCATCAGTTTTCTGAATTGCCGCCCACTATGGACGCAAATTTAAAGACCCATTCACGTCAAAAGAGACAATACAATTTACGTTTATATAAGAGGAATTATTGAAATGTGCGGAAATATGGTCATAACGGCGAATGTAGATATCAGCATAGAACACTGTGCATAATTTATCACTAATGTTAAATTTAGTAAACTATTTATACATAGCAACGAGTTATTGCTCTTTTTCTGGAGTCAAATTAAACGTAGAATTTTAGGTTGAGTGCAAATTGACCATGGTTACTGAGTCTTAGGTTGCTGTAATAAATCATACGTATAGATTAATATGCCACAGTTAGATATTTATTCTTGTACCATTGTTTAACGTTCTTTTGTTTTAAACTTCCATTAGCTACATCTGCTGGAATGTGATAGTAGGGTGTTAAAATGTTTATACTAGTCCAAATCACGGATAGAAACAATTGAAGCGAGATGGCGCCACTCGAATGGTTAGTGTGTCTACCGATTATTTACATCTTATTTTAGAATGAGTCGCGAATTACATAGTTCGTCGCAACAATGTAATATTTTAGTAACCAAGTATCACTAACATTCGTTATATTTTACATAACTTACAATTTTTAATTTTCACTTATTTATAGAGACTCGTAGGTCATATCACATGTTTAATTAATGTATGCACTATGTAACTAATATTGTATACTTGCTGTTATTGTTGAAGTGCATCGTAATTTGACATTCCCTCATGCAATCTTATTTGCTATGAAAACAAAAGAAATGTCAATACTTTAAAAATGACCAAAAGCACTAGTGCGGTAAATAAAAACATTTATTTTTAAATATTGATAGTGATACTGCAATTTGTATTAATTTCGGTATTAATTCATCACATCCAGCTTTCCGCGCCTCTTTTATTACATTATCACTGCACACATCGTCTAAAACTTCCTCCATAATCAGAAATAAATCCCAAATCAAATTGGTTTTACAGTTATAACAAATATAAGATGGCGACATGACCAACAATACTTATTATTTCTCCATATCAACACATGTAGTCGATTCACCTTCAAAAATCTAACATTTATCTTGAATTGTATTTATTAATATAGCTAATATCTTAATTACTAAAATAAATACACATAGTGCAGAAAATAGTACGTATGCAATACTCATGTGGTAAACACAAAACGGAATCTCGGAAGTTAAAAAAAAACTCGGCGCTGATCAAGGATCCGACCTGCTGGTCTGTTACGATTTCGTGTTGGAACTGGTCTATCCATCTTTTACTGGGTCTTCCAACATTTCTTCGTCCTAGTGATTTGTAATGAAGAACCTGTTTCAGAATTCTGTTGTTATCCATTCTATTAATGTGGTCCATCCATTCATCTCTGTATTGTGTAATTCTATCTAATAGTTTGAATATATTCAGTTCTCTTCGTATATCCTCACTTCGCCTTTGATCCATTATTGTATAGTCAGCCACACTCCTCAGAAACCTCATTTCTGACGTTTCTATTCTTCGTTCCTGGTTTTTGTTTAAGACCCAGTGTTCCGATCCATACGGTAGTGTTGGCGCCATTGGTTTATAAAATTTTAAGTGTCTCCTTTCTAGTTCCTTTGAGACTTCGTTTTATGGTGCCACACATATAATTACGTTAATTTATTTTGTTTTCAATTTTTAATATGCTATTAGTTTCCTTTATTTAACAAAAGGTTGTTAAAAAGTGCTCACTAGTTGTTAAAAGGCGGCCCCCTCCTACTCCCATGCAGGTGCACTGCCAATGAAATAACACAACTGAGAAGTAACAGTGTCTTATCTTGTCAGCCTATCCGACGTAAGGTAGTGAGTACTTAGCACTTGTTATGGCATGGTTTAACCTATTTCTTTGTTGATCCTGTAGATGGTTCACGGCTTACAAAGACACTTTCTGCCATAAGACGTTCTGTACAAAGGTATAGAAGGCCTCTCCGTACGACCGATCAGCTTAATGGCAGGACATCCTCCGAGACAACTGAAACATTTTAGAAAATACCTTTTTGTCATTAAGAGAGTAGAAGTTATACTTCTGGGTGTCAAAAAGGTCATTTTTAATTAATTTTTCGTATGTAAAATGGTCTTTCCTCTAAATTAAACTAAATTTAATTATCTTTGATTAGTTATTGAGTTATGACTTAGAACGTGATAGCTTGTCATTTGACTTTGCCCTTAAATGTCCTCCATCCATAACCTTCACTAAGTTTGTCGCTTGTTTTCCGTAACTTGTATTCCTCAATACTGTTTACCTCAGAATTGAGATAATGTAATGCTATTATGCATAAAAACATATTACACATGGAGAAACAAAATACACCAGAATCTCCCTGTAAGACGAATAATTCACAAAAAAAAATTGTACCCAAAATTTAAAAAAATCTAGTTTTCGAATAAAATTAAAATTAAAATTAAAATAAAAAATTATACCCTACAGTTACTTACGAAAATCTTTATATTTTGTAGATACATTATGGTTTAAGAACAAAAGACAAAATGAATCATTGAAAAATAATCATAATTGTGAAAGTTATTTGGAAAAAAAACTAATGAACTGAATATCACTCAAGTGTCATTTTGAATAAGAAAATAACAGTAGTGGCAACTGTTTTCGTAATATCAGAATACTGTATCCTAAAGAGGAAGTTGTGGTAATTAATCATACCAATTCATGATTTGGTAAATTAAAAAAAAAACTACCTAATCTACAGTATTCTAAGGTATTTCAACACCCTTGAACATGGGGAATATGTTTGAGTGATTATTAGGGCAAGGCTTTTTATTGGTAACAGTTAAGATTAAAATATAGTATATGCCTAATGATAAATAAAATTTCCGAGTATTTTTGTCTTGGTTCCATATACAACCACTATAATTCCGTAAAATGTAGATCTGTGTTACAATCTTATCTTAAGTTACATAAAAATCAGTACCCTGGTGATTATGATGGCCGGATGATGATGAACAAGTTTGGCCTTAAATGTTCCTGACATTTGTCGTACAGGTGAGGAACAATCCTAAAAAATCCTCACCCGGAAACTTGTTCAGACCGGGGATACCCGTGTCCGCTGCGTCAACGATGTAATCCCGGTTCCACGAATGTGGACTCCAATATTGCTATGCTATGGCGAATGTAACGTAATGGGAGTGATAATGAAATTCGAAACCGGAGATTCATGGCCTCGCGGAATAATGTTCTCCATACATCCTTATCCTGAGCTAAAGTTTTTCAGACTTTTTTTGTATAATTCACCTCCTACAAATCATAGTTAATGTTATTTTCATAAGTAATGCCACGAGTGATTTTTCACGACTCACGAAGTGTGGAGTGAATTAACTAGAGCATTTGGAAATCAAGAGTGGCATTTATTAGGACTATTTAACGAATAAAATTAAGCTGTTTACTCACAAATCATTATTTAAATATATATATATATATATATATATATATTTAAGTAAACGGCGATGTTTGAAAACAAATGAGAAACGTTATGTTTAATTTGTTCTTCACTGCAACCAGATCATATTATTTATTGCCAAAGGATATCAATATTGTACGAATGCACCCTAGTGGAGAAAAAACGAAACATTAAACTGTATATTAATTAATTTCTGATGTCCTATGATGTAAATATGTTAATTATATTTTTCTGGAACGTTATTACCTGGGAAAAAATACGTTTAAGAAAGTGCAAACAGTGTTTTTTTTGTGGTATAATCAATTGCTACAAATGGTTTTATATTATCTCCCGCAACCACGATATGGTAACATTCGTGCAGTATATATACAATCTGGTAGCCACATGTAGTCACTGCTATGACCTATTGAGAATGTTAAAAAGGAGGAGCTTGATTTTACAGTGATAAAATTAAACTGATAAAAAATTGAGGTGAAAAAGACTGTGATTGGTTGTAAATCAAAATACATTGAAATGTGATTGGTCATTGACTCCTATTTGGGGCATGAGTTAAATATAGTCCATCTAATTTTTGGCCTATATATAAGTTATATATTAGCCTACTTGTTCCTAAAATTTGAAAAATGTGGATAATGACACTATCGGACACTTACATTGTTTACAACATGTTCTATGCAATTTAATAGTATAAAGGGTGTGCAGTTGATCGCAATTGTAACTGCTTAATATTTGTTCTCATATTTATCTAGTGGTTAGTGTCTGGAACCAAGTTCCGAGGGTACAAATTTGGCCGCAGTCAATGGGATATTCATACTTAGTAATTCTGCGCTAGGGAAGGTATTTTACTGCAGTCATATAATTTTCATGCTTTGCAGTTTTACTAGGGAATTATAGGTGTGGTAGCTTCCCGCATCGATGAAGGTTGATGATGATGATGGCCGGATGATTTTCGAGGACCTTTAGGCCCTAAGCTTTCTGACATTTGTCTCTGAGGTGAAGAAAAACCCCGAAAAAAGCCTCACTCAGAAGCCTGCCCCGACCGGGAATCGAACCCGGGCCCGCTGCGTGACAAGGCAGCACGCTACCTCGAGACCAAAGCGGTGGATGGGGACCATTGGGATGTAGAGGAAGGTAAAGCCTTGCATACCGTGCCGTAGATTTATGGGACATAAAACTTGAATCCTGAAATAAAGTACTTGTATGCAAAATTCCTCGGTTATTTTCATTTGCGCTTTGAAATCGATGCTAATGGTTAGAGATGTTAAAAAATACGTTAAATGAAATACTTCTGTGATATTTACGTAAGAAATTCGTATCTTCTACAATCGAGTTACAACTTTAGGACAAAACATTTAACAATCACTAAAATTAAGCCTCCATTTTCTCTTAAGATAACATATAAAAATATACTAAACTCCCTAAAAATACATTTGGTACTTGACATTGTCCAAAAAATTATCTGCTGCTTTTAACAGCAAGACACTATAAAAAAATCCAGCGACAAACCTTTAATTTAAACTATATATAAATAATTCAGCTCCTGAATTGGTAGACTGAATAACCCTCATAACCTATCGTCCGTGCTGGATCCCGCCTCACTCCACTCCGCTCCAAGCACGGACGTCCATCACCTCCGTACATTGGCATTCCGTTTTTGGATTCCGGCTTCGATTTCTGTACCATGCAGTTAATAGGGGTAGATACTTTTGTTGGACACGGCCTTGGTACATCACAACGCCTCTCTGGGAGAAATTTCAAGGTAAGTTTCGGTATGCAATGGTTTACAGTTCCCTTGTAAAGGCCAACACGTACACTCCATTGAGTAACACTGAGAAATTGGGGTTGGAAGTAAACGTCAATAAAACTAAGTAGCCCTATGTGGCGTGGGGAATGAGAAGATAAAGTAGAAGAATAAAATGTCTAAAATGACCGATATTAATGACAAATCCACAATTTTCGTGTTGGCTACGCTGTTTAGTGGCTAGAATGTTGGGATAAATATAATTTATACTCGGTCAACACCAGGTAATCAGCTAGTGTTGTTATAAATCTTCAGTCTGGTATTAATATATTCTATATTGCTTTGTCTATTTTACATTCCCTTTTATTATTTCTTAATTTTTTTACTAGCCAGAATTTATTTTATGTCCTGAAACTGGTTCCTAAATTTATGTAAGTTATTTTATTTTCCATCTCCCTTTAACTAAAACTTTTTAATGTATATATATATATATATATATATATTATAGCAGGATTTTAATATCATAATAAATGTGAAAGTTAAAATTAATAATTATATATTTTAAAATTCTTTTAATATTTAAATATAACTTAAATAAAGAAAAACATCTAAATAATTAATTATTGTTCATTGTTGAATAAAAATGTCTCAGTAACAATTAAAGAAATTGTATTATATAACAGTCTTTCTAAATAATCATTTTAAAATTGTGTCTTAAGTCATTGTTGTCTGAAATATTAAGCTTTCTGTTATAACTGTAATAAGATCACCTGCTTAATTTAACATTTTTAAATAAAAGTATACTAAATTCTGATTGGATGTTAAAAACAATTAACTTTTTGATTTAACCAATCAAATTTAAACCTGGTATTTAATGGACCATTAACCAATATAATTTAAATATAAAATCATGTGATGTAATAATGTTCTTTAAAATTATAACAGAATTACTTTAGTCAGTCTACATATAACTTTCATCAAGGATAGAAACAATAACAGCTCTACTGATAAAATGTGATATTTGATTCAAGAAAAGAAAATAATTTAATTTTAATTGACGGTGAAGAATAATACTACCTATATTTACTTGATCTGCTGGGAAATTAAATAGTAAATAAATTTACAAATATTTCTACAAGAATCAGTTATTAGTGATTTTTAAAGTGTTTTCCTATCTTGTGTACCAATTTCGACCTTGCGAAGAGAATCCAGCTCTACCGAAAATCAAACCCAACCTGAACCAGTAATTCTTATTTATTATTTTGGGACACTATTCCTCCAAAATGTTACTACAACATCGGGCATGAAGAGAGTTACCTGCTTCAAAATATCTCCACAATATGGGAAAAGAATTACTTCTTCAAAATTGTCGCCACAACAAGGGGCATAATGAAGATCTATACTAAAATACTTCTTCAATATATATATATATATATATATATATATATAATGTGTATAATGTATTATTTCTGTAACTGAATTGCACCCTAGCACGAGCACTTGTAATTATTGTGCACAACATTTATTTGTGACTATTTAACTCACGCCCCAAATGGGAATTAATGACCAATTACATTTTGTAAGGGGTAGTGACGTGTGTATAACCTCTCCTACCCAATTCTCATCCTCACCTTCTCGTGGTACAACCCGTTTTCACAAACGAGGCTCTGAGGACCGAGTCATGGCGGTATAACCGTTCCATCAGGTACTGAGTAAATGCGGTATCCTAATGTCTGTCCAGAGGCTAAAAGGTAGCAGCCCTACCACTGGACTACTTAGCGTCGGGCCAGTTACCTGTCCTAAGGAACTTCAAAACTACTTTCAAGTCTCAACACGAAAAAATCCAGAAGGAATTGAAATAAATATTGGAAGACAGAAATATACCAAATTTACTTCGGCAGAACATACAAAATATTTACAAAGACAACACCATAAAGATTAAATTAAATAACAGATTTTCTGAAGAAGGAATTATAAATCGTGGTGTGAGACAAGGCTGCCCCCTATCCCCAAAACTCTTTGCAATTTATATCAATGAAGTAATATGTTGCTGGAACAAAACATATAAATTTGGAATAAGAATATCAGAAAATAGAAAACTAAACACCCTATTGTTTGCAGATGACCAAATAATAATAGCAAATTCCGAAGATAATCTACAGAAAGGTATGTATGAACTTAACAAAATTACAGAAGAATATGGATTAAAGATATCTACAGAAAAAAACAAAAATTATGGCATTTCAAGGTGTAGATCCTGTCAGAAGTAAAATTATACTGGACAATAATATTTTGGAGCAGGTGAATAATTTTGCATATCTAGGATGCAATATCTCATATGAAGAAGAAATGGATGTAAATGCAAAAATATCTAAATTTTAAAGAATTTTAGGGTTAATAAATTCTATCTTCAAGCCACAGTTAGTCCAAAAGCATTCAAGACTGAAAGTGTATAAAACACTGGCTCTTCCAACTCTTTTGTATGGTAGCGAAGTATGGACGTTGAAACAGAAGGATATACAGAGACTTAGATCTGCTGAAATGAGATATCTTCGGAGGACTGCAGGATACACACTACTAGATCACAAAAAAAATGAAGACATCTTAGAAGAATTACACATGGAATCTTTAGAAAACAAAATTTCTGATTATAAGTCAAGATGGGTACAACATGTTCATCGAATGGAAGATCACAGAATACCCAAACTAATGTTAAGATATCGACCTGCAGGAAGAAGAAGACCAGGACGTCCACTCAAAAGACTTCTGGATGGTGTTTCTCTTGAGGCCGAAACAGGTCAACAAATGGCCTAAATTCGTGAATGTACTATGATGATGATACATTTCAATGATTTTTTTATTTACAACCAATCACAGTCGTTTCTCACCTCGATTTTATCAATTTAATTTTATCACTGTAAAAGCAAGCTCCTCCTTTTTAACATTCTAAATAGGTCATAGCATTATTCTTCAGTTGACCCACGTGGCTACCAGATTGTATATATACTGCACGAAAGTTAACACAGTACTTGCGGGAGATAATATAAAAACATTTGTAGCAATTGATTATACCACAAAAAAATTAAATAAACCACTGTTTGCACTTTCTTAAACGTATTTTTTCCCAGGTAATAACGTTCCAGAAAAATATAGTTGACATATTTACATCATAGGACATCAGAAATTAATTAATATACAGTTTGATGTGTTTCATTTTTTCTCCACTAGAGTGCATTCTTACAATATTTCGATCCTTTGGTAATGAATAATATGATCTGGTTGCAGTGAAGAACAAGTGAAACATAACGTTTCACATTTGTTTTCAAACATCGCCGTTACATTAAATATATAATTTTTTTAAATAACTGTATTTAAATAATGATTTGTGAGTAAACTCCTGGCGCGACAGGCCTAGAAGGCCCTTAGCATACCAGTCTGCTGCTGGCCTCACATCCACATATTTAATACACAATTGATCTTCTTGGTGATACAATATTAAAATATATATACAGTCAATATGCCCATTTCACCAATAAATGTTTAAAATGGTCAACAAGTTTCTACAGCCAAGCTGTCATTCTCAAGACCAGATATTGACAATATCTGGTCTTGAGAATGACAGCTTGGCTGTAGAAACTTGTTGACCATTTTAAACATTTATTGGTGAAATGGGCATATTGACTGTATATATATATCCACATATGTCAATCACAGAGGTAGATGATCATAAGCCAGTGTGGTGACATATGGTCAGCATGTCGAGTCCCCCAGCCGTTATAGCTGGTTTCCTCAACCTGGAGCCGCTACTTATTGTAGCTATCCAAATGCATCACGATGCTGGGTGGATACCGGTCCCACACTGGCCGAAATACCATGAGAAAATCCTTCCCCCATGGAGACTTGAACTAGCGCAAGTCCCGTAGGTCTGCGCCAAGGCTTCCCGCCTTAACCACTGGGCTACGGCGCGGGACTTTGTGAGTAAACAGCTTAATATTATTCGTTAAACAGTCGTAACAAATGCCACTCTTGATTTCCGAATTTATCGATTATTTGGAAATCACTCGCGGCATTACTTATGATTAAAATGTATTCTTATTCATAAAACAGTTGAATTGCCAAATTATGTAAGTGCAGTTGTTTATTAAATCAATCGTAAATCTACGTAATTTATTCGTTTAGTGAATATTTAGAATTCTTTACAATATGGGAAAGTTACAGAATTGCTATCATATTTCCTTTTAACGTTAGTGGTTATGAAGTGGGAAATTTTTCGCTTTTCTCACGTAACAATTGCCTGTTATAAGAATTTCTTGAAAAGAAGGACGTCGCCTTTTGGCTGTGGCATTAAGTTTTCTTTTGTTTCACTTAGGTGTAATAATATTCTTTCACATTAATGAAGCCAAGTGAAGCCTGGAAGCTCAACCACAGAAAATATCCATTTTTTTAAGCTCAGCACGGAAAATAAAATTGAGTTAACTTTCCATTATACATACTCTTTAACTAAGTTAGAAGGGCGCCTTCTCTACTCCCCGCTCTTATTACTCAAATTCTCTTCACTACCTTTTTTTATTATTCTATTTTTTCTCGCTAAATTTTCTGAGCTCACCCACGTATACATAAAACGTTAACTAGGAACAAAGTAGCCCTTAATTCTCACCATAAGCGATCCTTTACAGTGCTAATTTCTCTCCTTCCCCTTCCCCTGCTACTTTGCAGGATGGGAATTGCACCTCTTACCTTTTTTTAGCAACTTTTTATGTTTTATAATTCTGGTTGGGGTTGAGGTGACGGTGGTTTCACATAATGCTGCAACCTTTATGCATTTACTTGTTGGTTCAGCAAATCTTAATAATGTTATGTATAAATATTATAAATTACTTTTACTCTAAGTCTATTATATTGTTTAGCCTATTTAAATAAACTAATATTCACCTAGCGGTCGAAATTCTACCATAAACTATCTCATTTTATTTATATTATATTAGACATTGTTCGTTTTAAATTTTATTTTATTTTACTTGATATTGTACTGGATGTTTTATTATCTCATGTATATATATATATATTGATATATAGCAAAATGTTCACAATTAGAAAAAAATAAGGAATACTGTCATATGAGAAAAAATGAATATTAGGTAATCAATAGTATGTTATATAAGATGTGATCAATTGAATTGATATGGGCACGTACGTCGAATGCAAGAAGACAGGTTACCCAGGAAAACATTGGAATAGTGTCCACCCTGGAAGAAGAAGTAAAGGAAGACCTCGAAACTCGTGCATGAAAAAATATGAACTGGGATGAGAACAAGAGGACTGGAGGATATAGAGTGGATGGATAGAGACGAGTAGAGAAGAAACATGCAACTTTAGGCACAGAAATATGTGGAAGCATTAAAAATCTGTGTGTGTGTATATATATATATATATATATATATATATATATATATATATGATATGAAAAGAAAAAAGAATCCTTGAGTCGGGATTTGAACTCGAGTCTCTAAAGTCTGTACCTTTAGCGCTCTAACCAACTGAGCTACCCAAGAATTCCAACACAAACATACAATTTTCTTATACATGTAGTATTCTCAATTCACACAAGAGGTAGCGGAAATTTCTTCCAACTGCCATCTAGCGGCTTACATAACAGTTAAGCAAATTATTAAAGAGAATATTTACTTTATAGCAGTAACGCTTGTATATATAGATATTATAAATATATTTTTGACATTTGGCAATGAAGGCAAATATGATATGAAAAGAAAAAAGAATGCTTGAGTCGGGATTTGAACTCGCTTAACTGTTATGTTAGCCGCTAGATGGCAGTTGGAAGAAATTTCCGTTACCTCTTGTGTGAATACTACATGTATAAGAAAATTGTATGTTTGTGTTGGAATTCTTGGGTAGCTCAGTTGGTTAGAGCGCTAAAGGTACAGACTTTAGAGACTCGAGTTCAAATCCCGACTTAAGCATTCTTTTTTCTTTTCATATCATATTTGCCTTCATTGCCAAATGTCAAAAATATATTTATAATATCTATCTATATATATATATATATATATATATATATGTATATAGATGTATATATATATATATATATATATATATATATATATATAATAGCTTTATTTTAGCTGACAGAGTTAAGGCCTTAAGGCCTTGTCTACCACTCAACCAGGTTTTAAAAAAATACAAAAAATAGTCTTACATCACGAATTAAATATATAATACGTACAAGATATATAAAAAAACGAGGGAAAGATTAATGACATAGTATAAAATTAAATAAATACAGAAACATTAATTATTAGACAACAGGTAAATGTGTAAGCGTGACTTAAAGGTGCCAAGTGTGCGGCAACCTCTGATATCTTGAGGAAGGAGATTCCAGGAACGGGCAGAGGCTACTGTGAAGGAAGTAGAATAGGAGGAAGTGCTATGAAGAGGAATTGTTAGCAGACTGCTATCTTGTGACCTAGTGTCAATATTGTGGTAAGAGGATAACTTCTCAAATCTTGACGACAGGTAAGTAGGAATGTAGGAATTCAGAAGCTAGAAAAGTAGTGAAAGAGAGTGCAATTTACGTATGTGTGTATATATATATATATATATATATATATATATATATATTTGGAAATGGATTATCTGAGACCTTAAGATTAGTATTATTTTGTTTCACATTCATTTGATGGATTACATTTTCTCTTTAGTTTTGTTCTTGACATTTATTCTTCATTCCGTTTGTTTTGTTGTTGTTTATATAATAATGATATAATTATATAAAAATGATATGTAACAGATATACTTAATTCTAAATGGTAAAAACTGTATTGAGTATTGTACAAGTGTTTATAGATTTTAGACATAACGAGCGTGAAGAATGACGAATAGAGACTTCTGAATAAAGGTTTCGACTTCACATCGAAGATAGGAGGAAAAAAAGTAAATGTTTCCAATTTTTTTCTGATAACACTAAAGCTCGTCAATATCTACTAATACAAAAATATGTTGGCAAACAGAGGAGAAAAAGTTACTTAACTTCTTTGCCACTTACCTGTGTTTATATAATAATAATAATCTTCTTCTTCTTCCTTCCAAGTATTAGGCCAAGGCCTGTTACGATCCTATAGAAAATTTTCCCTCCAGCGTTTCATCGGACGGCCCAGTGATCTTCGTCCTCTTGGTATATAATTATAAACAGCTTTGGGGATCCGATTTGAAGTCATTCTTTCAAGATGATGTTTCCAATTTAGTTGGTACTGTTTAATATATCCCAAAAAGGCGTAGTCTTCAATTCTTTTAAGATATCGGTGTTCCTTTTCCGATCCCATCTGGTGTAACCCGCTGTTCTGCGCATGAATCTCATTTCACAAGCCGTTATTCTGCTTTCATGTTGTTTTTTTAGTGTCCATGCTTCACTACCATAGGTCAACACTGGTCTAGCCAAAGTGTTATATAAACGTAATCTGATGTTTTTTTGTACAAGGGATGTAATAATAATAATAATAATAATAATAATAATAATAATAATAATAATAATAATAATAATAGCTTTATTTTACCTGGCAGAGTTAAGGACTTAAGGCCTTGTCTGCCACTCAACAAGGGTTTAAAAGGTACAAAAAATAGTCTTACATCTAAATTACAATAAACGTAAATGATTACATATTATAAATTCAATACAATTACTATTTATAATATATTTTGATTTACTCGATATTTAAAGAATTAAATATAATATGTACAAGATATATAAAAAACGAGACATAATATAAATTTAAATAAATAGAGGAAAATTAATTATTACACAACAGGTAACTGTATAAGCGTAACTTAAAAGTGCCAAAAGTGTGCGGCAACCTCTGATATCTAAAAAAACTGAAATGATCTTTAATTTCAGGATGAAGAATACTTCTAAAATCTCACATTTTTATTCTTGTGAAAGAAGAAACGTTCATTTTGTCGACCAGTGTTATTTGAGGATATTCTATTCATCCTGAGAGTTTTCAATAAAATTCCCCAAAACATGTTACCTTATCTTTTAGGGAGGTACAAGTAGGGCGTCTGGGACGAAGTATCAAAACATTGTTAAGAACATTCGCGGAAATGTAAGCCTATTCAAAACGAATATTGTAGTCAAAGTTTCTGCTCATATGTGAGATTCAAACAAGCTATCGGTGTTCGTTTCAATCATAACCGACCCAATCGTTTAATGCCCTTTGAATCTGTACATTTTGCGGTATTTCTGAAATTACGAATTCTGGACCTAGTTTATAATGGAATTCTTTCTTCATATTTTGGGAACGAATTCCGGAAATTTCTTTTAGTTAAGTTCTTTATTCTGCATTTGTACTTCATCGACAACATTTTATAATAATCATACTAAGAATTTGGAAGTAAATACCAATAAATCTAAACATATGGCAACATATAGAAATTTATTAAAGAATGTAAATTGACAGTTAATGACAAAAGGGGGAAATTTAAAAGAATTTCAATTGCCTAGGAACAATAATTATATAGAGGAATAAGGTACAGAAAGAAATTAAACATAGACTCAGTTCTGCAAATGAATGCTTTTCCGCATTACTTACTTACTCACTGGCACTATCGAACCCGTAGGTTCATGGCCACGCGGACGTAAGCTCTCCATACATCCCTATCCTGAGCTAATGCTTTCCAATCATTCCCTGTATAATCTACTTCCCTCATATCATAGTTAATGTTATTCCCCCACCCCATTCTTGCTCTACCAAATGGGCGTTTTCCCTCTGATTTTCCTACAAGAAGCTTCTATGCACCTCTTTCATTCCCCATACGTGCCACATGCCCTGCCCATCGCAGTCTACGAGAATTAACTGTTCTTATTATATCTGCCTTCCTATAAAGACCATGTAGTTCATTGTTATGTAGTCTTCTCCATTCACCTGTCTGTTCATCTCTCTTTGGTCCAAAAATGTTCCTAAAAACTTCATTCTCAAATACTCGTAATCTCCTTTCCTCCCTTAAAGTAAGAGTTCATGTTTTTTCATCCATATAATATAACTGGTAGAATAATAGTTTTATATATTTTCAGTTTAACGATTTTTGAAAGGAGTTGGGATATCAAAAGTCTCTGCAATGCATAATAGCACATATTTCCAGAATTGAGCCTATGTTTAATTTCTTTGTGCATTTCATTCCTATTTGTGATTGTTATTCCTAGGTATTTAAATTCAGCCACTTCCGCAAAATTTCCCTCATTTGTCATTAGCTGTCCATTTCCATTATATAATGTATTTCTACGTATGATCATATGTTTAGTTTTATTGATAGCTTTTCCGCATTACAGGGACAATATTGTGATCCCTACTTCCCCTAAAAAATGTTAAACTGAAAATAACTAAAAACTGTCAGTCTTATAGTTAAGTTATATGAATCCAAAACATGGACTCTAACTTTAATGGCGGAGGAAAGATTTTTTATTTTTTATTTATTTTATCTCATGGAGTTAAGACCGTCAGGTCTTCTCTTCCACTTCACCAAGGTTAAAGATTATGAGTGTTTGAGAATAAAGTTCCTGGGAAAACGTTTGTATCAAAGAGAGACAAACAGAAAGATGAATGAAGAAGACTGCATAAGAGTAATCTACATGATCTTTATGGGAAGCCAGACGTAATAAGAACAGCTATGTCTCTTAGACTGCGATGACCAGGACATGTGGCATGAATGGCGAATGAAAGAGGGGTATGGAAAGTCTTTGTAGGAAAACCAGAAAGAAAGCGCCCAGTAGGTAGGCCAAGCTTGTAGGAAACCCAGAGGGAAGGCGCCCAGTAGGTAGGCCAAGAATGATGATTTGAGGAGGTAAATTGTACAGGGAATGATTTGAAAAAAAACTTAGAAAAAGGATATATTGTGAACATATGTCCACGTCTTCATGAACCTATGGTTGCGATAGTGCAACTGTTTTTTCAGTCAATGTAATCATACAGTTCATAGTGTTTTATACAATCCGGTTTTTGTTTCACGTGTCGGATATTTTGAATTTAAACGCTTTATTTGTTGAAAAATAGCATTTCTTGTAATTTTGTATCATTTTGTTAATTTATTCCTGGATATTATTATGTTTATTTAGTCCCTTTAAACAGGAGTCCATAAATTAATGTTATTGAAATAATGTCAATTTTACTGTTTGGGACTCGCTGATAGAAAGTGACAATTATAACAAAACTATCACAGTCTTATTCTATTCAGTGTTTTTACCGGTAGTATACTATCGTAACTTTACATTGACGGAACGTACATTTCTAGTGCTAGTTATTTAAATGTTCCGGACCGCAAAGAAAACATGATCATGTATTATTGTACAGCCTTTGAAAAAATGATGGTGCAACTCTTGATGATGGAAAATTAAGAATTCCGAAGGGCGATTCATACCAGTACGTTGTTACATGTTCTGACTCATTTGAGTATAAAGCAGACGGCGTAAGTCTCTCTTCATGCAACATTCGTATCGTTCGCTTCAATGGAGCAGTCGGTAAGATGCTCTTTTTCCGACGACGCGGGCCTACGTCCGATTCTGGTCAGGTAATATATATATATATAAATTTAATAACGTCGTTAATTTTCATAATGCTTACATGTTACCATGCTTCGTTATATAAATACATTTGTATATATGTGGAAATATTCCCCGTCGGAACAGGCTCCTGGATGAGATTTTTTCGGGGTTTTTCATCACTTGTAAGATAAATGTCAGGAAGCTTAGGGCCCAACAGTCCCCGAAAATCATCCGGCCATCATCATCATCCCGATCATTATCATCATTTTTCAGCGGTGTGGAAAGAAACGGGAAGCTTCCACACCTACAGTTCCCTAGTAAAGCTGCAAATCATAGCATGAAAATGCTATGATTGCAGTGAAAGACCTGCCCTGAGGCAGAATTACTATGGAATGGAATATATAGAAATAAATACATTAAAGGAAACATCTCATATTATATATATATATATATATATATATATATATATATATATATATAGAGAGAGAGAGAGAGAGAGAGAGAGGGGGGGGGAAGAGAAAGAAAATGAATAACGATTTTAACGTCTCATTACTTTGTTTACAAAACACATGGCATAATAAAATTATTTATATCCATTACTAATACAAAATGCGTCTGATTAATTTAAATTAAGTTAATATCTAATTTCATTATACAAGTAGTCCTGAAGTACTGCATCGCCTCATACAGAGAATTTCTAGGAGTGATGGTTGTGGTCTAGTGGAGGGAAATTTTGTTTCCCGTGCATGAGGTCGCGTGTTCGATCCTGCTGTCATGTTTTTTCTCACTCTCTCTCTCTCTCTCTCTCTCTCTCTCTCTCTCTCTCGTCCTTATTTCAATTAATTCTCTTTCTTTTGTTTCATTTCTTTTGATTTGCTTTGTTTTGTTTTCAGTATTTACCGCACTACTTATTTGCACGAAATTGTTTTCCATTGCACGACACACAACGAAATAAAACGGATTTAGTTTCTCAAGTAGTTGTATACTTGTGAACCAAATAGCTGATCTCTGATCATGCGCAGTGGCTTCGTTCTGAGACTTGAGAATTATCTATGAGCCATCAATTATTTAAAGGCTGTACATTATTATGTAATTTGATGCTAATGTAAGTAATGTCCATTTATTTTTCAATTGTTTTATCTATGTATCCTTATTATAAAATGAGTTATACTTCATGTAAATAACTTTCCTCGTTAGGATATTCTTCATTGGAGACACATTAGAAGCAAAGTGTGAGAAGGGAGGGAGACAATTTCCAGTTCACTTTGTTTCCGCGGTGCTTTATACTCGGTTGGTAGTTTATAGGCAATCCCGGTAAAGGTCTTGGCCCATATAAACGATATTCAGCTATTTAATGGTCGAGGATCACCCACCGGTAGTAGTCGATGTTTAAAACTATCGATTAGCTAATAAGCTGTTATCTTTGTAGGTGTAGAGGGGACGCCCGGCGGCGACTTCCATTTACTACCTTAACCCCGGCTGGTATAAACTGCTGAGAATAATGTCTCACTCATCATGGCAGATACTGCTTCAAATTCGTGCATTTTAAATTTAATGTTCTTCGGCTAAACGTGCAGATTCTTCCAAACCGACTAGAATCATTGTCCATCTTGCTGAATTACGCTTTTACAAGTTTTCATATGTGGACCTTGTTTCCAAAACGTATAAAATAACATGAAAATGAGTTACGGGTGACAGCATATGCATAGCTAGAACTCGGATTTTTAGGTTTAAATAACCTAAGTAATTTATATTTTATTGTCTTATGCACCTTGTATTTTTTCTGTCCACCGCTGTGGTCTCGAGGTAGCATGCTGCCTTACCACGCAGCGGGCCCGGGTTCGATCCCTGGTCGGTACAGTTTCCTGGGTGAGGTTTTTCGGGTTTTTTTTCACCTGTAAGACAAATGTCAGGAAACTTTAAGGCCCAAACGGTCCCCGAACATCACATGGCCATCATTCATATTCACCTTAGATTAAGCTTAGGATTAAGGACTCTCCTGGCGCATCGTCATCACCCATCATATCGTCGGGGCAGTCGTAACCTCGCCTTTCAGGCGCCCCAATCTCAGAAGTGGATTACAATTACGCCAATGCCAGGAGAGAACACCAGAAATGTCGAAATGACAACCTGGATCATTGAATAAGAAATATATTCTTTCTTAATGTTTATATTACAGAAGAGGCGCCTTATACGAATGTGTCTAAATGGCACAAAGAGTAGGGTGCGTGTAGGCAAACAGTTTTCGGACACTTTTGAAATCCAGAATGGGTTGAAGCAAGGGGATGCACTACCTCCTCTACTATTTAATTTTGTACTAGAGCATGCCATCAAATCTTTAGAGGATGAGGAAGGCCTACAACTCAATGGTATTAATAAGCTGTTAGTTTATGCTGATGATGTAGTACTACTGGCCGATAGCGAGGAGATACTAAAGGACAACACGCACGAACTATTGAGTAACACTAAGGAATTAGGACTGGAAGTAAATATCAATAAAACTAAATATATGGTCACACGTAGAAATGTATTATATAATGGAAATGGACAGCTAATGACAAATGAGGGAAATTTTGAGGAAGTGGCTGAATTCAAATACCTAGGAGCAATAATCACAAATAGGAATGAGATGCACAAAGAAATTAAACATAGGCTCAATTCTGGAAATGTGTGCTATCATGCATTGCAGAGACTTTTGATGTCCCAACTCCTTTCAAAAGACGTTAAGCTGAAAATATATAAAACTATTATTCTACCAGTTATATTATATGGGTGCAAAACATGGACTCTTACTTTAAGGGAGGAAATGAGATTACGAGTTTTTGAGAATAAAGTTCTTAGGAAAAGTTTTGGACCAAAGAGGGATGAACGAACAGATGAATGGAGAAGACTTCATAACAATGAACTACATGGTCTTTATAGGAAGCCAGATATAATAAGAACAGTTAAGTCTCGTAAGGTGCGATGGGCAGGATATGTTACGCATATGTGGAATGAAAGACGTGCATGGAAGCTTATTGTAGGAAAGCCAGAGGGAAAACGCCCAGTTGGTAGGCCAAGAATGAGGTGGGAGGATAACATTAACTATGATTTGAGGGAAGTAGATTATACAGGGAATGATTGGAAAGCATTGGCGTAGGATAGGGATGTATGGGGGGCTTATGTCCGCGCTGCCATGAACCTACGGGTTTGATAGTGCCAGTGAGTAAGAAGAGGCTCCCGATAGGTATGCAAACATGTGATACACCCCATCCCACCCCTCCCGAAGGCTTTAGCACACCAATATACGAGTAAAAAAGTAAGTCATCGGCATTGTGGAACAAATTCCGCTCTCTGGTTTTAATCTAGGAAGTGAATTTTTCGGTTCTAACAGTTAAGATTGCAACATAGTATAGCGATATCCAAACAACTGGATTACATTGTTCCCATTTACATTATTTATTTGTAATTTAAAAGTAAGATGTGTGTAATATTGCTAGGTCCCATAGAAACATTATTGAGGAACTTGTTTTCAGTTATATTATAAAATAATTCAGTTGATTGGATATAAATACTTATTAAATTAATTGTATCATTATACAATGTTGCAACCTTAAGTTTTAGAATCTAAAAATTCGCTCCCTATTTTATAAATATAGTTGCAAAAGATTTTGAAAAGTACGAAATGTTAGAAAAAATACATAGAGCAACAGTATTACAAGAATGTACTTTGGAAAGTCATATGACACGTTGCAGATATTAAGGGCGAACTCAACTTACTTACTCATATTTAGACTATAGTTGTTCTCCGAGATAATTCGTCACTAATATCCACAACGCCACATATGTAGTAGTAGTAGTAGTAGTAGGATTTTATTAGACAAAAAGTAAGATGTTTACAATATTATTTACAAATATGGATCGCACGGGCAGTAAGCCGTACGTGCTGTTGACAGTCCGTTACAATAAGTAATAACTGGTAATAGTATAAAGAAAAGCTAAAAGAAAACAATAACATTACAATTACATAAACAAAACATAATGAATGAAAGTAAATGTGCACAAATGTGCAAATTGTTAGTAAATTTAGTCCAAGCAAAATTGTTAAACGATAATTGTCTTTCCGCACACTTCTCGACGGGATATCGTTCACATGGATTGTTGCACAGTTCGCATATGCATTCTTGGTTTGGCTCGTGGAATCTCTTTGTGCTGCAAACCTTGTGGTGAAAGCCATGGATTGCATATCGTGTTAGAAAACATAATAATATTACAATTACATAATAATACAATAACATTATGCATTATTTAAGTTATGTATAATTATTAAGAGTTAGTGGTATTGCATTATTCATGAATGAGTGTTCTTCTTAATTTCCGCCTTTTGTCCAGAAATTTACCCAAGTTTATGCAATTTTCTGGATTTACCAATAACTCGTAGCATGCCAATCTTTGCCGATTTGAATTTAGAAATCTTTCCGGTAATAACTGACGTCTCCAATATTCTAAATCATCACACTTTCCTAACATATGTATCTCGTCTTCCAAGCTCCCGTACATTGGACATATTCGCATATCGTGATCGTCGCTAATTTTTAGAAATTTCCATGCCCTAGCCTAAACCAAGCAAGCCCTGATCTCTCTTTAAATCCTAGGTTAAGTATATAAGATTCTTTTCCCCAAACGTGTTTTAGGTCTCTTTGTAAAAATACAGTGAGCGTTTTTTTCGTACATTCGGTGAAAATATATTGTTGGTTTATATCTAAGTACCTGTCCGAAGCTTCTAGGTGCATTGATTTCAATTTCCCGACACATTCACACAGAACTTTGACTACACATATGTAAAGAATAACCGAATAGACAATGGGTGGATTTCTCAAGAGAGTCTAAACCATGAACACATTTTTCCATTTTTTGTTGTTTCCATAACACCTATAAAAATGACTGAACATTCACATGTTAAAAGAATGCCTACAGATGGACTCCATAAGCTGTTACTGGACGAATACTTCTTTTCCAAATTAAAAAAACACGGAGGATCATAAGTTTATTATTTTTATGTTTAATTAAAATACATACTGTATTAACTAAACTTGCTTTAATTAAGCTTCCATGCCTTCACATCAAGATCCAATCCCTTAATTATTAAATTTAAAAAATAAACTTTCATGTATACTATCTTACTATAGTATCCTGACCAAATAAATTCAATTGCACATTCACACCATGGAATAAATCTAAGGTACTTCATGCCTTCACATCTTTTCACATACAAGATGTCTTATAGATTTTTATTAACAATATAAAATTTAGAAATTTAACAATACCTGGCCAGCCAATTACAAATTGCAATGTAGACAGGCATTGGCAGGGAGTTTGTAATTTGTAAGACACAAACAAATGAAAGTCAATTTACATACAGATATAAAATTATAGCAAAGTCATATTTAAAGTGTTTTACAAATTACAAACATCACTTTCCACGGATGGAGTAAACGTTTAGCACTTACAGTTATTAAAGTATAAACCAATAGGAGATAGAAGTGTTGGACGCCCTTTTACTAGATGGGAAGATTAATTGAATCCCACTGAAAACAGGTCAAAAGGCCTAATTTCATGAACTAGAAGAAGAAGGAAATTCACAGAAATTGTTACGAAAACATAGACAAGACTCAGACGTTTGTTTCTGTAATTAACACCCATAGATTTTCAGTTCTTATGGAAGCAATAAAAAGTCGGAAATCCGCGGTTGTGGTTTAGAATTCGGTTCAGAAATCCACCCACTGAGTCAGAGTATTGGTGATGGTGAGTTGTTGCCATCAAACTAGAGAGTTGATAAACTTCTTCCCTAACATGGCAGTTTTTTCTAGAATATTTAATATAAATTTGCGCAAGGACGGTTTTGCTTGATGTAAAGGTAGGGAAGGTGCGTGTGGTCCATATGTAGTCTCTCAAACGATGCTCTATCTCTGTCTACGTGGTGATCGCGATGTGGGGCTCCAGACTGACTGGCTGCTGCCCACTGAGAACATCTTCCAGGCGTCGAGGAGGGGAGACACACGCAGGATATTTTTACGCTGCCATACCAGCAACCTGGATGGTGCATAAAACTCTTCCAGCACTAGGTACTTGGGCTATATATACACCACTCTTAACACACCCACTATATTTCTAACCCAATGATCTAGAATGCCTTCAGGTTCTAAGGCTAATACTGCAATAAATTTGAAAATGTACAGTATGCTATTTTATTAAAGCTTATATTCGCAATGCATCCTATAGCATACGTCATTTGTTTTAATTTATCATAAGTAGGGGCACGCCGTAGCGTAGTGGTTAAGGCACTGAGCTACAAGCCGGAGGGTCGAGGGTTCAAGTCCCGTTGGGGTCAGGATTTTTAAACTGACCCAAACCCTCTGGCGGCACTATGGCCCTGGGGTCGACTTAGCCTCTAACTGAAATGAGTACCAGACGCTTGTTCTGGGGTAAAGGCGGCCGTCACGCAGGGCTGACAACCCGGCTGACATAAAGTGCCGATTGTCTAGAAAAAGTGGGAGCCTTAACCTCCTACTACCCCAAGGGCCTCCTGAGGCCTGTTGTGGGATCACTTTTTTAATGCCACGAGTGATTTTCAATTTATAAGGAGAATTTGCAAATCAAGAGTGGCATTTGTTAGGACTATTTAATGAATAAAATTAAGCTGTTTACTCACAAATCATTATTTAAATATAGTTAGTTTAAAATATGTATATATTTAATGTACACGGCGATGTTTGAAAACAAATGAAAAACGATCGGTACGCTGCATTTGCTTCTTTTGTTCATCACTGCAACCAGATCATATTATGTATTGCCAAAGGATCGTAATATTGTAAGAATGCACCCTAGCGGAGAAATTTGAACCGAAAGTGCCTTTTGCGGTTCAGTTATCATCTTCGTGCTCCTTCCCGCTTACGAACATTTGTGAAGCCTGCCAATGTTCCTGTGTTCCGTGTGGTTACCCCTTCCTTCTTCCCTTTCCATTGCGCATCTTGGTAGCGCACATCCCTTCTCCTGGCGAACCTGATATATGCTCGGCAATCTGAGTGGACTTGAACAGTCAGTCGATCGGCCTAACAAGTGGCGTTTGGGTTCTTTACGAGTGGATTCAGTGTTGGAATCCTACTCTAGTGTACCATGCAAAGGACGAAGTTAGCATGGTAATGCTGAAGATAAGCATGTGGATTGTATACCGAAGAATGGTTGGATTTAATTTGATCTAAGTCAGCATGGAAGAAGGACTTTCGATTCTGCTTAGAGACGTTTGAGTGGTGATTGTTTGAATGGTACGTCGTTATCTTATTATGTTTTGTTTATTATGGGGCTTTGATTGATTGTTCCAAGATATAGTTCTGTTATTTATATTACTTTATTTTTTTATAATAATCCACACTTATTTTTGTATTAAAAACCAATATTTTATGTTACGCCCATTCTTGTTATTTAAAGAATAGCCATTGTTCTCTATCCCATAACGAAATTAGGTCAATCCATGCAAATCATAATCAGTGCTATACTCATATGCATGTTCAAGTGGAAACAGAAAGATGAATGGTTAGCCGCCTTCTATGGGCCCGAGGCAGGCTGTTTTGTCGTAAATAACTTCGTTGAATGTTTGGAATCCTTTACTAAGTACAGCAGTATCATAACCCAGCGATCCCGGAAGGTAGCAGTGACGTCTAATAGTTATCAGAGCGTGGTAGTACTCGCCACAAATGGTTTCTCAGAGCGTGGTTAAGGGTTTGGTTTTTGGGTTTAATTGCGCCCAAATGGTAACAAAGTGTTTACTTTATATTGAAAGATATGCTGTACTTATGTTGAAGTTATTAAGTACTGGTTTACGTGTTTGTTGTACTTTACGTAAACATTGATTCATCTTTCTTTCTTCCAAAATAGAGACTGATTTATGCAAGTAATACTACGTTCCCTTATTGTTGTTTACATCTTGTGTCTATCATACTTTATAAACATGCCTAGCTGGGTGGATGTGATATCCAGAGATAAGCTCGTTTGTGAATTAGGCATGCTAGGTATAGAAGTTGAAGGCGATGTAAACACATTACGTCAGCGGCTTAAAAATTACATGAATTCTCTCTCCCAGCCTGAACAAATATTAATAAAGCGTAAGTTCATTGTAGATGGTGCAACCCAGAAGATTATTTGGCAGAACAACACAAGAGCATGAGTGATCGTAGACTTAGTTCTATTAAAGATTTATCTAGTGGAACTGTCTCCAACCTTTCTTCTTTTATGGAGCAGAATAATCAGCGGATTTTCCGAGAGTTGATTGGAAAGGTAGATCCCTGTGATGGTGAAGATAAAGAATCGTTAGTGGTCTTCCTCATCAAAATTAACTCGATTTTTGAATTGAAATTGGTTTCCGATGAGTATTTTGTAAACTCGACTTTGAGTTGTATCGGAGGAATTTTATTGAATATCTGGAGTGAAGCTGTTAAATTGAGATTCTCTTGGATGGAAAGTTTAGAACATGTGAAGTGTTCATTGTTGCCTCCTAGATTGTTGGAAGACTTTTGGATTAAATTTGTGTCACGTCGATTCCAAACGCCTAAGGAATCTTTGTTGGAGTTTATCTCCAATGTGCAAGGAGCTTCACTTGTGTTGAATCCCTCATTTTCGGAAGAGAAGTTAATTGACCTTATTCTGCAAAATATGTCCCCGGCTACTAGACAGCATTTGGTATTTTCTACAAAACCTCGAAATGTAGCCGAAATGTGTCTCTTAGCCAGAAAAGTGGCAGATTTCGAAGTTGCTGAGAAACAGAGGGACTTCAGTGAAAGAAGAAAAGCTGACAATTTAAATAAATCTAATACTTCGGCGAATCGTTCTTCTGGGTATTCAAAGAAGAATCTTCAATGTTGGAAATGTCAGCGGTATGGGCATTTGTCTAGAGAATGTCGGTCCAAAGATTTAACCATTCCTCAGGTTAATGTTGGGACTTTTTCCTCGAGAAAGCATAAGAAAAGAATTCAAACTTCTAAGAGAGTATTTCCTTCAGGGAAAAATAGACCGTCATCTTTTTCGGCAAATTTGCCTCATTTACCGGTGGAAGTTTTCCACCAGAAAATAGACGGTTTATTGGATAGTGGTGCTTCTATTTCTCTTGTGCGAGAAGACTTTATCTCTGCTTTACCTAAGAAATTTTTGAAGAAGACTTCTTTGAAGTGTAAATCAGTCAACAATCAAGTTTTCTCTGTAGATAAAATGGTTCGTTTACACTTAAAGATAATAAGTTTTCATGGGACCAGTTGTTCTATGTGGCCCAAGAGTTACCTGTTCCAATTATTCTAGGTTATGACTTTATGTCGAAATCCGGCATGAGGATTGATTTTCAGAATGGAGTCTGTAATTTCAGATTTGCTCGAGACGTTTCGCTGCCGTTTAAAGTACATCCTTGTATGTATGGGCATGCATATGGTAAGAATCCTTCGGAACAATGTTGTGTTATGTCTCTCAATAATCTTGAGGAGGAAGAGGAATTATCTAAATTGGTGAAAGAATTCCCTGGATTATTTAGTGATCGATTAGGGAGAGCAAAAAACAGTTTTTGTGAACTGGAATTGTTGGATAATGTTCCTGTGCGGTCTCCACCCTTTCAATTTTCTCCACCTAAGTTGCAATTGTTACAAAGCGAAATTCATAAGCTTATGCAACAAGGTGTTATTAGGCCAAGTCGTTCTAGTTATGCGAGCCCAGCCTTTCTTGTTCCAAAACCTAGTGGAGGCCATAGGTTGGTTATCGATTATAGGAAGCTTAATAATAAAGTGGTGTTTGATTGTTTCCCATTGCCCACTTTGGAAGCAGCTTTCCAAATATTTCATGGAGCCAAAGTGTTCTCCGTAATTGATTTGCATTCCGCCTTTTTCCAAATACCATTAACTCCATCCAGTAGAAAGTACACGGCTTTTGTCACTCCCAATGGTCTTTACGAGTTTAATATGTTGCCTATGGGTTTGAGTGTAGGTAGTCAAGTATTGAGTCGTGAATTAGACAAATTGTTTGGAGATTTGAAATACAAGTATGTGTTTTTCAGTACTGTGATGATCTTATCGTGTATTCTTCTGATATGCAGCAACATCTCGCTCATTTGAGAGAAGTCTTTGAGAGGTTGAACAATAAAGGATTAACTGTTAATCCGGAAAAAATCACTCTGGGATGTTCTAAGATAAAGTTTTTGGGTCATTTGCTGTCAGCCGAAGGTATCCAAGTGAACCCGGAAAGAGTTGAAGCCATCAAAAATCTTCCTACACCTAAGAATTTGAAAGGCGTTAGAAGTTTCATGGGAATGGTGGGCTTTTATGCCAGATTTATTCCTAACTTCTCTCAAGTTGCCCTTCCTTTGAATAACTTGAAGAAAAAGAAAACTAAATTCTTATGGAGTCAAGAATGCGAAGCTTCTCTTCAAAGTCTTAAGTTAGCTCTTTGCGAGGCTCCCACTTTACAGGTTCCCGATTTCAATAAGAAGTTTATTCTTCAGTGTGACGCCAGTGATAGGGCGTTAGGTGCGGTTCTTAATCAGGAAATTGAAGGCAATTTAGCGCCTGTGGGATATGCTAGTCGCACTTTAAATGAAGCCGAAATAAAATACAGCATTTACGAAAGAGAGATTTTAGCTATTGTTTTCGGTTGTGAGAAGTTCCGTACCTTTTTGGAGCATAACCGTTTTGTGGTTCACTCTGATAATCAAGCAGTTTCTTGGTTATGTAAGAACAGTGGTACCCTGGGTAGAATCGGTAGGTGGGTTGTGCGTCTTTCTGCTTTTAATTTTGAAGTAGTTCATGTTAGAGGATCTGATAATGCAGTAGCTGATGGTTTATCGCGACTGTTCCATGAAGATGAAGTTCCGGAGCACCCTCAAGTCAATCTTCTATCGAACTTTCCTGCATCATTTAAAGATCTTAAATTGCATCAACAAGAAGATGATGATTGTAAGAGATTGTATGCTCAAGTTAGAGCTGGCACTAATAGTCCAGATTTCTCTCTACATAGAGGTCTATTAGTGTACAATCCTCGAAAAGGTCCGAAGAATCGGGTGTTGGTTCCCGTAGTACTGCGGCCTGTTTTGCTCAAGTATTATCACGATTCTCCTTTGGGCATGCATTTGGGCATTGCCAAGACTATGGAAAAGCTCAATAGACAATATTATTGGCCTCATATGGGGGAGGATGTGCGTAAATACATTTTGAATTGCGTTGATTGTCAGCGAGCTAAGCCTGCCCCTAATACTAAAGTTGGTCTTCATTCAGCGGAGCCCTCCACAGCTCCCATGCAAAGACTCTTTATTGATTTCTTTGGTCCCTTAGTTCGCTCTAAGCGAGGTAATGTTGGGGTTCTAGCAGTTGTCGACGGGTTCTCTAAATATGTGGTGCTTCATCCTGTGAGATCCTTGAAATCTAATGCAGTCGTAGAATTCTTCACTATAAACTTTTTTCCGAGCTTTGGTGTGCCTGAATCCATTGTTTCGGATAATGCTAAGGCCTTTACTTCTCGTATGTTTAAGAATATGTGTTTCGATTGGGGTGTTCGTCGCATTACTACTTCTCCCCATTATCCAAAACCTAACCTTTGTGAGAGGTTTTTTTTCGCTCGTTGAAAGCAGGGCTTACCATTTTTCATAATGTCAAGCAAAATGTTTGGGATCAACATTTGCCGTTGTTTGCTTTGGGTTGTAACGATGCGGTCCATGAGTCGACAAAAACTACCCCTGCCGAATTGTTTTTGGGTAGACGTATTATGCATCCCTTAGAGTTAAATTGGCACATCACGGAAGCCGATTTAAGTGATTTGAAACAAGCCGATAAAGTTCAGAAATGGGAGGAAGCATTCAAGAACCTTAAGCTCGCTAAAGAGAACGTAGCTAACAGATATAATAAGGATAGGAAGGATGTCTGTTATAAAGTTGGCGATCGAGTGCGTTACCGCCTTTATCCACTTAGTAATCGTGGAGAACAACGTATGGGAAAACTTATGTTCAAATGGTCTGAACCCTATGTTGTAAAACGCTTGCTAACACCAGTAACTCTGGAGTTAGAAAACGTCAGTGGCCATGTTATGAAACAACATGTGAGTCAGCTAAAAACATGTAACACTATCGAGTAAATTCAAGTTTGTTGGTTATAAATGAAAAAAGGGCTGAATGTTAAAGCTAAACTACTATGTATTATGACACATGTTAAATTAGCATATCTATGGTTCTGCTTTCCTGTTTGCGCCTGTTCTTTGTTTCAGTTACCTTTCCTTAAACATTGGCAGTTCTACAGTGTATATTGCCTGGAGTGTTCGGCAGTCGAGCGCTTGGAGGATCCGGCCGACCCCCGAGTGCCCAGCTGACCGACATAGTGGCTTTGGAACTATGGATTCCTGGAAAGCGGTGGAACGGGATTGCGATCCGGCAATCCGAGGATTATCGTCACCCGAGTCTTCACCTGGAACGCCGCAATGTTGTGCTATGGCGGCTGAAGTAAATTGGAGTCTATTTTTCAGCGCTGGAATAGTCTACATGAAAGCAGGTGTGGTGATCGTGATATTGGGGACGATGAAAAATTTGCTCTGAAGTTACCGCTGGAATCCAATAGTGCTTATGTTCCCCTCCCAACGTGGGATTGCTTCTCTGGACTTTATTTGGAAGTCTATGGACTTTTTCTTTTTACCCGGAGGGTGTAGCGGGAGCTATTGAACCGAAAGTGCCTTTTGCGGTTCAGTTATCATCTTCGTGCTCCTTCCCGCTTACGAACATTTGTGAAGCCTGCCAATGTTCCTGTGTTCCGTGTGGTTACCCCTTCCTTCTTTACCCTTTCCATTGCGCATCTTGGTAGCGCACATCCCTTCTCCTGGCGAACCTGATATATGCTCGGCAATCTGAGTGGACTTGAACAGTCAGTCGATCGGCCTAAACAAGTGGCGTTTGGGTTCTTTACGAGTGGATTCAGTGTTGGAATCCTACTCTAGTGTACCATGCAAAGGACGAAGTTAGCATGGTAATGCTGAAGATAAGCATGTGGATTGTATACCGAAGAATGGTTGGATTTAATTTGATCTAAGTCAGCATGGAAGAAGGACTTTCGATTCTGCTTAGAGACGTTTGAGTGTGATTGTTTGAATGGTACGTCGTTATCTTATTATGTTTTGTTTATTATGGGGCTTTGATTGATTGTTCCAAGATATAGTTCTGTTATTTATATTACTTTATTTTTTTATAATAATCCACACTTATTTTTGTATTAAAAACCAATATTTTATGTTACGCCCATTCTTGTTATTTAAAGAATAGCCATTGTTCTCTATCCCATAACGAAATTAGGTCAATCCATGCAAATCATAATCAGTGCTATACTCATATGCATGTTCAAGTGGAAACAGAAAGATGAATGGTTAGCCGCCTTCTATGGGCCCGAGGCAGGCTGTTTTGTCGTAAATAACTTCGTTGAATGTTTGGAATCCTTTACTAAGTACAGCAGTATCATAACCCAGCGATCCCGGAAGGTAGCAGTGACGTCTAATAGTTATCAGAGCGTGGTAGTACTCGCCACAAATTTATAATCAACATTGTAGGTATTAATTAATTTCTGATGTCCTATGATGTAAATATGCCAATTATATTTTTCTGCAACGTCATTTCCTGAAAAATAATTCGTTTAAGAAAGTGCAAACAGTTTTTTTGTGGTATAATCAATTGCTACAAATGTTTTCATATTATCTCCCACATGCGCTATCTGCTGACATTCATGCACTATATATATATAATCTGGTAGCCGTATTTCTTGGAGAGTTAGTCACTTCAAAATAATACTATGACCTATTCAGAATGTTAAAAAGGAGGTGCTTTCTTTAATATGATAAACTTCAGTTGATAAATTCGAGGCGAAACACGACTGTGATTGGTTGTAAATAAAAAATCATTGAAATGTGATTGGTTATTAATTAGCATTTGGGGCATGAGTTAAATAGTCTTAAGTATACTACGAGTAGTTTCCAAATTATCGATAAATTCAGGATGTCACAAAGTGACGAGTGAATTTATCTAGAGAATTTAGAAATCAAGAGTGGCATTCGTTAGGACTATTTAACGAATAAAATTAAGCTGTTTACTCACAAGTCATTATCTAAATATCCTTATTTTAAAATATTTATATATTTAATGTAATCGACAAGTTTGAAAACAAATGAGAAACGTTAATTTTCACTTATCACTGGAAACAGATCACATTATTTATTGCCAAAGGATCGCAATATTGTAAGAATGCAACATAGTGGAGAAAAAATGAAACACATCAAACTGTATATTAATTAATTTCTGATGTCCTACGATGTAAATATGTCAATTATATTATTTTCTGGAACGTAAATGCCTGGGAAATACTATGTTTAAGAAAGTGTAAACAGTGTTTTTTTTTGTATAATCAATTGATACAAATGTTTTTATATTATAACCCGCAAGCACTATATATTTACTTTCGTGCACTATATATACAATCTGATAGTGAAATGCAGTCACCGCAAAATAATGTTATGACCTATTCAGAATGTTAAAAAATAGGTGCTTGATTTTAAAGTGATGAAATTAAATTAATAAAATCGAAGTGAAAAACGCCTGTGATTGGTTGTAAATCAATGAAACGTGATTGGTCATTGACTCCCATTTGGGGCATGAGTTAAGTAGTTTTTAAGTAATGCCACGAATGATTTCCAAATTATCGATAAATTCACGAGGCATGAAGTGACCCTTCCGTTATAAAGTCTTCATAATGTATACAATACCAATCACTCTAATATAATTGTGCAGAATACGCAAAATATAATTTTATACTGCGAAAGCCTTTCGAACCATCATCCATCTTCAGCGTTTATTCAAGTACTATTTATTGTGAGAATTTTATAGAAGGATTGTGGTCGATGATAAATTTTCGTTTAACACTCTCCATTTCTGGTTTCTTTCAAAATTTCAATTTCTTCCAAAATATTTATTTAATCATCAGTTTCGTGGAATAAGCCGCATAAGACTTGTTTTCGGCCACAATCTTATCAGTATTTAGCCCATCTTGTGTTCGGTCTTCCAACATTTCTTCTAAAATTTGGGTTGTTGCTGATGATGTAGTACTATTGGGCGATAGCGAGGATATACTAAAGGCCAACACGCACACACTACTGAGTAACACTAAGAAATTGGGACTGGAAGAAAATATCAATAAAACTAAATATATGGTCACATATAGAAATACATTATATAATGGAAATAGACAGCTAATGACAAATGAGAGAAATTTTGAGGAAGTGGCTGAATTCAAATACCTAGGAACAATAATCATAAATAGGAATGAGATGCACAAGGAAATTAAACATAGGCTCAATTCTGGAAATGCGTGTTATTATGCATTACAGAGACTTTTGACTTCCCAACTCCTTTCAAAAAACGTTAAACTGAAAATATAAAAAACTACTATTCTACCAGTCATATTATATGGATGCGAAACATGGACTCTTACTTTAAGGGAGGAAAGGATATTACTAGTATTTGAGAATAAAGTATTTAGGAACATTTTTGGACCAAAGAGAGATGAACAGGCAGGTGAATGGAGAAGACTGCATAACAGTGAATTACATGGTCTTTATAGGAGGCCAGATATAATGAGAACAGTTAAGTCTCTTAGACTGCGATGGGCAGGACACATGGCACGATTGGGGAATGAAAGACGTGCATGGAAACTTCTTGTAGGAAAACCAGAGGGAAAACGCCCAGTTGGTAGACCAAGAATGAGGTGGGAGAACAACATTTACTATGATTTGAGGGAAGTAGATTATACAGGGGATGATTGGAAAACATTATCACAGGATAGGGATGTATAGAGAGCTTATGTTCGCGCGGCCATGAACCTACGGGTTCGATAGTGCGAGTGAGTTAGAGTTCATCAACAGTTGTGGTATGCGGTCGTCTTTCATTCTTCGTAAACGTTGTTTCCAATCATTTCTACCTTGTTTTATTCTATTTACTTTTTTGGTCTAATGCCACAAGGTTGTCTTTTATGACATTTCTGGCTTTCTCCCCGGCATTGGTGAAATTGCAACCCATTTCTAGTTTGAGACATCTGGATGGTGGAGTTACGTGACCCTGATGATGCAATGGGTGATAAAAGATAATGAAGCACCAGGTCAGTTCTTAATCTAAATTTAACCTTAATTCCAGACCATGGGCAACCACAGGAATAATTCCCATTAAGGAAAAGTCCCCATGGTTTGACCGGGAATCGAACCCGGGACCTCATGAACTGTAGTCAGAAACGCTGAAAGTTGTGTTGTTCCTTCCTTATTTTCTTCGTCTTTTTTTTTTATCCCGTAAGATATGTACCCCGCAACAGTTTAAATAAAAATAATTCCGCTCCTTCGGTAATTCTCCTTACCTCTTTTCATGTCAGTACCCAAAACTCCGAACCATAAAGCAACATTGTCACTCTCATTACTCTAAAAAAAAAGTTTTCATTTCCTTTCTGCTTTCTTTGTAAAGATCTGTTAATAACGCCGCATTCAACTGAATTTATTGATTTCATTTTGAATATCTTCATTCCTCATGTAGGAAATGTTACAGCCGAGGTAATTGAAGTAATTAATTTGTTTAATAACTTATCCTTCCTATATTTATTTTGTCCACCGCTGTGGTCTCAAGGTAGCGTTCTGCCTTGTCACGCAGCAGGCCCGGGTTCGATCCCCGTTCGGGGCGGTTTTTCTGGATGAGGTTTTATCGGGATTTTTCCTCACGTGTAAGACAAATGTCAGGAAAACTTTAAGGCCCAAACGGTCCCCGAAATCATAAGACCATCATCGTCATCATCATCATCATCGTCATCACCACCATCCTTCACCGGTGTGGAAAGCAACGGGAAGCTGCCACACCTACAATTCCCTAGCATAGCATGAGAATGCTATGATTGCAGTGAAAGACCTGCATTCGGGCAGAATTACTATGGATGGATGGATGTTTATTTGAATGCAATTGCAATATTGTCCACGGCTTTAGGTTAAGTTTGGGTTAAGAACTCTCCTGGCGCTTCATTGTCATTTATCGCCCATCATATCATCGGGGTAACGTTAACTCCGCCTGCCAGGTGCTCCCAAGCTAAGAAATGGATTACAATTCCGCCAATATCAGGAGATAAAGCCAGAAATGTCTTAAAGACAACCTGGTGGCATTAGACAAAAAAAAACAAGTGACGCTTATACAAATACGTATTAAATAATTAATTTTTCTCGACAACTAAATTTATTCTATGCCATTAATAGTTTTTTTATCTGAATTTTCTATCTTGTACGTTTTATATTTCAATCGTTAACTCTAGATTGAATCAAATATTTTGTAAACAATAACTATATTGTAGACGTACCATATATATTTATGTTTATTGTAATTTAGATGTAAGAATGATTTTTGTATATTTTTTTAACCTGGTTGAGTGTTAAGACAAGGCCTCAAGGCCTTAACTCCGCCAGATAAAATAAAGCTATTATTATTATTATTATTATTATTATTATTATTATTATTATTATTATTATTATTATTATTATTATTATAGTTTCTGAGAAATATGTACCGGTATCTAAAATTTGAAAAATCGAAGTTACGCAAAATGATCAATTCAATGTTATAATGATTACCAAGTAAAAGAAAATACTACTAAAGGCTTTTCGGTCTTAAAGTGATTCTCATGAAAACAAAATCATGTGACTTGCTCGCTTTTAATTGGTTATGGACACCGACTACGATGTAGAAGCAGTAAGTACGCGAAAAAGTAGTTCTCTTCATTAAATTAAAAACATGTCCTCTGAATATAATTATTATTATTAGTCTTCGTGAATTAAAATAATAACACTCAAAACACAAAATGTACTAAAATATACCTAATCAATAATTACAACTTAAAGTAGTCTATTACATATGGATTATTATCATCATTATTATATTATTATCATTATTATATTATTATCATTATTATATTATTATCATTATTATATTATTATCATTATTATATTATTATCATTATTATTTTATTATTATTATTATTATCATTATCGTAAGTATTATTATTGTTATTATCGTATAAAATGTTGTTTGTACATGAAATTTACATTGCTACATATTGTATCTTTAACTGTTTATAATTAGTATAGTGTATATTTATATTTGTCAAATATCTATTTGTATTTGTGCTGGTTGAGTGGAAGAGAAGGCCTTATGGCCTTAACTCTGCCAGAATAAATAAAACATTATTATTATTATTATTATTATTATTATTATTATTATTATTATTATTATAATCAGAATACCCAAACTAATGTTAAGATATCAACCTGCAGGAAGAAGAAGACCAGGACGTCCACTCAAAAGACTTCTGGATGGTGTTTCTCTTGAGGCTGAAATAGGTCAACAAATGGCCTAAATTCGTGAATGTACTATGATGATGATGATGATTATTATTATTATTATTATTATTATTATTATTATTATTATTATTATTATTATTATTATTATTATTATTATTATTATTATGCATTTGAGTCATGTTTCAGTTGATTCTGATGAAAAAAAAATAAAATGGCTAAAGGTGTTGAGTCTTCTGCTGCTGTGTTGCCATCTAAATTTTTAAAACATAAGATGGCAAACCTTTGACTAGTGGTCAAAAAACAGAAATTTTAAATGTATTTCTCAAGTTCAGTGGAAAATCGCACCAGCTTTCTTGTAATCTATCCCATGAAACTATCACATGTCTTCTATACTTCACACGTGCTCCATGTCAATGTGACAATAATTCTGGCGCGAATGGCGGAAGGATACAATTGGCATTTGTTTATGTTAGGATCACTCTAATAGCGGATAAGGTATAATTACTTAATTTGGGTATCAATCAACTCAAACAGGATCTGTTTAATAAGCGGTGAAATTTTTGTTTTTTCATCTATTGTAGTTTTAGAGAAACTTTAATTTATTTTCAAGTAAAAAAAACTTACCGAACTGCAGATACTCACTACTAAGAGTCCCTAACTTTTATATACTTTCGTCTAATCTTGAAATAGTAAATTAAATCCCTCTCGAGCTTCGATTTTCTTTAGATAATTCGAAACATCTAGTGAGATTACTGTAGATAGGTTTTAGATAAATATAAGTTAATTCCTGTATTAGTCGGGTTATTTGCTGGGAATATTGTAGCGTGTTTTTGAAATGAAGTCTAGACTATTAAGATAGCCTATAAGAGTATTTTTGTATTGTATCGGTTTGTTGCGAACGTGCCTTGCGTATCACTTCTGTTTTTGGCACGACACAACGGCTCAACTACAAAGCCATTAAAATTGTAAGTCGATTCCAGTCTCGTGCTAAACACTACACATTACAGTTGCTTTTTGTATCGCTCAAACATTCTTATACTTTTATACGTACAGCACAAGAAAATACTAACACCCTCATATGACTCACGAGTTTAACCCCTTCATTTTTAGCGAAAACCGAAGGAATGAAGCTATTTGGATTGTACTCATAAAAATATTTTTGAAAAAAATTACAGAAACATTTTCACCGATCCTCCTACCTACTGGACACCGAAAATGACCATGATGTAGGCTATATATATATATATACTAGGTAATACCCGACGTGCGCTGTTACGCCTAAATGAATTAAAATTAATGTGCTTTTATGTTTAGTTGGATAAGTATAAGGAAAATAATTATATAATATATTATTTAGATACCCCGTTCTGGTTACCCGCGTTGCCCGGGAATCTATTTGACCCGATCTTCTTGACATAAATGAGCTGAAATACAAAAAATGAATGTGTGTTATGTTTAGTTAAGAAAGTGAGAGGAAAAATGTATATCGTAATTATTTTTTAGATACCCCGTGCTGTTTACCCGGTGTTGTCCGGGAATCTGCTCATCCCAATCTTCTCGACATAAATGAGCTGAAAGACAAAAATTATTGTACTTCTTATAATTAGTTGAATAAGTACAATGAAAAATAATTATAAATGTATATAATAATTATTTTAACATTCCCCAAGCTGATTACCCGGTGTTGCCCGGGAATCTGCTTATCTCGATCTTCCTGGCATAAATGAACTAAAAGCAGAATTTGTTATTGTGAGTTGTACAGGAATTTACGTACTTGTCTCGATCTTCTTGGCATCAATGAAAGACAAAAATAGTTATTGTGAGTTATCCGTAAGAGGTAAACATATGTCTCGGGCTTTTTTGTAGAGCTTTTTGAGGTATTCAATTCTGTGTACACTAATTTTGTATATTTGTTATGGTTTGGGCAGCGTAAACCATTCAAGCGTCCAAAGAGCTACTTTTTTTCACTTTAACCACTACAAAGGGCGATTTTTAAGGGTGTAGCAGTTGAGTATCACAACTCTCTTATAGCCTATGTTCATCCCGAGAATATCCTGAACATTTTGCAAGAAGCCCCATCACAATCGGATCAACGGTATGGCCGCGCATAAAATACGAACAAACAAACAAACCAACAAATAAACATTCATTTTTATATATTAGATATATGACATGACAAAAAAAAATAAATGCCTGAGTCGGAATTTGAACCCAAGTTTCTAACGTTATACGTTTTAGCACTCTAACCAACTGAACTACTTAGGAATCCTAACACAAACATGAATAGGCCATGAACCTACGGTTTCGATAAAGCCAGTGTGTTAGTGAGTTAATGTAACACACCGTATATTGGCGAAAAAAAAGCTTTGTCTACTATGTTAAAAAATGGTATCATTTGACTGTTGGATCCTGATACATTCATTTTTGTATAAACACAGTTTAACTCAATGCGCGAGAAAATAAGATCGTGAAATTCCGGTCACAAATAGGCCTACGATACTTATCTTAGTCCCGCGCCGTAGCTGAGCGGTTTAAAGAATGAACGCCTTGTTACAGACCTACGGGACTTGGCGCTGTTTCTAGTCCCCATAGGGAAAGACATTTTCTCATGGAATTTCTGCCAGTATAGGATCGGTGCTCAACTAGCATCGTCAGGAATTTGGATAGTTACAATACTTTAGTAAAATACAAAGCGTAGAAATAAACTTCCTTAGAAGAACAAAAGTAAGTAAGTAAGTAAGAAGAACAAAAGGCTGCACAATGTTGGATCGGATAAAGAATGAAGATATAAGAACAGATTTAAATATTTATCCACTGAATGATAAAATCAAGGAATATGGAGACAAAAGGTTTAGACATGTAGAAAGGATGGATGTAACAAGATTACCAAAAGCAGCATTTAACTACAAAACCAAGAGGTTCAAGGAATGTAAGAAGGGCAGTGAAAAGATTAACCGAACAACTGTGAGGCGAAACGTGCAATTTCTCTAGCTCGTGAAGTGAAGAAGAAGAAGAATAATAAGAAGACAATACTTTAGCATTACTTTCCCTATTATATGGAAATGTGATTTGAACATTAAAAAAGAAACAAGAGCAGAATCAAAACAACGAAAATTAAATTTCTGAGAAGGAAAGCAGGATACACTCTTTTAGATCGAAAAAAGATTGCACAAATTTTAGAACAATTAGAAGTATAATCAGTAGACGAAAAACTCAACAGATATAAATTAAACTGGCTAGACCGGGTAAAAAAGAATGGATAATTCAAGAATCCCAAAAATGATGATGCAATATAAATCCATTGGACATCGAAGACCAGGAAGACCTCTCAAGACTGCTAAATGGGGCCGAAACAGGACTACGAAGGCCTAATTCGTGACGGATGATGATGATGATGCCAATAAATAGTAGCTCCAGGTTGATTTTTAAAATACATTACGAAACTCCGTACCAAACTGAAAGCAGAAGATGAAACTTAAATTTTCGAAAGGCCTCATACAAAACTACACTACTGATTGTTGAGGACGGCTGAAACCTCAGGTACTGTTTTATAATTCTTAAAATCTTAGCTCCAGGTTGAGAAAACAAACTCTAAAGTTTAACAGCTGGGGGATTATACCAGCTGACCATATCTCACTCCTATACCGTCTGGATCGTCCACCTATGTGATTAACACATGTGAGTGTGAGGCCAACAGTCGACTGGTAGGTCAAGGGCCTGCTAAACTTGTTGTGACGTGTAGTTACTTTTCTTAGCACTAAGTTGGCTGTGCTACTATTTTATTCTTCGAAAATATCAATAGAAATTACGAATTAGATTTATGTATAAGCTGAAAGTGGAATGGGCTGACTACTGACTACTTTTACTATTTTGAGAAAAATTAAAAAGAAAATGTTATACGACCTAGTTTGAATATCACTTGACAGATGTCGTAAGTAATGCATCCGCGAGACATTTCCTCTTCCAAACTTTAAGAAAGTTAGAGAATTGCTCTTTCGCCGGAACATGACAGATGTACTGAATGCCCTTACCTATCGATTCGATTGAATACTAGCAAAACATTACGTTGACGATATGATATATATATAAAGTAGCATCGTCATGATTTAGTGAGTAGGAGGGAAATACTAATGCATTTTAGATTGATTTATATCAGTATTTATGTCTACACTCGAGGACAGTCAATTGTCAAGATGTATAAAAGTAACTCGTAATCGATATATATCTCTGATTCTGAATAATTACTTTTTGGCTTTACGTATCTTTCAGTTTAGCCATACCCTTTCCTTTGTTATGAGTTTCTATACGCTATCAGGAAAACTGACTGGAGATAGGCCTAGATATAAATAAAGTGTATAATTTTAAATTTGTTACTCCGAGAATGTAATAATAATAATAATAATAATAATAATAATAATAATAATCGATACTAATAAAATTCATTGTTAAAACCGTTGAGGTGGATAGTCATAAAATAAAATAAGTTAAAATATTCCTTCTCAGATAAGATCCGTCGTCCTCAACATATAAAATATGTAGGGCCTATTCTTTATGTATGTAGGCCTTTCAGAACATCCGTTCAATCTTCAGCAGGTCTTTTTTCGCTACATTATTTGATATGATGGTTGATGCTGATATACGATATCGTCAGGAAGAAGCTTTAGTCACGACAACACCACATTAGGACCAGCAGCATCAACCATCATATCAGATAATGTAGCGAAGAAATACCTGCTGAAGATAGAAAGGATGTTCTGAAAGACCTACAGACATAAAGAATACATATTTTATAAGTTGATGATGACGGATCTTACCTAAGAAGGTATATTTTAACTTATTTTATTATAATAATAATGATGATAATAATAATAAATAAAACATGTGGCACGATTGGGGGAATGAAAGACGTGCATGGAAACTTCTTCTAGGAAAACCAGAGGGAAAAATCCCAGTTGGTAGAACAAGAATGAGGTGGGATAATAACTATGATTTGAGGGAAGTAGATTATATAGGGAATGATTGAAAACATTGTATGGAGAGCTTATGTCCGCGCAGCCATGAACCTACGGGTTTGATAGTGCCAATGAATAATTATTACAAATGGTAAAAGTGTGTAATGCAACAGTAGCATAAGAATATGGTATGGAAAATCATAGAAAATCTCTATAGTCGAGCCGTATTTACGTCCGCGTGGCCATGAAGCTCCAGGTTGGCTAATGTCAGTAAATTAGTTACGTGGTGATGTAAGTCTTATAATAATGTAGGCCTACGCGAAATCCTGATGTAATGTGTGCAGTGAGTATATAGACTGAATTTCTTACTTTCATGAAATGGAATGAAGAATGAAGGCAAGAAGGTGGTGTGTGTCGAAACAATGGGGAGCTTCTAGCAGCAGTTCTCCTTAATCCATTAAGTAAACAGTGACCTCACTTCCATGGCTTTCATTGATTTGCGAAGCGCAGTCCGGTGTTCAACTGCGACATTGTTGCATTTCATATACTCTTCTGCACAGTTTCCAATACTTTTTTTTTTACCATCTTATCTAACAATATATCAAACCATAATTCAGAGCATTTTAACATATGGTGCTGAAGTTTTGCAAATTACTACCAGGGAAACGAAAATAATGGATGTTTTAAGAAGATCAGCTGGAAAATCTAGAATGGATAGATTACGAAATAAAGAAATAAAGGAAATTATGGACCCTGAGTCGGACACTAGTTGAGAAGAAGGAGGTAACTTGTACATGAGTATAATTGTCTTACAGGGGAACTGTTAACCGTTGTGTGCCGAAACCTACCGTGAAATTTCTCTTAGACAAGCGTTGTGATATAGTAATATCATGTCCAAATATATATGAATAAGAAAGTTTTCTTGGGTTTTCCGCGTCTTATATTCCGCGAATTATATTCCTTGATAATGGCATGTGGGATCATGCAGAAATGTCGGAATGAGTGGCCAGAGGCCGAACTTGAATCCAAGATGCAGAAAACCCAATAAAACTTTCTTATTCATACTTATATCCGCGAAAATCTGCAATATAATATTCAGGGTGTATAAAAAAGGTTGGCGCAAACTTACATGGTTGATCCGATTGATTGAGGGTCTTTCCACTTTTCAGCGGTTGCCCTTTTACCAGCCGGCTGCTGGCCCTTCACATCCACATATGTCAATCACAGAGGTAGATGATCAACAGCCAGTGCAGGGGTGACATGTGGTTAGCATGTCGAGTCCCCCAGCCGTTATAGCTGGTTCCTCAACCTGGAGCCGCTACTTATTGTAGCTACCCAATTGCCTCATGCTGGGTGGGCACCGGTCCCATACTGGCAGAAATACCATGAGAAAATTTCTTCCCCCATGGTGACTCGAACCAGCGCAAGTCCCGTAGCTCTGCGCCAAGGCTTGCTACCTTAACCGCTCGGCTACGGCGCGGGACATGGTTGAAAGTACACTATAATAGAAGCAACAATGTTAGATAGGCTATTGCAGTACAAGTGACTATAAATGCATGTTAAAAATGATCACATGTAAAAAGTCCGTCACTCAGGAACTGCATAAGCTAAGTGAATTCCTCAGCAAGTCGAAACTATGGTCCGATTTTGCTTGTTTGCGGAATATATCTTCCTTTTGTTTTTGATTGGAGAAACTCAATTTCTATTGACTATTTAACTCATGCACCAAATGGGAGTCAATGACCAATCACATTTCAATGATTTTTTATTTACAACCAATCACAGTCGTGTTTCGCCTAGAATTTAGCAACTAAGGTTTATCATAATAAAGAAAGCACCTTTTTAACATTCTGAATAGATCATGGCATTATTTTGCAATGACTGACCCCCTAAGAAATACGGCTACCAGATTGTATATATAGTGCATGAATGTCAACACATGGCGCATGCAGGAGTTATTATAAAAACATTTGTAGCAATTGATTATACTACAAAAAAAGAAACCACTGTTTGCACTTTCTTAAATGTATTTTTCCCCACGTAATAACATTCCAGAAAAATACAATTGTCATATTTACATCATAAGACATCAGAAATGAATTAATATACAGTTTGATGTGTTTCATTTTTTCTCCACTAGAGTGCATTCTTACAATATTGCGTTGCTTTGGCAATAAATAATGTGATCTGGTTGTAGTGATGAACAAAAGAAGCAAATGAAGCGTACTAATCGTTTCTGATTTGTTTTCAAACATCGCCGTTTACATTAAATAAATAAATATTTTAAAATAACTATATTTAAATAATGATTTGTGAGTAAACAGCTTAATTTTATTCGTTAAATAGTCCTAACAAATGCCACTCTTGATTTCCAAATTCTCTAGATAAATTGGAAATCACTCGTGGCATTACTTATGATAACTTATTCAAATGTGCCTGACTGCAGAGAAATCAAATCTATTGTACCCGTATTTATTACCTTTTGAATACTGTTGTATAGTTTGACACAAATTTAAATGAATTCTACTGAACAATATTTATCTATAAGTTTCTATAAATTAAACTAATGCATCTTATAGGATGCATTGCCAACATAAGGATTGATTAAAGTGTAATATTTTATGCATTGATACGCGGGGATGAACCAAACATGGCGGTTGCTAGAGTAAGTTTTTAATTTCGGGTTTCAGGTAAAACCACATCTTCTAATTGCCCGATTGATCTGTTTTTTGCACATTCCATCGTTTGTTTAGGTTAATAGCATATACTGAATTTCGTTGTGAAAAATCTAAAATTGCGGCAGATAGAGAAATTTTTAAAATTTCACTTAATGTGAACTCCTACGCTCAATGATCTGATTTTGCTGGTTAATGAATTCGTCCTTACAATTTTTTTAAATTATTTTCTACATGCTAAATTTTATTTATTTTTAGTCATGATCAGTTTCGGCGTTTAACAGGCCCCACATATGATCGGCGATGATTTGTATTTTTTTTTTTAAATATTTTCATGAGACAACCTCAATGGGTGCTAAATTCGCTAAAACTATTCGATCACAGGTTACATACTGCATGGATTGTTATCAATTATCTTGCATTACCCCTTCAACCATATTTCATGTAGGCAGCACGCTTACTTGGGTCTGTCGTCAGCCAAGCTTTTAGTTATTTGGCGGCACCTATAAGCATTATATCGTTATAAATAAACCGAAAAACAGTAATGACGGGCAGGAATGTAATATGTGTATATATGCCCCATACGTCCCACGTGGGGACATGGATGCTCACTAGAGGCAGTTTGTCAACCAAACTAATTTAGCTAAGTTTAAACTGACCCAAACCTTCTGGCGGCACTATGGCCCTGGGGTCGACTCAGCCTCTAACGGAAATGAGTTCCAGACGCCTGTTCTGGGGTAAAGGCGGCCGTCACGCAGGGCTGACAACCCGGCTGACACAAAGTGTCGATTGTCCAGAAAATGTGGGAGCCTTAACCTCCTATTGCCCCAAGGGTCTCCTGAGGCCTTGTAGTGGGATCGCTTTACTTTCCTACATTTGCCTACAAATGTCAACGAGTGACATGTGGTTAGTACATCGCCTCAATGAGACATACCAGGCAACTAAAGTGTTACTGGAGAGATGAATGTCGGATAAATTTTGCACAGAGTCCTCTTTATTCAGGCTTACGATTCTTTTACGAGCCTCAAAATCTTCAGACTCGGAACTCACGGCTTAAAGTCTCTCTCGGAGGACTTGTTTCTTGGATTTTTCCATTCTGAAAAATCCATCGACCACGGCCGGGTTTGAACTCGCGTCCCTCGAAACTCGAAGCAAGGAACATAACCACTAGCCTACCGCGGCAGACAAGAATTAGATAGTAAAGTAAAGTGATCCCCACTATAGGCCTCAGGAGGCCCTTGGGGTAGTGGGAGGTTAAGGCTCCCATTTTTTCTGGACAATCGGCACTTGATGTCAACCGGGTTGTCAGTCCTGCGTGATGGCCGTCTTTACCCCCAGAATAGACATCTGGTACTCATATCCGTTAGAGGCTAAGTCGACCCCAGGGCCATAGTGCCGCCAGAAGGTTTGGGTCAGTTTAAAAGTTGATTTTTAATTTTTCCGTAAACTGGCGTCACGTACTCCGGTTTCCTATATCAAGTGGTTTAACAGAACTTCCCCTAAATCCTGTTTACTTTTTGCATGCTTTTACTGTAACACCATGTATGTAGGAGCATTTTATATGCTGAGGTTTGACGAAAACTGGTAAAGTAGTGCATTTGTATATCCTGAGTTATTTGTTAAAATGTATCATAAATCTCGAAAGAACTCCGGCAAGAGTTAGTGCCAAATGACAAAAGCTCTCTTACGGAGAACAAAAACATGTCAGGATTGCTTACACTTTTCTTTAAAAATGTGGTTTGTTACTTACTTATGTGTTTTCGTGGTACATTCAGCAATAACGTGCAGCTATAACAACCCAACTTCCATTTTACTTTTAAAAAAACCTTCAGAATACACTTTTTGTTGTCTTCACAATAAAAAAAGTATTGGATTCCAGAGTGGCATCTTCCAATTAGAATTATTTACAGTAATAACTGTAGAATATATGCGAGGTTGGGAAAGGGCTTTTACAGAAGCTAAGAAATTATTAAAGACCGAACGATAGCGAGGTTTTTAATATCCGAGATTCTGTAAAACACTTCACAAACGTGTGTTGTACATTATTTTATGCACAATGGCGTTTTCAAAATAATAAATAATAGTAAAATGATAAAATATTTAATGGAAATATTTGCGTTCATTGTAAACAACTGACTGACGTTAGCAGTCTTGTCATTATATATACGGTAAATGCCGAAAATAATTTAGTTAAGACTACAGCAGGCCGTGACACTAACCGGACATAAAATGGCTCCAAGTACGAATTTATTACTTTATAGTGTTTTAAATAAAGTTCAGTCCATTTAAAATGCTGTGATTTGTTTCATAAAATGTGTATTGACACTACCTTTTGGATCTATTTTTGTATATACTTTGTACGTAGTATACATAAAGGGTAGTGGTGTTACTTTCCGCACGAGGTAGGTAATACGTAATATTACAGTATAGTTATTTAGGTTAGCAACCCCGAAATTAGGAAATTGAACTTTTAATATTGTTCACCGCGGCCGATTATGTACTAATATAAGTTAATAATTTTGCTCTTAGCTAACTTATTTTTCAAATTTAATGAAACAGTAGTAAAAATATTATGTACAAACATCAGTTATCAACAATTTTACTGTTAGCTAACTTAGATATAAAATTTAATGAAATAGTTTTAAAAATATGATGTACTAATATAAGTTATTAATAACACTGACAACAAAAAATAAACTTTTTTTTTTTGTCTCATAAAGAAAAATATATGTTTCTGGTAGTATTTTTTCTCCTGAATTCAAATATGATATCGGTTTTTCTCCATCGCGCAAGGTTTCCGAGAGACAGACATTTATAATTTCAAACACTTTAATATTTTCTACATTCGTAACTACACAATGTTCGAACATTCGGACTCACCTAGAAAGTAAGAAAGACGATTTTCTGCTATATTTCGCCTGTGGAGCATCCCTCTTGATAATCCAACAATAATCGGCCAGCATATTAGGATTCCATTTACCTTGATATCTCTTTTCCATAGCTGAAATCATTTGAGTTAGCTCATTTGGTTTCATTTTACAATGGACAAATGGACGAAAAAACGTTTAAAAACAAATAATTATTTAAATCCATTAATTTAAATTGAAATAAAAAACTGTGGGTGATGGAGAAATTCCAAATACATATGTGTAAACACGATAAAAAAAACTGCATTAAGTACAAATATTGGTACTCATGAGACAAAAATCACGTTGACCAGTGTAATTTTGCCGTTAGCTGACTTAGTTATAAAATTTAATGGATTTTGTAAAGTGTTTTCAGAAGATATGTTTTTTTTTTTTCGTTGTTTCAATTACACCTTGATTACGATACTCGAGAAATAAGGGAAGAGAAAAGTTTAGACGAAGAGCTAGAGTTCTCGTGTACCTCACATTTTCATTTAAAAAGCAAAGTTATATCATCATGATGATGGTGATCACCATGCGCTTCTTGATCTCAGAAATTTAAACAAGTTAATGTATAAAGGGATTTTACCTTGTTAATACTTAGCCAGCCCACGGCCAAATTAGTTAGTTGTAGCACTTGTTGAAAACTTTTATGCTTTTTTACACGTAACCAGATTATACAGCACTTTAATTTTTAAGTATAAATTTAGCTACCTCATCAATTCGCTCTAAGTTGGCAACTTTCATTTTCATATAAATTCAATTATACCGTTAGTGTAAATAAAATATGAAAGGAAACGTAAGAATTTTTTTTTCTGTTAGGCCTATAAATAAGATATTTCTGTTTTCCATTAAAAGAAGTAGATCCTTAGAAATCAGTGTTTTCCAGATATAGCATGAAAGAAAACGTAAGAATGTTTTCCATTCCAAAAAGTAGATGTTTTCAAACTAATGTTTCCGGATAAACTTTCTGTAGGCCATGGTTAACATATGTAGATTCGAAAATTGTAGCTGGACCGGAATTTGAACCCTTGATAACACTGGTCAACATGATTTTTGTCTCATGAGTACCAATAGTTGTACTTAATGCAGTTTTTTTATCGTGTTTTCAAATATGTATTCGGAATTTCTCTATCACCCACAGTTTTTTTATTTAAATTTCAATTAATTAATTAAAATAATAATCTTTTAATAAACGTTTTTTTCGTCCACTTGTCCATTGTAAAATAAAACCAAATGAGCTAACTCAGGATATTTGAGCTATGGAAAAGATATATCAAAGCAAATGGGATCCTAATATGCTGGCCGATTATTGTTGGACCATCAAGAGGGATGCTCCACAGGCGAATATAGCAGAAAATCGTCATTTCTTAATTTCTAGGTGAGTCCGAATGTTAGAATATTGTGTAGTTACGAATGAAGAAAATATTAAAGCGTTTGAAATTATACATTTCTGTCTCTCGGAAACCTTGCGTGATGGAGAAAAACCGATATCACATTTGAATTCAGGAGAAAAAAATACTATCAGAATCACATATTTTTCTTTCTGTGACAAAAAAAAAATATTTTTTGTTGCTCAGTGTTAAAATGAAACTGAAATTGTTAATTTTGCAAATCTTTAAAAGTATGTGATTTTAAGTTTACAGCTTTGCTTAAATCGTTGAAAGAAATACAGTTAAAAAGATCCCGGTTTGTTTTATACTCACGAAGACGCGGTGTTTGATGGTTTTCTAAATACATCGATGGTTGTTGATAGGTGTAGACATGTTCGCATGTTACCACAGGAAGGAAGGAAACTTGCTTAAACGTTCATCCTAAAATACACCAGTGTTGACAATCTCAACTATTCAGGTCAGATCACGTGTCTTTACGTGCTTCCTGTCACTCTTCCTTCATCAAGATATCATGTTCATAACTGTTATTCCCCGTCCCACATTGTGGTATAGATATCACTAATTTATCTAATTCCACAAAATGGTACAGATTTTAATCACTTATTGAATGTCAGACTTTCAAAAAAACGTTATACTGAAAATATATAGAACTGTTATTCTATCAGTTATATAGCCTTTGGATGTGAAACATGGACTCTTACTTTAATGGAGGAAATGACATTACGAGTATTTAAGAATAAAGCAATACCGGTAGTAAAGTAAAGTAATCCCACTACAGGCCTCAGGAGGCTCCTGGGGTAGTAGGAGGTTAAGGCTCCCACTTTTTGTGAACAATCGGCACTTGATGTCAGCCGGGTTGTCAGCCCTGCGTGACGGCCGCCTTTACCCCCAGAAAAGTGTCATGTACTTATTTTCGTTAGAGGCTGAGTGGACCCCAGGGCTATAGTGCCGCCAGAAGGTTTGGGTCAGTTTAAAAATCCTGACCCCCACCGGGACTTGAACCCTCGACCTTTCGGCTTGTAGCGCAGTGCCTTAACCACTATGCTGCGGCAATAAAGCTCTTAGGAAAATTTTTGGACCAAAGACAGATGAACAGACAGGTGAATAAAGAAGACTACATAACAGTGAACTACATGGACTTTATAGAAAGCCAGATATAATAAGAACAGTTAAGTCTCATAGACTGCGATGTGCAATTCATGTCGCACTAATGGGGAATGAAAGATGTGCATGGAAGCTCCTTGTACGAAAACCAGATGGAAAACATCCAGTTGGTAGACCAAGAATGAAGTGGGATAATATCATTAACCACGCTTAGAGGTAAGTAGATATACAGGGAATGATTGGAAAACATTGGCTCAGGATAGGGATATATGGAGAGCTTATGTCGGCACGGCTATGGACCTACGGTGCCAGTGAGTTAGTTATTGAATGCCAAACTATGATACAGGTATCACCGATTTATTGAGGTGATCGCTGTGGACTAGTAGTTACGTTCCTTACCTCTAGTCCCAAGGATTCAAACCCGGCCGGGTTCGTGGATTATTTTTAGGATAGAAAAATCCTAGGAGCAAGTCCTCCGGGGAGGAAAATTAAGCTGTGTCCCAAGTCTGAAGATTTTCAGGCTTGCAAAAGAACCGGAAGCCTGAATAAAAAGGCCTCTGTGAAAAATTTACCGACCTTCATCCTGGTAATACCTTAGATGCCTCATGGATCGACATGTTGACCGTATACCATTAATGACACCTCTGGGGAAATAAGCGTAAGTAAGGCCGGTATTCAGAAATCAATATTTACGCAAAGAGCGACTCTTTCCCCCTCTCTATAACGTAGAGAGAATTCATGAAACCGGTTTTAATTAGTCTAAGGGCGGAATTCATGAAACCATCTTTACACAAAGGGCGACTCTTTCCCCCTCTCTATGACGTAGAGAGTATTCATAAAACCGGTTGCGGAATTCATGAAACCATCTTTACGCAAAGAGCGATTCATTCCCCTCTCTACGTCCTAGAGAGGGGAAAAGATTAGCTCTTTGCATAAAAGTGGTTCCTTTCTCTCTACGTCATAGAGAGGGGGAAAGAGTCGCTCTTTGCGTAAAGGTTGGTTTTTGAATATCGACCTTAGGTTGTTCCTTTTAGGGAAGAATTCATGACCGGTTTTATGAATACTCTCTACGTCATAGAGAAGGGGAAAGAGTCGCTCTTTACGTTTCTGAATACCGGCCTAAGACAGGATTTTAGAAAGAAACAGCAATAGGAACTCACCCTGTTTTTCGCACATGGGCTTCTTTACGGGGTCGATGGCATTTGTTTAATAATTTTATTAATTTGATTGATTGGCTTATTATTTTAATTTTTAAAATTATACCTTCCATGTCCAGAAGACAATGACAAATGACAAATCCTACCCCTCAACTAAAGGCAAACGAAGCAGATAGCCGTCTCAATTTGTTCCTCAGGCAGTATAGTAACTCTTAACAAAGGAGAGGCTGAGGCCCAATATAGAGATGTTACGCCATTGCAGATTGTATATCACAGATTTATTGGCTTCTATATACGGTATAAAGTGTAGCGGCTAATTCCCTTTAAGAAATTTACTCCATATATGCAGGTTAGTTTGCACTGAATCAATCCCTATACCTGCAACATAGAAATCGATTCTTCTTTCCTGTTTGTGGACTGTATAATTTAAATGGGTTAAATAATGGTGACACAACTTACTAAGCATTAAGTGTAAACTGTATTAATAACCAGTAATAATATACACTCAAATTAAACTCAAATGTTTCCAACTTTTCACTTAATTAACACGTGTTGCTCATTGCATGATTGTTCACAGTTTTGAATGTCAGTTTATTTTTAAACTACCAATCGGATCCTAACGCTACCATTCATACTGAAGTAGCGCACACTATAGATCCTTAATCGCACAGAGTCAAGTCCAGATAGCCTCAGTTCTGTTCACCATGACTCGATCACCAGTCCTTCAAGGACACGAGTTCAACTCATGTACGGCATGAAGGTAGAAGCTATCTTACCCAGGGAGGAGGAAATGCAAAATTCGATTTCTGTGCATGACGCATTCAGGGCAGCCAGCACACACTAAATTTACCGTGCCTCAATCACGGCCTGTTTGAAGATTAACTACTAGTTGCTACCCTGTTGCGGCAATATAGACCTTGCGCGGGCGTCTAGATACTCAGTGTACTGCGCTTCTCTTTATGTACTGTTTTCCATCCCTTAGTTGCATACATAAACAACATTAAATCTGAAAAATGAGGTACAATGCATTTTATGTCACTAGTACATTTCTACTACAGAATACGCATTTTGAAATACAGAGTACTGAAGTGGTTTGTTCTTTCTTTTATCTGTAGTCAGTGCGGCAATGTTTGTGTGAGCTCACCACTGGTATACGTTACTTATTCTTATTTAATTCCAAAACATGAAATAAAATAAGTTAAAATATACTTTCTTAGGTAAAATCCGTCGTCCTCAACTTATAAAATATGTAATCTTTATGCCTGTAGGCCTTTCAGAACATCAGTTCCATCTTCAGCAGGTCACTCTTCGCTACAACATCCAGTATGATGGTTTATGTTGCTGGTCACGACAAAGCCACATTAGGACCAGCAACATCAACCATCATACTGGATGTTGTAGCGGAGAGTGACACGCTGAAGATGGAACGGATGTTCTGAAAGGCGTACAGCATAAAGATTACATATTTTATAAGTTGAGGACGACGGATTTTACCTAAGAAGGTATATTTTAACTGATTTTATTTTATGACTCTCCACATCAACTGTTTTAACAATGAATTTTATTAGTATTGATTCCAAAACATGGTATACGTATCACTCCTACAAGAGCGTTCCAATATAATCACATTTTGAAGTTAACAATAACTAACTCTGTTGTACTATCGAACTCATAGGGTCATGCCCTTGCATACATAAGCTCTCCATACATCCCTATCCTGAGCTAATTATTTCCAATCATCTCCTGAATATTCTACTTCCCTCAGAGTTAATGTTATTCTCCCACCTCATTCTTGGCCTGATAATTGGGTGTTATCTTCTGGTTTTCCTAAACGAAGTTTACATGCTACTCTATTCATTCCCCATCCGTGCCACGTGTCCTGTCCATAGCAGTCTACGAGACTTAACTGTTGTTACTGTATATGGTTTCCTATTAAGATAATGTAGCTCAGAGTTATGTAGTCTTCTCCATTCGCCTGACTGTTCATCTCTCTCTTTAGTCCAATTTTTTTTATAAAAGGACAATCTCAAATAGAAATTCGAGTATTTAGAAATTTAAAAAAATCGCTCTAGCAACAGTCGTGTTTGTTTTTTTCGCAATATATCTGTTGACCATACAATTTTACTAACTACGTAACTAACTCACCGGCACTATCCAACCCGTAGGTTCATGGCCGCGCGGACAAAAGCTCTCCATACATCCTTACCCTGAGACAATGTTTTCCAATCATCCTGTATAATCTACTTCCCTCAAATAATGGTTAACATTATTCTCTCACCTCATTCTAGGTCTACCAACTGGGCGTTTTACTTCTGGTTTTCCCACAAGAAGCTTCCATGCACGTGTTTAATTCCCCAATCGTGCCACATGTATTGCCCATTGCAGTCTACGAGACTTAACTGTTCTCATTATATCTGGTTTCGTATTAAAGATCATGTAGCTAACTGTTACACAGTCTTCTCCATTCGCCTATCTGTTCTTCTCTTTGGTGAAGTTAACAGCGACACATTGAATAGGCCTAATGTTCTCACTGGGCTAAGGCTGATTAATTCCATAGGCCTAATTATAACATTTTGCTGATATTAAATAGATTGAGGTATGAACTCCATAGCGCGACAGATCTAGAACCGTTTGTCTAGCCAGCTTCTGACCTCACACCCACAAGTGTTAATCACAGAGGTAGACGATCATCCAGCCAGTGTAGGTGTGACATGTGATGAGCATGTCACTTCCCCCAGTATATGCTATTGAAAATCAGGACAGAGTTATTTTCTGAAATACAAATATTCAGTTTGACAGATAAAATAGAAGAGTCAGGAGAACATTGTATGAACATATCTGAAAAATGGATACAAACAGATTGCCTACGAAAAGTCTGAACTGTCAACCAAGAGGAGGAAAAAAGAGATCGGGGACGCCCATGAAAGAAATGGACACAGTAGCTATAATAGCCTACTTGGAGCCGGGACGAACCAAAAATGTTTAATCCTTGCAAGAAAAAGAAGAAGAAGGTATTTCCCAAAATCAGCTAAACCCGACGATGTGAAATTAAAAAAAAAAAAAAAAAAAAAAAAAGCTCTAGCAACCGGCATGTTTGCTTTTTCGCAATTTATAATTAGCCTATACGATACAATTTTATTAAGCCTTAAATAGTCAATGTATCCTCTAAGATACATTAGTTTATTTTATTTAATATCTAAATCTAAAACAAAAATATTAGCTCTGAAAGGAAAATGTGCAATAAGATCAAAAATAAAGATAAACAATGTAATTATAGACCAAGTTCAGAATTTTAATTATTTGGGATGTCATTTAGGCAATGACAGAAATTTAGATAAACACAGTAAAATACAACGATTCAATTATCTATGTGGCACAGTTAAACGCACTTTATTGAATAAGACTAGAAAAGAAATTATTTTGAAGTTTTACAAAGTATTGGCATTTCCATCTCTTATCTATGGATGTGAAACCTGGACATTAACAAAGGCGATAGTAAACAAATAGAGGCTGCAGAAATGAAGATGTTGAGAGCAATAGCAGGATACCAAAGGACCGATAAAATGAAAAACGAAGATATAACAACAGAACTTAATATATTTAATCTCGGTGAAAGAATAAAATATTATCAAAATGCTTATCTTCAGTACGTATTACGAATGAATGAACAGCGGTTACCAAGAAGAATGTATAATTATAAACCAAATGGGAGAAGAATGTTGGGAAGACCATTGAAGAGATGGAAGGACCAATTCGACCTATAATGAGATCGGGACAGTCCATTGGGCTTAATCCTTGTTGTTGTTGTTGTTGTTGATGATGATGATGATGATAAAGCAATACAATCGTTAATTAGTAGGTCTACAAATGATTTAAATGTTTGTCAAATTATACAGCAAAATATAGCAGGTAATAACTTTCGGTTATGTGCAGCGTGTTTTCACTGCAATCCGATACATTTAAATAATATGTCACAATAAACTAATTTATTTTATTGAATTCAAACCACTCTTCTAAGGTTTTCGGTGGTTTTCCTTAGCGCTAAAACAAATTCCGGAGTGGTTCCCTAATCTCTACCAGTAAATTATAAATTCCCAAATGTTATTTTCAAAATTCAAAATTTCGTAAACGATCAGCTTAACCTGAAAAGTGTCGTTTTTGGTAGGGTTTGTGGTCCTGCCGCCCTTGTCTCTGCGGGGATTGGCGGCGCCCGTGGCCGTTGCGGTATTCCTCTTCGCGTCCTAGGATGACAACTTACGATAAATTGAAAACAGGCTTCTTAATGCCCAACGACCTGATCTTTGTCTCCTGATCTATGACTGGCGGCTGGATCATCGCTCAAACATCAACTTGAAAACTATACAATGAACTGAAAGGGCATTTAAGTCATTAAAGCAGACGGAAGAGACAGACCGCGAGTCTTGCTCGTTGATTCATCCTGGCTGCCGAGTGTGTACCCAGATTAAACTGAGTGTGCGCTCGGCGGGCCGGGGGACAATGGGTATGGGTACGTAAAGAGTGTCTCTGCTCTTCCAACCTAAAGCCTATACCTCTTTTGTGGCTTAACTTTGCAAGAAATTTGTAGAAAGAGATAGCTGTGCTCACCTCTCTGACTGGCACTAGTGTTATAGGCGTTTCTTCACCAGATGTTAATAGGGGAAAGGGGGAAGACGAAAGCTGACAACAGCGTGGGTTATTTCTTTTGTAACTGGACGAAAGCAGTCAATTATCTACCCTTATATCTCCATCTCTCTCTCTCTCTCTCTCTCTCTCTCTCTCTCTCTCTCTCTCTCTCTCTCTCTCTCTCTCTCTCTCTCTCTCTCTCTCTCTCTTTGCTAATTTAAGCCAGATATACAATAATCTAGTTTTTCTGAAATTTAAAGGTTAACAAAAGAAGAAAATATTATGACTTTGTAGAAGATTTCCGGGCTCTTGGTCGTGGTCTTGAGGCTTGAAGTTCCCCGACTACATTCGGCATCCTGAAGGGTCATAATACGAACTCCGGTCGTGAAAGTCTTAAGTCAATATATAAGTAAAAAGAAGGACATGTTCCGTAAACCAGCAAAATCGAACCATAAATTCGACTTTCTTAGGAAATCGCCGAGTTTACTAAGTTCCTGCGCGACCTAATTTTGTTTTGTTAAAATAAAGTTTTAATAATTGTAAAACTACTTGAAATCTCAGTCGTCCTCAATAATTTGCAGTTGTTTTATAGGAGGCCTTTCGATAACTTGGTAGCATCTTCTGCTTTCATTTTGGTACTCCTTGAGAACGACTGAGATATCTGGTACTGTTTTACAATTATTAAAACTTAACACAGTAACCTCAACGGAGTTTCGTAATTCATTTTAAAAACGTTGATGTTAAAATAAGTAAAATTTAATAGAAATTGGAGTTGTATTGGTACACCTGAAGTGAGAGAGATAGAGAGAATGAGACTGAAGAAGAATAATGTAGAGGGTAAGGTGGATGGTGGTGATGGATAGAGCTACTTAGTGTGTCGCGTATATTGTGTGCAGGCGCAGCATCGAGAGTGACTTGGGGAGGAATGATAGATGGCGGAGGATTTGCACGAGAATCACCAACTATAGGCTCGTACACAGTGAAACAAATTCCTTAATAACACAGCTCTCCAGTTAAGAAGTCTTCTAACTGGGTAGACAGTCTCTAAAAATACTCATACAGCTTCCAATATTATGTTCCTGTGGTCGATGCAGCAAGGAATCTTGGGAAATACTTTACAACATCTGACGCGAAAAATTGTTCTAAAGGAAAAACAGATATTTAACGAATAAGTATAAGAAAGAGATTGCACTACACCTGTCGAGTCGGAGGAAGATCTTACACGAATTCTGGAGGCAGCAGAAATTATTAAATACACGCCAGGTCTTACGGGGTGTGTGTATGAAAACATGCGTCACAAGTACACTTTGTGCAACGAATAACAGGGTCGACATGTGGAACCGCACTTTTACAACCCCTAGAAGTCTGTAATAGGCCTACTTATTCTGAAACACAAGACACACGATATCAGCCCATTAGTTTCGATTTTTAAACATACTTTACATCGAAATGGTACGTTTCCGGACAAGGGTTCCTTATCAAAAATTATCTACTAAGTCCCCTACAACCCTTTGAAGTCTGTAATACTTATTATCAAACACCAAAATGTTAGTAATTTAACATTTAAGTCCAAAAATGTTAGTAATTTAACTGTAGATAATTGATAATTGTGATGAAACGACAGAGATGAGGTTGATGTTTTACTTTTATCAAGTGAAATAAATAAATAATTAATAATAATAATAATAATTCACTGGCACTATCGAACCCATAGGTTCATGGCTGCGCGGACATAAGTTCTCCATACATCCCTATCCTGAGTTAATGTTTTCCAATCATTCCTAGTATAATATAGATACTTCCCTCAAATCATAGTTAATGTTATTCTCCGACCTCATTCTTGATCTATCAACTGGACATTTTCCATGTAATAATAATAATAATAATAACAATAATTATAACATTAATAATAATAATAATAATAATAATAATAATAATAATAATAATAATGAAAATCAAATAAAATTAAGTTTTATTTTTATTTAATTAATAAATATGGATTTTCATCAAGTAAACACCAACTCAATTGATTAATAATGATGATGATTGTAATTCTCAGAACACCAACTAATATATTTAGAAAGTTGGCGTTACTGTTGTACGTTTAAACACTAAAGTAACGTGAATCCCATGGTAACGATTCTTACTTGTTTTGGGTTTCACATAGGAATTCAATGCAGCAAGCCACGGTGTTCCAGTAAAGAAAGAAACTACAATCGATTTTGTAAACACCGAAATCCAATAAATGATGTTGTGGTTTGGTAAATATACTTTACCTGGGAAAGTTGGTTGCTTTTTTCCCACAGAATCGTTATATTGTCTATGTCGAAGTTTATCCTTTTTCCAGCTCCACACTCAATTCTCTGCTCTCGAACCCCCGTCTCTGTATTTCCTGCAATGTAGAGGTAGGTTTCTGTTCCTGCAATCTGTCCCGGCCAGTTTTCTTGTCTTCCATCATTCTCTAAATCTACTTTCTCTCTGTCTGTGTTGTTTTATCTGGCTGCTACCCACGGGGTTGCACTTTCCACTCAGTTACCCTTCTCCATTACCTGGCTCCATCAAGCAGGGGGGTCGCTTCTATCGCTGCTTGGATACTGACTGGGCTCTGGCTTACTCAGTTTGCTTCTTGCAGACTTTTTCCTTCTCTTTTTTTTTTCTTCTTGACTGCTTTCTTTTACCTCAACCAGAAGGTCTTCCTCCTGCCAAGATTTCTTACCCCTCTTCATCCCCCAACATTCGTTTCTTTTCCAAGTCACACAACTTTTTAAGGATCCACTATGTGTCTTCCCTCCGTAACCGAATAGAGGAAAAGTTGAATATTTTTTACATCTACGAAACATATTTCTAGAAGCTTCTTTATGGATTCGCATAGTTTGATTCTGAATGTTTTTACTTTACTTTGCGACACTTTATATATGTTCCTGAACAACCCCTCATCTTGCATATGTCGTTTCACTTCTCTTAGTTTAACGTCTGTATCCTGCAATCATATGTTTGGTACCTCACTCGCTTCCTTCTTGTTTTCACAAGAAATCAGGAATTTAAATGATTTTCTTTAAACTGACCAAATGGATTACTGTTAATAATTCTGGACAATGTCAATGTTATGGATATATTCTGTTACGGTATTTTATTGGCATTTTGATTACATTTGTAATTAGGGATTGTAAAATTCAGGCAGCGGAAATGAGATTCCTACGGGCTGTGAAAGGTTGTACAAGAGAAGAACATATTAGAAATGAGAATATTAGAGAGGAACTAAAAGTACAACCACTTCTTCAACAAATAGAAGAACACAGGAACAATTGGATAGAACATCTGCATAGAATGGCAGAGGATAGGATACCAAAGAAGGCACTGGGGGACGAAGATCGATAGGAAGACCAAGAAAGCGCTGGGCTGAACAGATGTGAGGTCGGAACAGGCAAAGACCTAATCCGTGAAGTTGATGCTTTTTTGAGGGTATTCTATTGAAATGAGACATGGTACGATATCTCAAAATGCGTCATTAAAAAAAAGTTATTTAGACGACTGGTTACAAAAGCAGAGGTTTAGTAACAAGGTGGTCGGTCGTGTTCTAAGAGCAAGGAGTTACTAAACCTGATGATGTAACGTGTTGTCTACAATATTTTATCTACGTTCAGAATATTTTAGTATATGTTGTATATTTAATTAAATTTATTTATTACGGAAACGTTATGTTTAGAAAAAGAGTAACATGGACTTTGGAGAAAAAAACATGATCAATCAACAAATAATGTTGCTATATTCTGCAATTTTGGGTGCTAGTTTCATTTGTGGATTTAAAGTAAAAATGAGCGGAGAAGGTGATTTAGCGGTTCATCGTGAAACATTTTAAAAGCAGCCCAAGATGTAACTTTTTATATACTTCCAGAAAAATCAAGGAAAGTTTATTTATGTAGTTACACGAAATCATCATTAAAGTTTATTTTGCGTTTTGTTGAACCTGAACTTTGTTTTGATAGCGTTTTTAGGGACAAAAACACAACACAGAAATAAGACAGCAACTAAAAGTAGAATAATTAAACACAACAATAGTAAAATACAGAACAAACTGGAAAGAACACTTGGCAAGGATGACTAAGTACAGAATACCAAAAGCAGCATAAAACTCTTAATCACGAGGAAGAAGAAGCTTTAGGAAGACCAAAGAAAATATGGAAAACAGCAGCAATTTGTAGCCGGAACATGCTAGTAAAAATGTCAAAACCGCGACGAAGACAAACAGAAAGAAGAAGAACGTGTTTTGTTAGAATATAAATTATGTTTTGTTGCCTTCTAACTACGAACTAAAGCGTCACTAATTATTATCATAGTAGATAAAACTTCTTACTAAGTTTTTTTCACGGAAATGTCACGATTTCCTAGCTTTAGCGATTCATATCTTTTCAGGCTACTGTAAGTAAAAAGAGTAAATATATACGTATTACAGCTGCTATTTGCTCATTGCAGGTTCTAGATTAAAGTTTTTTTAAATATAATTTCATCAAGGGAGTGATGTATTGTTTGATATCCCCCACACAACATTTAGGTCACCCTATACACGTTTGTAGGATTATCATCTGCTTATTTAACAATTCGCAAACGTTTATCCATCGAATCATACGACTTCTTTCACGGACTCTGAATTTCTATATAAAAGTTTAAAACACAATAGTGGCCGAGATTCGTTTCATCCCTTTATTGCGGGCAAGTTGGGGCTATTGTGAAGCTTCAATATGAAAAACTCCCCTTCCACTAGGTACTTTACCTAGCATCCTGCCCGTACCACTACTACAATTGCCCTCATCCGCCTCACCCATCCACTTCACCTAGGTACAGCCTGTTTCCTGATTCCTGCAACACATGCATATCATTTGCCCTAGTTTTAACTTACGATCTCATTCTGGTACGTTAAGGGGGTTCGATTGTGAACAAGGGGTAAAAAGTAACTCGAAATCAAGAAATTGTATTTCTGATTATAATTATTTATTAATTTATTTTACCTGATGGAGTTAAGACCTTAATACGTAACAGCCATCAGCTACATAATATAGAGTTGACAAAGAAAAAAAATTAATAATAATAGTAGTAATATTTTTTTTTATTTCATGATTGTTTCTGTTATTTACATATGTATCCCCAACCAAAATATACAATTTTTTTCTTCCACACTTCCCGGTCTTGCGTGTCTGCTTCTGTCATATTTCTCTTCTTCATGTTGTCTTGAAATCTCTTTATCCATGTTGGCTTTGTATATCACGTTTCCCTTTTCCAGGAAGTATCCATTTCAATATTACTTTGTTTTTTTTTCTGTGTCCCTAATAGTAATAATAATTAATAAAATAATAATAATAATAATAATAATAATAATAATAATAATAATAATAATAATAATAATAATAATAATAATAGTTAATCTGACATACCGGCTATACACTTGAATACAAGGTGAAAAAATCATAATCATAAGTAATGCCACGAGTGATTTCCAATTTACCTAGAGAATTTGGAAATCAAGAGTGGCATTTGTTAGGACTATTTAACGAATAAAATTAAGCTGTTTACTCACAAATCATTATTTAAATATAGTTATTTTAAAATATTTATATATTTAATGTAAACGGCGATGTTTGAAAACAAATGAGAAACGATCGGTACGCTTCATTTGCTTCTTTTGTTCGTCACTGCAACCAGATCATATTATTTATTGCCAAAGGAACGCAATATTGTAAGAATGCACTCTAGTGGAGAAAAAATGAAAGACATCAAACTGTATATTAATTCATTTCTGATGTCCTATGATGTAAATATGACAATTATATTTTTCTGGGAAAAAATACATTTAAGAAAGTGCAAACAGTGATTTCTTTTTTTGGTGGTATAATCAATTGCTACGAATGTTTTTGTATTAACTCCCGGATGCGGTATGTGTTGACATTCATGCACTATAAATACAATCTGGTAGCCGTATTTCTTAGTGAGTCAGTCACAGCAAAATAATGCTATGACCTATTAATGTTAAAAAAGGAGGTGCTTTCTTTATTATGATAAACTTTAGTTGCTAAATTCTAGGCGAAACACGACTGTGATTAGTTGTAAATAAAAAATCATTGTAACAAGATTGGTCATTGACTCTCATTTTGGGGCACGAGTTAATAGTCAGGAAATAATTAAATATTTTCAAAATAACGTAAACAATTTAAATCTATAAAAGAGAATGGCTGGCCAACATCAACTAACTAATTCACTGGCTCTATCGAACCGGTAGGTTCTTGGGCCGCACGAAAATAAACTCTCCATAAATCCCTATCCTGAGCAATGTTTTACCCCAGTGGAACCCATGTCTGCGTTTCTTGACGGTTGTATGTTTACGGTGATAAATCGTCACTCTTTCGGCCAAGGTACTTTATTCGTCTGGCTTATCACCTTCGACCAATCCGGCATGGGTAACCCGTTCAGCAGCAATGTTATCGCCGGCATAGCTGTCGGGGGTCATTTAAGCACGCAAGCCAGTCCACCATGGCAACGTCAGATACCATGAAGAGGGTCAATATTAACAGGATGATACCCTATATTGCGTTATTTTCCCATTTAGGCCTATATTATACGGATGCGAAACATTGAGTTTTACTTAGGGAGGAGAAAATATTTCGAGTATTTGAGAACAGAGTTCTTAGTAAAATATTTGCACCAATGATGACGAACAGACAGTCGAATGGAGAAGACTTCATAAAGTTTTGTTGGGCAGTACTGTACGCACTTATTTTTAGAATATGTTGATGCACGTGAATGGCACGTGATTTAATCTTGCGCCCCCACACCACACCTGAGTTCGGTGCCCGGCGGGTGGTAAAACTGAATGTAATGAGCCCGAGGGTGTCAGTTATATGGGATAACCGATACAGCACAATGGATGAGGTTCCTTGTTGGTTTACGCGAGTCGCACATCTGTCGACCTTATTCTCTCTTCCCCTATGTGCAATTCAGGCACAAGCGCGCCTTCAAATGGGGTTAAGCTATTGTAAACAAGACGCTGTTTTCAGAGTTCACTAACTGTGTCCATGCATGTATCTTACATGTTATAATTCACTAATTCACTGGCACTATCGAGTACAAAGTTTCTTGGTAATATAAACATAAACTCTCCATACACCCCTATCCTGACCTAATATTTTCCAATAATATCCTGTATATACATATTTAGGAACGGTGATAAATGCAAATGGAAAAATACAGACATCAGTAGAAGAATAGAGAAAAGTTTAAAAGTCTAGAATCTAACCAATTAATCTGGAATAAAATTATACCCACCAAGAGTAAAATGGCAATGCATAAAACTTACTTCAAACCAGTTCTAAAATATGCAGCTGAGACTTGGACATATACAAAGTAGGAGTTGAGCAGAATCCAAGCTACAGAAATGAAATTCTTATGTGAAATGGTACATAAAACAAGGAGATATGGAATAAGGAATGCCACAATAAGGGAGACATTAAGTGTAGAAAAATTAACAACAGAAATAAAAAAGGTAGACTAAAATTGTTTGGACATTTAAAAAGAATGGAAAAGGAAAGACTACCACAAATACTGTTAAATCTCAAGATACAAGGAAAACGATCATGAAAAAGATGGATTAACAAAGTGAACAAAAGTCTACAAAAGAGAGCGTACGACTGGGAAGAACTAAGAAGAAGCAAAGCATGGGAAGATAGAGATGATTGGAGGCGTATTTGGAATCGACCTTCCGAAAGCAGGACACGATAGGAGGATGATGATGAATTTCCTGTCAAATAAACCTACGTCAAATCATGGTTAATGTTGTTCTCCCACCTCATTATTGAACTAAATACTGGGCGCTTTCCCTCTGGTTTTCCTACAAAGAAGTTTTCATGATCCTCTTCCATTCTCCGTTTGTGCCACATGTCCAGCCCATCCCAGACTAACTAACTCACTGGCACTATCGAACCCGTAGATTCAAGGCCGCGCGGATAGAAGCTCTCCGCACATTCCTATCCTGACCTAATATTTTCCAGTCATATCCTGTATAATCTGTTTCCTTCAAATCATGGTCAATGTCATTATACAACCTCGTTCTTTTCCTACCTACTGGGTACTTTATTTCTGGTTTTCCTACAAGGAGTTTAGATGCCCTCTTTTATTCCCTATTTGTGCCACATGTCCTGCCCAGCGCAATCTACGAGACCTAATTATTATTTTTATGTCTTGTTCACCGTAGAAATCACATAGCTGATTGTTCTGAAGTCTTCTCCATTCGCCTGTCTGTTCATCTGTCTTTGGTCCAAAATTTTTCCTAAGAACTTTATTCTCTGATACTCGTAATCTTTTCTCCTCCCTTAAAGTAAGAGTCCATAATTCGCATGTAATAATATATAAGAGAGATTAACAGTTTTATATATTTTCAGTTTAATGCTTTTGAGAGAGGTTGGGATGACAAGAGTCCTTTTAATGCATAATAGCATTCATTTCCAGAATTACTATATGTTTAATTAAATTTTGGACATCATTCCTCTTCGTTATCATTGTCCTTAGGTATTTAAATTCAATAACTTCTTCGCAGTTCCCTCATTTGTCATTAACTGTCCATTTCCGTTATATATTTCTATGTGTGACCATATATTTAGTTTTATTGATGCTTACTTCTAGCCCTAATTTCTTGATGGTACTCAACAGAGAGTGAGTGTTTGCCCAACGTGGTCTAATTAACTCACTGGCTCTATCGAACCTGTAGGTTTCTGGCCGCGCGGACGTAAGCTCTTCATACATCCCTGTCATTTTCTAGAAAACGAAAAGCTCCTGTTGTTGTCATGTGTAGGCCTAACCATTTTCCCATTCTGTATCATCGTTGTGTCTTCCAGCCAATTAGCGTACCTTCGTTACTCTGCCGTATTTAAACAGAACTTGGTGAGTTCTACTTTGTATTGTTAGTTTCATCATATAATTCTCGTAACATATCGATACATTATAAATGTAATCGGTGAGATCATTTTTAATAACCTTGTAACCTATGTAGGCCTATAGGCTATATCTCAGGCATTTATTTTTCTTTTCATGTCATATTTTTATATATATATATATATATATATATATATATATATATATGGGGGCACGCCGTAGCGTAGTGGTTAAGGCACTGCGCTACAAGCCGGAAGGTCGAGGGTTCGAGTCCCGGTGGGGTCAGGATTTTTAAACTGACCCAAACCTTCTGGCGGCACTGTGGTCCTGGGGTCGACTCAGCCTCTAACTGAAATGAGTACCAGACGCTTGTTCTGGGGTAAAGGCGGCCGTCACGCAGGGCTGACAACCCGGCTGACATCAAGTGCCTATTGTCAAGAAAAAGTGGGAGCCTTAACCTCCTACTACCCCAAGGGCCTCCTGAGGCCTGTAGTGGGATCACTTTACTTTACTATATATATATATATATATATATATATATATATATATATATATAGGTAGATGATGGTTAGGTGGGCGGTAGGATGGGTCGAAAAAACTCATTTTTTTATTTCGAAGTTGTAATGGAGCGGAAACGTAGCTAATTATGTACACAAAAGAAAAGAAAAAAATCAAAATCGGTTGATATCTTCCGGTTGCGTAAAGGCTCTAAAGTTTGACAAAATATGAAAAAAACTTCATTTTTGGAATTATTTATTTAATTTTTTAATTAGATGTTTTTGTAATGTAATAGTTTGTAACGTAATAGTTTGTAACGTCTTCAAATAGAGCCTAAAAACATCATGTTTTAATTTGGTTTAGATCAGTTGATATCTTCCGGTCGCGCATAAGCTCCAACGTTTGCCAGAATAATGAACAAGTTATATTTCTACACATTTTTGATTTTTTTGATAAGTAACTTCCAGAGCATTGATTGTCAGATCCCACAGATACATAAAAGTGCTTAGTAAAGAACAGCAATGCCTACTTGATATTAAAAAAAAAGAAATAATAGCAAAAATGAAGTTTTTCTCATATTTTGCCAAACTTCAGAGAATTAGCGTGACCGAAAGATGTCAACCGATTTTTATGTATATATTTCCTTTTTTTAGCTATATAATTCGCAACTTTTCTGCGCTATGACAACTTCGAAATAAAAAAAACGAGTTTTTTCGACCCACCCTAGTGGGCGGGTAGTATGTTGTATGGATGAATGGTTAAAGCATAGATATATGTATACATGAATGGCTGGGCGCATAAAAAACAAAACAATTAACTTTCATAGAGATCCTTTCAAAATTTAAAAGAAAGAGAAACTAAATATGACAGGTTCCTCTATAACACAACCGGTATAAAACAAAACTGGTATTTTAAAACACAATAAGAAGGGTCCTCTTTTATTCGTTGGAATTTATGAGTGGTAAAGAGAGGGGTGACTCCAAGGAAATTACTGGAACTGATGTTCTTAAGTTGTTTGCGAAAAGTGCTGTACTCCCAGAGAAAGAAAGTCTCAAGATGGAATGCGACTGAGCCGAACGACACACGAATCTGAGTTGTATTGCACACTTCGAAAACATAGTTTGGTAATGCACTGTAAAATAATTAACTAATATAGCATATAAAACTAATATAACATTTGAAACTGGTGTGACGTCATATGAGTTTTATAGTCATATATTTGTTTAATATTAATATAAGTAGGTATCCTCAATAAAAATGGACGTTTGTTTAAAAAACTTCGTTAATTAGTTAAAACCATGTAGGTCTTTCAGAACATGTTCCATCTTCGGCGTGTCATTTCGTACTGATGTTGCCGTATAATCAGTACCAAATGAAATACATAAGATGGAACATGCTCTGAAAGATCTACATGATTCTAAATAATTAACGAAGTTTTTTTAAACAAAAAAAACCATTATAATTGAGGGATACTGATATAAAAATAGGTACTTATATTAATAAAAGGTGCAGCATAAAACAGTTACCGAAAAATACAAATATATAATTTTGTGTAGCTTACAACAACTAAACAAAAACAAATGCGGAAGTTGTTCAAAGTGACCTCCATTGTTGTTTAAGCATTTATGAAATTGTTTTAACACTGATTTGCAGATGTTATCACACAATTTTCCGTCATTGCCAAAAGGGTTTTCAAATTCCTGTTCAATCAAATCGTGTAAGTGTTGCAGGTTTAGTGGTTTTGTATACAAATCCTTTTCACAACGGACTCCCCTTGATTTGAATAGTATATGAACATCCCTCTGTTATGACTACAGTAGTAACAGTTTGTCATTCACAAAAATAGACTAGCTTAAAATGTAGATAAATATCTTGGGATATGATATAAATACATTTTAATATATGGTTGTTTATTTATTACGCTAATAAAGTGGAATCAATTTTGTTAAATTACGATAGGTGTGGAGTTTCCAAACTGCTTGAGATCAAAGCGTTAACTTGAAACATTTTATTGCTCTACGCAGTCAAGGAATGACGAAATTAGCTTGTGAACAAACCTTCTAAAATATTTACCGACTTCCATAAATATCACACTAAAACATATTTTATGATTATGGTGTTGGGAGGCTGTAACACAATATATTTATTATTATTATTATTATTATTAGTGTTATTATTATTATTATTAGTAGTAGTAGTAGTAGTAGTAGTAGTAGTAGTATTAATAGAAGAAAAACGTTTGAAATGGTATGGACACCTCATAAGAATGGAAGAAGAGAGAATACCAAAGAGGATCCTTAATTGGAAAGCTAACGGAAGAAGTTGAAGAGGCAGACCTAGAGAACGTTGGATGGATGGAGTGAGGAGAAGTATGGAAGCTAGAGATCTGAGGGAAGAAGATGCTCTAGAACAGGAACATCTGGCGACAAATCACTTTGTGTTGAAGGAGTAACACTGTATTGTGAAATATTCCTAATTAAAAATTATTATTATTATTATTATTATTATTATTATTATTATTATTATTATTTTTATTATTTTATTTCAGGATTACTTCTGTTATATACACAGGTATCCTCGACCAAAATATACAATTTCTATACATTTTTGTTTTAGTAGCATTAAGTTTTTTTACAATGTATGAGGAACTGGCCCATAGCATCAACCCCCAACCTGGACGACCAGAGATGTTTCTGGAGTCCACCATAGATCAGTTGCTTTCACTACAGCTAAGCGTCTGATCCACTCTTTATTTCCTCATCCGCCGTCTTTAACATACCTTAGGTCTCCTACTCTGCTGCATCCGCCGTTGGGGTCTTCATCGTAACCCTGGTTACGGACCCTCACAATGTACTATCAGCCGGGTCAGCTGAACCTAGGTTTTTTAACGAGGTGTTACTCCTCCCCCTCCTCCATTCTCATCCGGACTTGGGACCGGCAATAGTGAAGTTATTATTTCTATTATTATTATTATTATTATTATTATTATTATTATTATTATTATTATTATTATTATTATTATTATTATTATTATTATTATTATTATTATTATTATGTATTTAACATAGAGGAAGAAAACAAATATTCACCTATGGGAATAAAGTAGAAAAACGTATAATTTATTCGTTGCTATTTGCTGATGATCGGCTACTGATGGCAGAATATTATGGAGATTTAGATTAGGACATTACAAGAAACATGAAGGAGAAATATGAAAAAATGGGGATTGAAGATAAATTTGGATAAAACCGAGTATATGATCCATCCATCGATAGTAATTCTGCCCGAAGGCAGGTCCTTCACTGCAATCATAGCATTTTCATGCTATGCTTGCAGCTTTACTAGGGAATTGTAGGTGTGGTAGCTTCCCGTTGCTTTCCACACCGGTGAAGGATGATGATGATGATGGCGATGATAATGATAAGGGTGATGATGATGGCCATATTATTTCGGGACCATTTGGGCCTTAAAGTTTTCCTGACATTTGTCTTACAGATGAGGAAAAACCCCGATAAAAACCTCACTCTGAAAAACTGTCCCGAACGGGGGATCGAACCCGGGCCCGCAGCACGCTACCTCGAGATCACAGCGGTGGACGAGTATATGATAGTAGGAAATTTAAAAAAATCTGATTTTATTAGACGAACATGGAGAATTAAAGCGTGTGAAAATATGTATATTTGGGGGCAAAAATCAGTGCAGATTAAAGGCATGATGCTGAAATTAATGAGAGGTTAAATAAGGGAAAGTCTGCAATATAAAAATTAAATGGTGTTTTATGGGATCAGAAGTTCTGGAACAAAATCAAACATTTTGAGAATAATAAGGAATGCAATGACATACGGTGTAGAAATATGGAAATTAAAATCTACAACCATAAGTATGGTAAATTAAATTCTGCAGAAATGGATTTTTGGAAGCGTTAAGCTGAAATTTCTAGAAGAGATAAATTAAAAAAAAAACAATTTAATTAAACAAGAGATGAATGTTCAAACTTCAAGTGTGAATTTAATAAAAACAAACAATTAAAATGGCACGGTCATGTAAAAACAATGCCAGAAGACAGATTCTCACGAAAAATACTAGAATGGGTGGCACTTGGTTGAGGAAAAGGAGGACGGTCAAAAATAACGTAGTTTATTTGTGTTTTGAACAGCATGAGTGGAAAAGGATTGGACGATGGAGATTGGAATGACAGAGATGGGGAGGATAATGCCTGTAGATTGAGTGGACGTAGCAAAATATGGAACATTGTGAAACGTGCTAAATAAATAAATAATAATAATTATTATTATTATTATTATTATTATTAGTAGTAGTAGTAGTAGTAGTAGTAGTAGTAGTAGTAGTAGTAGTAGCATTACTGTTATTATTATCATAAGTAATGCCACGAGTGATTTTCAAATTATCTATTAATTGACGACTCACGAAGTGAGGAGTGATGTTTGAAAACAAATGAGAAACGATTGGTACGCTTCATTTGCTTCTTTTGTTCATCACTGCAACTAGATCATTATTTATTGCCAAAGGAACGCAATATTGTAAGAATGCACTCTAGTGGAGAAAAAATTAAAAACATCAAACTGTATATTAATTCATTTCTGATGTTCTGTGGTGTAAATATGACAATTTAATTTTTCTGGAAAATTGCCTGGAAAAAAAAAAATACATTTTTAAGAAAGTGCAAACAGTGTTTTTTTTTTGGTGGTATAATCAATTGCTACAAAGCTTATCATATTAACTCCCGCATGCGCTATGTGTTGACATTCATGCACTGTAGGCCTATATAAAATCTGGTAGCCGTATTTCTTAGAGAGTTTGTCACTGCAAAATAATGCTATGACCTATTCAGAATGTTAAAAGGAGGTGCTTTCTTTATTATGATAAACTTTAGTTGGTAAATTCTAGGCGAAACACGACTGTGATTGGTTGTAAATAAAAAATCATTGAAATGTGATTGGTCATTGACTCCCATTTGGGGCACGAGTTAAATAGTCGTCATAAATACACTGCCGTAATCAATAATAATTTCTCTCAGGTCTCTTTTGTCATTATAAAAATTGTATTCTTCCATGACCAGCCTCATGGGCTAGTGGTCAGCGCTACTGACTGCTGTTCATGAGATCCCAGATTCGATTCCCGGTTAGATCATAGGATTTTTTCATCATCATCATCATCAACAAAAACAAGGATTAAGCCCAATGGCCTGTTCCGATCTCATTATAGGTCGAATTGGTCCTTGCATCTCTTGAATGGTCTTCCCAACATTCTTCTCCCTTTTGGTTTATAATTATACATTCTTCTTGGTATGCGCTGTTCATTCATTCGTAATACGTGCTGAAGAAAAGCATTTTGATAATATGTTATTCTTTCACAGAGATTAAATATATTAAGTAGGATTTTTTTTTGAAGGGAATTATTCCTGTGGTTGCCATGGTCTGGAATTTAGGTCAAGTTTAGGTTAAGAACTCTCCTGGCGCTTCAATATCATTTATCACCCATCATATCGTCGGGGTAACGTAACTTCGCCTTCCAGATGTCCCAACCTAAGAAATTGATTACAATTCCGCCAATGCTAGGGGAGAAAGCCAGAAATGTTATAAAAGTCAATCTGGTGGCATTAGAAAAAAAAATATCTTCCATAGGGCACTTCTTTCCCGCTGATGGTAAATTGTGTATCTACATTGGTCCCGCGCCTTAGGTGGACTTGAGCTGGTTCGAGTGTCCATGGGGAAAACATTTTCTCATGGAATGTTGGTCAGTATGGGACCGGTGCCCACCCAACATCGTGAGAAATTTGGGTAGCTACAATAAATAACTGCTCCCGGTTTAATATTATTTCATGTATTTCACAATTGCCTATGATTTATTTTTTAACTACTCTTTTGGCTTACCAGCTAAATTATCTGGGGAACCCGATATGCTGACCACATGTTACCCCTATACTGGCAGAATGATCGTCTACCTCTGTGATTAATACAAATAGACGTGAAACCAGCAGCTGGCTGGTAGGCCAAGGACCTTCTAGTTCTGTCGCGCCATGGAGTTTAGAGTTTAAATCAACAATTGACCAAGCAACTCTACAGTAGATATCACATACACTATATTTTCTAAGACATTGGGAAGAAAATAACCATAGGTCTGCTGATTTTAGTTTTTCTAAGCCCGTTATTTTTTTCTTTGCTACATTCTTAATTAATTCTCTAGGCCTATTTATTGTTTATTGCCGAGGAACGAACATATACTCATGTATTTTCGTATCTGATAGTTTCCAGCCGGGCTTCGAATATGTTTGTTTTATACACTCTGGTTAATAATACGTAGGCCTAATTCGAAGTCAATTCGATTCCCGGTCGGGTCAAGTTTTTTGAGTGAGATTTTTTCGGGACTTTTCCTCATTTTACAAGATAAATGTCAGGAAACTAATGGCTAAACAGTTCCTGTACTCCATCTTGTTCATATCATATTGGTCATATTTAGTAGGCCCTATGAGTATTTGAGATTAATGCTGTGTCTTCTCATGTATATTATGTTGTCTCAGACGTGGCCCAGATTTGTACTGAATACTCGTACAAGAAAACTCTTCAAGTCTTTAGGTCTTCCAAAAGTAGGCCTATGTAGCCTATGTGAGAAGAAGTTTGGAATACTCTCCCGTCAGGGCGTGTCCTAATTGGACCCAGGTGGCAAGGGGACAACGACGTTAAAAATCTACCTCGAGACCACAGCGGTGAACACTGTAGAGCCTATTATGTAAATTGGCACAGTTTTCTATTCTTTTATTTATTTTTATTAGGAATATTCCACAATACAGTGTTTCTCCTTCAGCCCAAAGTGATTTGTCGCCAGAGGTTCCTGTCTAGAGCATCTTCTTCCCTCAAATCTCTAGCTTCCATACTTCTTTTCACTCCATCTATCCAACGTTCTCTTCCACTTTTTCCATTGGCTTTGCAATTAAGGGTCTTTCTTTTGGTATTCTCTCTTCTTCCATTCTTATGAGGTGTCCAAACCATACCAAAAGTTTTTCTTCTATTTTTTCTAATATGTTTTTTTTTAACTTAAATAATTTCCCTTACTGTGCTGTTTCTGACCTTATCCCTTCTTGGAATTCTTGTCGATCGCCACCAAAAATCCATTTTTACTGTTAACAGCTTGTTGGCTTGTTTTCTACTTGCTGTTCAAGTAGCCGAGTGGTTAAGGCGCAGAGCTACCGGACTTGCGCTGGTTCGAGTCTCCATGGGGGAAGAATTTTCTCATAAAATTTCGGCTAGTATGGGACCGGTGCCCACCCAGTGGGTAGCTACAGTAAGTAGCGACTCTAGGTTGAGAAGACCAGCTATAACGGCTAGATGACCACATGCCACCCTTACACTGGCTAGATGATCGTCTACCTCTGTGATTAACACATGTAGATGTGAGGCCAGCAGCCAGCTGGTAGAGAAAATGCCTTATAAGCCTGTCGCGCTTGGAATTGGAGTCCAGGTTTCGGACCCATATAATAAAATGTTTTGTAACAGAACTTGAAATATAGTTTGTTTTATTCTTCTTCTTCTTCTTCTTCTTCTTCTTCTTCTTCCTTTCATGTGATAGACCTAGTGGTCTGTTACGGTCTCAATCCAACGTTTGAAGGGTCTGCCCAAAGATCTCTTGCCTGGTGGCTGGTAATTTAAGATTTGACGTGGTATTCTTGTTCTGCCCATTCTTCTTACGTGAGATTTCCAGTTGTTTCTGTATTTTTGTACATATTCCATGACTGATTCTGTTTGTAATTTTTTTGGAATATCAGATTTCCTTTCATCGTCTGTTCTTGAGTAACCCGCAGTACGTCTTAAAATATTAAATAAATTAAATCAATGAATATTACAGGATACATTACTAATTTAAGGGTTACAGGGGCCAACAATAGACACACAACGTTCCCCTACGAAAAGCTCTGGGGCCATGACTTCGTCTCTTTTCCTGAATGAGCCATGGTTGAAAGATTGTAAATTGTTGTTGTAATTGTTAGGTAGAGTGTACAACATCAATCATGGACGTCAAGTAATGGAGATTCACGAGTGAGTATTTTTGAGACTACTAGTAGAATGGATGTGCAAGACTCACGTGAGAGTCTCGGGGTGGGTAGGTTGGGTGGGTGGGTTTGGCGGCATGTAGCTTAACCAACCTACCCTGTCAGCCAGCCAGCTCCTCCCCTGTAAGTGTGGAAATTACCTCATTTATTAGGTAAGGGGAGGCGACCCCTGTGCCTGACACCTCTCCTTTGCACCTGCTGCAAAGCATTATTGAGTTTTCTGCAGAGGGGGTGGGTGCGAAGCCTCTTGGTATACGCCAGGTTGTGAGAAAAGGAAGGGATGAAAAGGTACGGAGGGATGCTGCTACTGCTGTTGGCGATGGCAGAGAAAGTAGAGGAAGAGTACAGTTGATGACAAAACTCTGAGAAAGCATCCTTCTTATGTTTTGCTCATTCGTATGACACGATCCAGGCGGAGCTAATTTCTTCTTCAATCGCGGAGTAAAAAAAAAGAAAACTATTCGATATGCAAGACTGGTTAATACCTCTATTGAGAGCATTATATTATATCATATAGGCCTACCTTCATCATTTTTTTCTCGTTCTTTCTTTTCCCTGTTTTATTTGACCTGCGCCGTAGCCGAGCGATTTATATCCCCATGGGGGAAACTGTAAAGTATAGTTTAAGTTTGGAGTTTTTGAAATTAGTTTACTCTTGAGAAAGTTTTCCCAGATACTTAAATGAATTCACTTGTTCGATACTTATTCTATTATCAAGTTGTTGTATTATTTCTGTTCTTCTTAAGGGGACCGACTGGTGAATTTCAATTTTTCATTTCTGTTTAGATCTGATTGTTTTGAAATTTTTATCACATACATTATGTGCTTATAGTAGCGTTTCTATAAAGTTTTGTGTTTATAAGTAGAATAGTTTCAGAATTATTATTTTTTAAAACTGTATTTTTAATATTTTTTTTAAAAAAATGCTCCTTACGATGTATTTTTAGATATTTTCTGATGTAACTTCCGTTTCAGAGTCTTTATGATTCCACTAAACCCATTTGCTATGCAAAAATATTCATAAAGGGAAGATACTGCTTATTTTCCATTTTTTGAAAAAAAAAACATCACTCTCAATATTTTTTTCATCTCAATTTAAAAACACATGCGTCTTAGACTAGTAACTAGCCTACATAACAAAATTCAATTAGCATATATTGGGGAGTCTAACCTCAAAATTTCACTTTGATAGCATAAAAATTGCATCATAAGGAGCATTTTAAGTTTTGGAAAATGTCAAAAAAATGGAAACAGGAAAAAAACGCATAATTTATTAAAATTTAAGTAATAATGCATACCATATGTGGAAGAGTATTTAAACCCTTATGTCACGGACTCAGTTTTGCTCCTACAATAACAATATTTGCATGAAAATGATCCTATAGAATCAGAGGTATTAAAAAGAAAAAAAAAAGAAAAATATGCATTTTTGCCAATTTTGTGACACTTTCACCAGTCAGTCCCCTTAAGATACTTAAATAATTGTTTTGTTAATTAATTTCAAGTCCAAACTGTGCTGCGTATTTTTTTTAAGAATGCTTCTATTGCTAATTGCTTAGTCCTCGTCAACATAATATCATCAGCTTAGGTTAAGCATTGTTTTGTTCTCGTAGATATATCAGGGATTGATATATTTTCTCTCGAATCCAACTGTTGAAGTATCATGTCTATGATGATGCTAAGCAGTGTAGGTAGGTTGAAGAGGGTCTCCAGAAACTTTCCTAAATTCTTCACTTACTTGGTTATTAACCTTTATTCTTCCATAGTATTATTTATTGTAAGACATATATGTTTAATTAATTTGGATAGTACTTCAATAAAATATTGTAGCCTCTAGATTAATGTTATCGGACTATTCATAACTAGAACCCGAATTTCTATGCGAAATGCATGTATTGTTTTACGCATTAAAACGTATGCAGAAATTTTTTAAATGTTAAGTGGTCCCTTTACAGAAAATTTGAGCGGTAGGCTATTTGATAATGCATAAAAATACATATTCCGGAGGAAAATGCTATTTTAGATTTTGTATAAATGCATATTTACTCCTAAATATGGTATTAAATTATAATTTACCCTTCAGCTAATTACTAGTAATTAATTAATATTTTTTTAAAATTAATAAAGTCTCTGCAATCAATTGGATATAAGCGTAACGTGTATATTTACATCTGGGCGTTGATAAATAATATTACGGTATTGATAAGCTTAGTGAAGTATTAAATAAAAATCCTGGCTACAATATAATTTGTCAAATTACCCAAAATGCTCTCTGGTGACAGTGAAAAAACTGTAACCAAGAGAAATTCACTGAAGAAGAACTTAGGTGTTTTTCACATGCACCTGTGATATCATGTGATGTAGAAACTAAATTTTAATTGTACAAAACCTTCTTCACTGACAGATGGAGGAGTTTCACACAAGAAAACCTCATGAAAATCTTCCTTATCTGCTGTAACAGATTTTATTTGGTTTTATTGCTATCTCTTTCTGCATATTTAGGGTGCATATTTTCTACATTTTCCATGCATATTTGTATGCATATTTAGTACTTTATTTTGCATACAAATCCGGGCTCTATTCATAACATTTTTAAAAGATTTGTCAAATTATATAAAAATGTTATCAATCGTTGATCTGTTTGGCATATATCCCCTCTGATTTTCTATTACTTCTGTTAATGTATTATTTTATATTATTGCAAATATTTTGTATTCTATCTTTAGGTGCAATATAGGCCTATAATTGTTACAATCTAGTTTATTCCCTTTTTTATATAGCCTACCTTTTGGGCATATAATTCCTTCATTCCAATCTGTTGTTAATTGTTCTTTGTTCCAAATTTCCTTTTTTAACTATATATATATATATATATATATATACACACACATATATACTATGTTACAAGGTTCGACCACCATATTTAATTAGCATTCAAATGGAGAGGATTTTTCTCGGTCTTCAATTATTTTTTTTGATAAAATTGAGGCTAGACTTATTACGATCGTAGATAAAATAATAATGAACGGAACAATGTTATCTGGTCATCCAGAAACTTCATGCTGATTATCATTTGTTTCTACAGCTTCTGTAGTAGTCTTTGAAATCTCTACACATAATAATAAACCAAAGAAGCTAGTGATAATAATAATAATATTTTTATTAGGAATATTCAAGAATACAGTGTTTCTTCTTCAACCCAAAGTGATTTGTCGCCTGAGGTTCCTGTCTAAATCATCTTTTTCCCTCAAATCTGTAGCTTCCATACTTCTCATTCCATCTATCCATCGTTCTCTAGGTCTGCTTCATCCACTTCTTCCATTAGCTTTCCAATCAAAGATCTTCTTTAATATTCTATCTTCTTCCGTTCTTATGAGGTTCCCAAACCATTTCAAACGTTTTTATTCTATTTTTTCTAATGTTCTTCTTTTCAACTTGCATAATTTTCCTTATTGTGCTGTTTCTAACTTTATCCCTTCATGAAAGTTTTGTCGATCGACATAATAATAATGATATAATAATAATAATAATAATAATAATAATAATAATAATAATAATAATAATAATACAATAACAGAAATAATGAATGTAGACAAGGATGTTGTACAAGAGATTGAAGAAATCCTACTAAGATGGTATGGACATATAATGAGAAGAAGGGACACAGAAACAAACAAAGAAGTATTGAAATGGATACCTCCTGGAAAAGGGAAACATGGTAGATCAAAGCCAACGTGGATAAAGGGAATTCAGGACAACATGAATAAGAGAATAATGACAGAAGAAGACACGCAAGACCGGGAAGTGTGGAAGAAAAAAATATATTTTTTGCTTGAGGATACCCGTGTAAATAATAGAAACAATCCTGAAATAAATAACAATAGTAAATAATCATCATAATAATAATACGAGTAATAATAATAATAGAACCGTGAATAGGTTCACATTAGTTAATTGTGCTTCAAGTGTACATGGTCCATTTCCGACTATCTCCCTTCCAACTTCTACTCCTTATGACGTCACCAGTGCGTCTCTATTTGCGTGCTTCCTTACCTGTCCAGCAAATCTCTCATAATGTATAATAGTGCATCCGCATGTCATCTATTAAGCATGGCGGTCTTATCTGGTCCGACCCAGTACGTTTCTTTGTTTCTTTCGTTTTCTTAGCTATAGTAGCTGAGATGAGTTTAAGTTGGAATGGGTCTTGGATTGAGAGCTGTAGGTCTGTATTTTAAAATATGTATTTTTAAAACATTTTAATATTGTTGAATAATATTTCCATTTATATTGTTGCTCTTGTATCATTTTTTAAAAATAATAATATATGTACTTTTTTATATTCGTCTTCCTCAATTAAAATTGATTTTTCTTTAAAAATACTTAGTTAATTATCAAAATCATGAAGGCCTTTCAAAAAGTGTTTCATCTTCGGAATGCTGTTTGGTACCAAGATGAAAACATATTTTGAAATGCCTTCATGATTGTAATAATTAAAGAAGTTTTTCTTAACAAAATTCATTCTAATTGAGGAAGACGGATGTAGGAAGGTAATTAGGCCTATATTATAGTTAAAAAAAATAATAAACAATCTCAATTCTGATAACAATAAACTAAAATACTGTCTTAATAGCATGCATAGTATTGTGTTTAATAGGCCTATATTAAACCAGAAAAATCCATAAACATTTATTTCAGCTATTATATGTCACCGATTGGAGAACGTGCGAGTTTTAGCGTCGTGTTTGTCAATATGTTCCCTTTAGAGTCAATTATCAACATGCTTGATCACATATATGTTGATTCTATCCCAAGAGTCCACCTATATTAGTGGGCAAGTTAATGTTAGATGGGCAAGTTAAGGAGAGAAAATTGTCGAGTTAGTGGGAGATTGATTTAGCGTTCAATTCTTTGTTAGCGGAATTCAGTGATAAGTTAGCTACACTGTCTGAGATGAGAAATGACTAATACACATTTTACATTGTATGTTAATTTTAGGTTACTTTGAGCTCAACTTCTGATTTTAAGGCATTTTTCACATTTTTGAAAAATCAACATGTATATTTTTCTCAGCTAATTACTCATATGTTGCAAGAATAAATAGTGTCTTAGGCTTCCACGGTCTGAGTAGTATGATGATCTTGTAGAAGATTTCAGGGCTGTTGGCCGTGGTCTTGAGGCTTCTAGTTCCCCGACGTTTCTCCAGAGACTGCGTCCGGCCAATATATTGACTTAGGCTTTCACGGCCAGAGTAGTATGATGATCTTGAAGAAGATTTCCGGCCTGTTGGCCGTGGTCTTGATGCTTGTAGCCTTGTATTCTAGTCAGGTAAATTAATAAATGACAAGACATAGAAATCACCCCTTCCATTTATTTGACAAAAGACCTTGACCTTTAACAGGGGCAATGGTGAGGGGACTGTAGGGCTATCAATTTTGGTATCTATAATTCGAAGATATGGGAATGATTTTTTAATTCTTACAGTATACTGCAATGTTAATAGTATTTTTTTCTGTAATTTTTTAACCCCTTTAATAATAATAATAATAATAATAATAATAATACTTTATTTATTCTGGCAGAGTTAAGGCCATAAGGCCCTCTCTTCCACTCAACCAGCACAAATACAAATAAATATTTGACAAATATAGATATACACTGTACTAATTATAAACAGTTAAAGATAGGCTATTATAATGTAGCAATGTAAATTTCATGTACAAACAACATTTTATACGATAATAACAACAATAATACTTACGATAATAATAATAATAATAATAATAATAATAATAATGATAAATATGATACATAATAATATAAATACAATTAATATAAATATGATAAATATATACGAGAAACACCAATTAATATATATACCTTACACTGGGTAATAATGAAGTCGAGATTAGAGCATATATAAATTTAGATTTCTTTTAAAAGATGCCAATGTCCGGCAGCCCCTTATTTCTTGTGGTAGGGAATTCCAATTGCGAGAAGTGAAGATGGTATATGACATGGAGTGATGTGATGTCCTATATGTTGCGGTATATTAAGCAAAAGACTATGTTGTGATCTTGTGTTTAAGTTAGGGCCTATGGTTTGAGGATAGATACTGGAAACTATGTTTTATATTAAGCTATTGATTTGTTCAGTCAACAATTTTTATCATTATTTTTATTTTTATGTTAATATAGACCTACCCTTATTCTTATTGTTGAGTCCTCAGCCATTCTACCACTTGAAACGGTGATTATTTTCAACTAATCATAAATATATTGGAACCTTACACTTCATCTTCGGTGTTAAGAAGAATATAAAAATGTTCCTATATGGTAGGTTATAAAGTTATAAAATTTGTTATAGCTCCAGATATTTTAATTATCCTTGTAAAGTTTTATTTAAAGGTCCCCGACGTTTCGCCAGAGACTGCGTCTCAAGACAACCCTTGAGGATGCCGAACGCAGTCTGTGGCCAAACTACAAGCCTCAAAACCACGGCCATCACCCCGGAAATCTTCTTCGAGATCATCATAATAAATAGTGTATTTTTTCATTTTTTATTTCAATTTGTGTTGAGGCCTGGTGGCATAGAATCCGCTTTATTTAAAATAAGATAAGTTACTTGAGAGGAAGAAGCATTTTGCGTGCGCCTGTACTCGAGAGGGAGATGAATGTAGGATGCTGAGTGGGTTATGTTGGGGCATGTCATTTTCAAGCTCACCTCTAATACCTTTCCTTCCACTCACCCCAGTAGAACTCGACTATTGTCCAGCATCTTCTTCCCTCATCTCAAGAATTCCAACTAGAAACCATTCAAAAATATATTTTATCTCTTTAATTCCAGTACCAACTGGTTAGTTATTCAATCATGTCTTGGTAAAAAGTTTACCTCAATTCTTGGATCGTTAAAAACGTCTTGTACTCATCTGCAACAAATACTAATTAGTATCAAAGACAGTCTTCTTTTTTTTCTCCATCGTTGTTTAACCTCTCATCTTATAGGTACTTTTACGTCCTACACGACAACTGGATCTTACAGTGGCACAACCTGTCGGGAGAGGGTGTTATCTATGGATCACACATACCTTCTAGAAGACACAAAGGCATGGAAGGTCTCCCCGAATGAGTAATCCGCTTAATATCAGGGCCTCCTTCGAGACAACGCATTAAGACACCATTAATACAAGCATTCATTCTAAACATGGCGAATATGATTATGTTGGCCAGATGATGTTCAGAGACCGTTTGGTCCTTAAAATTTCCTGATATTTGTTTTGTAGAAAAAAGCATTACCCAGGAAAATTGTCCTGATCGGGGATCCAACTCGGTTCCGCTGTGTAGGAAGCAACGAATTACCCCGAGACCACAACGCTGACCTACGTTATAACATACAAAACAATAATAGGCCTAGTAATAATAATAATAATAATAATAATCATCATCATCACTCCAGGGATTAGGCAATTGCCCGTTCCGACTTCATAATACATCAGCCCAACGTCTTCTAGGTCTTCCAACATCACGTCTTCCTCTTGCTTGATAATTTCTTGCTAACAATGGATATCTCTCCTTACTCATTCCATCCATATGATCAATCCATTGCTGTCTGTAATTCGTGACCTTATCCAATAGAGGCAGTACTTTCAATTATTCTCTTATATCCTCATTTCTTATTCTATCAAGTCTTGTACATCCTTTTACTTGTCTTAGGAATCTCATCTCCGCCGTCTGTATTCTATCCTTCTGTTTTTTCCTTGGAGCCCAAGTTTCACATCCATACAATATAGTGGGAACTGCCATAACATTATACATTTTTATCTTGGTTTCTTTTCTAATTTTATTTTTGAATGTTCTCTGTATTGTTCCACACACCGTCTGAAATTTATTTATTTGTAATAATAATAATAATAATAATAATAATAATAATAATAATAATAATAATAATAACAGTAATAATAATAATAATAATAATAATAATAATAATAATAATAATAATAATAATGCTGTAGATTGCTTTGATGGCAGCTATTGTTTTGTCATGTACATGTTGGCTGAAGGATTTGAACCAAAGGGAGATGAACAGACAGGTGAATGGAGAATACTGCATAGCCTAACAGTGAATTACATGGTCTTTATAGGAAGCCAGATATAATAAGAACAGTTAAGTCTCCTAGACTGCGATGAGCAGGACATGTGGCACGAATGGGGAATGAAAGGTGTGCATGGAAGCTTCTTGTAGGAAAACCAGAGGGAAAACCCCAGTTGGTAGACCAAGAATGAGGTGGGAGAATAACATTAACTATGATTTGAGGGAAGTAGATTATGCAGGGAATGATTGGAAAAGATTAGCTCAGGATAGGGATGTATGGAGAGCTCATGTCCGCGCGGCCATGCACCTACGAGTACGATATTGCCAATGAGTTAGTTAATAATAATAATAATAATAATAATAATAATAATTATTATTATTATTATTATTATTATTATTATTATTATTATTATTATTATTATGAACAACCTGTCTCTGAACCTCATCTGGCCACCATAATCATATTAGCTATTTATTTAGAATGGATGCGTGTATGAATGGTGTCTTAATACGTTGTCTCGGATTTGTGGATATTATTGTTATTATTTATATTATCATCTATCCATAGTAATTCTGCCCGAAGGCAGGTCCTTCACTGCAATCATAGCATTTTCATGCTATGCTTGCAGCTTTACTAGGGAATTGTAGATGTCCACCAGTGAAGCATGTTGATGATGATGATAATGATAAAGGTGATGATGATGATGGCCATATGATTTCGGCGACCATTTGGGCCTTAAAGTTTTCCTGACATTTGTCTTACAGGCGAGGAAAAACCCCGATAAAAACCTCACCCAGAAAAACTGTCCCGACCGGGGATCGAACCCGCGCCCGCTGCGTGACAAGGCAGCACGCTACCTCGAGACCACAGCGGTGGACTATATTATCATTATTGATGGTATATATATTTACATTAATAATAATATCCTCAACTCGTGTCCAACTCGGGAGCGGGTCGAGGGATGAGATGAGATGAAGTACCCTATATAGAGGCCTGTGAATGACGAGAGTGCTGGCCGACCACGCTTGACGCACCATCACGGGGGCAGATGAATGAAACGAAACGAAATGCATGAGATGAGTCGGTGGAATGAAATTGTGGCAGGGGAAAACGGGAGAAAACCAGAGGAAAAGCTGTCCAAGCTCCGTTTCGTCCACCACGAAGCCCATATGGAGTGACCGAGACTCTATCTTGTCAACCCAGCGGTGAGAGGCGAGTGTCTAACCGCTAGCGTCACGGAGCCGCCAATAATATTAATAATAATAATAATAATAATAATTATAGGTCCTAATAATAATAATAATAATAATGTAAATAATGATAGGCCCTAATAACAATAACATTAATAATAATAATATACAAATTGTGAGTGGGATTGTATGTTACTTAAAATAGAGTGATCTCCCATTCGTCCCACTGCGGGGACATGAGTGTTACCCAATTGGAACATTTCTTAACCAGACTAATTTAGTTACGCTTATTTCCCTACAGGTGTCAGCGAGGGGCATGTAATTAGTTCACCGCTTCGAGGCGACATCTAAAAGGAAACTCCCTGTGGAATTTTCATTTGGAGTTTCCCATCCTAAAAAAATCTATCCACTCTGGTCGTGTTTGAACCCGCTACCTTTGGGACTAGAGACAAGGCACAAAACACTAGAATACCTCTACTAATCTTCTTTATTTATAAAAATGAGTTTGAATCTGTTTATCTGTCTGTCTGTCTGACCTTAATGAACTCAAAAACTATATATAACATTGGCCTATTGCGTACATACTATAGGGCCTGAGCTTAAAAAAACAACGTAACAAATACAACACATTTATGTACACAGAATTGAATAATTACCTCAAAAAATTCTACAAGAAAGTCCGCGAGAGCATATGTCTATCTTAACACGTAACAATCATTTTTGTCTTTCAGCTCATTGATGCCAAGAAGATAGGGATAAATAGATTCCCTGGCAACGACGCGTAATCAGCACGGGTATCTAAAAAATAATTGTGATCTAAATGTATAATTGTTTTTCTTTTCATTTAGACTGCGATGGGCAGGACATGTTGCGCGTATGGGGAATGAAAGACGTGCATGGAAACTTCTTGTAGGAAAGCCAGAGGGAAAACGCCCAGTTGGTAGATCAAGAATGAGGTGGGAGAACAACATTAACTATGATTTGAGGGAAGTAGATTATACAGGGAATGATTGGAAAGCATTGGCTCAGGATAGGGATGTGTGGAGAGCTTATGTCCGCGCGGTCATGAACCTACGGGTTCGATAGTGCCAGTGAGTAAGTAAGTAAACATGTTCACCTATGGGAATAAAGATAGAATAAGAATATATTTATTCGCCGCTATTTGCTGATGATCAATTACTGATCGCAGAAGATTACGAAGGTTTGGAGTACATGACAAGAAAATTGAAGGAGGAATTTGAAAAATGGGGATTAAAGAGATACCTTTTAACTTCATGTTTAATAATTCCTAACTTTGGATTGTGTAGGATACTCTTTTCAGCGGTATTTTATTCCAAGGATTTAATTTTAGAGATGTTTTCATTAAGATATTTAAATGTTTTTTGTTTTTTTTTTTCTTATTTTACTTTTCTTAAATTTGGGCAAAACGAATTATATGGTAATAGAAGATCAGTCAAAAGATCTGATTTTAGTAGACGGACATGGAAAAATAAAAGCTTGTAACGAATATGTACTACTACAGTCGTTAAGTTCTGAGACTTTACGCCTGGAGAGGAGGCACCCACAAAAATCTGGATGTCTCACAATATGCCGATAACTAGGCGTACACTTAAACAGAACCAAATCCTCCCTCAAAATAGTCGCCGGTGGCCGTTATGCACGTTTGTCAATCGTGGTACAGCTGCTGGAAGCACCACTGAAAGATGTTGGCAGATGTATCCCGTACAGCTTCTCTTGTTAAAGTCTTGCCTAATTTCTGAAAAAACTTGATGTTTCCCCATTACTCAAACTGTGACATCTCGAGTTTCGACGTGCACATTCAAATTACCGCCACAGCAATGACCGTAGTTCTGCTTGTAGTGCATGCACTCAACTGCCTTTTGCTGGGACGAGAGACTAATTGACAAGGTACCATACCACGGCACCACCTGTGCGCTATAGTGCATCACAGCTGGTAACCATACCACGGCACCACCTGTGCGCTATAGTGCATCACAGCGCCACTATGCGATCAGTCGCATACCTTAATGACTATACCACGTATATTTGGAGACAAAAATCAATGCAGATGGAAGTCATGGTGCTGAAATTAATATGCGAATAAATATAAGAAAATCTGCATTATCGAAGTTAAATGGTGTTTTGTGGGATAGGAATGTAAGTTCTAAAACAAAAATAAACATTTTTAATAAAAAATTAGGAGTACAATGACATACTCTGAAGAAACATGGGAATAAAATGTAGAACAATAAGTAAATCAAATTCTGCAGAAATGTATTTTTGGAGGCGTTGAGCTGAAATTTCTAGAAGAGATAAAATAAGAAACAGCGTAATTAAACAAAATATGAATGTTCAAACTTTAGTTGTAGATATCATACAAAAACAAATAAAATGGTATGGTCATGTAAAAAGAATGAGAGAAAACAGATTTCCAAGAAGAATACTGGAAGAAGAAGACGGCCAAAAATAACGTGGATTGATGGTGTTTTGAGCAGCATGCGGGGAAAAGAATTTGACGACAGAGATTGGAATGACAGAGATATGGAGGGGAATGACAGTAGGTTAATTGGACGTATGAAGATCTGAAACATTGTGAAACCTGTTAAATAAATATTTTAATTTATTTAGGCGTAGAAGCACACACCGGGTATTAAACAGTTCTATAGTAATTCTGCCCGAGGGCATTTCTTCACTGCAATCATAGTATTGTCATGCTATGCTTTGTAGCTTTACTAGGGAAGGTGAATGATGACGACGATAACTTGATAAGGATTATGATGATGGCCGGATGATTTTCGGGGACCTTTGCGTCCTAAGCTTCCTGCCATTGTCTTTCAGGTGAGGAAAAAAAAAACCTCACCCAGGAGCCGGGAATAAAACCCGGGCTCGCTGCGTGACAATGTAGCACGCTACCTCTAGACCACCGTGGTGGACTTATTAAATTTACTGTATAATATTCCATCCATCAATCCATCCATAGTAATTCTGCCCCGAGGATAGGTCTTTCATTGTAATCATAGCATTTTCATGCTATGCCTTGCAGCTTTACTAGGGAATTATAGGTGTGGTAGCTTCCCGTTTCTTTCCACACCGGTAAAGGATGATGATGGTAATGATAAGGATTATGATGATGGCCGGATGATTTTCGGGGACCATTGGGCCCTAAGCTTCCTGACATTTGTCTTACAGGTGAGGAAAACCCCCGAAAAAACTTCACCCAGGAGGCTGTCCTGACCGGGAATCGAACTCGGGCCCGCTGCGTGACAAGGCACCACGCTACCTCGAGACCACAGCACTGTTTAATATTATATTGGTCATTAGACCTAAGGATAATTTACGGACCAAGTGAAAAAGAAAATATTTGTAGCATTTGGCCACCACTAGACTATAGTGTTCACAAAACTCACTTTTGTACAAAACCACTTCACGTGATTGTAGTAAAATAAGATGACAAGGGCAAGAAATTACAGCTAAAGTCATGGAGCTTACAAATTTATGTATATTTCTCAATTCTTGCACATCCGACATTTGTTCCTGACATTTTGACTTCCCAACTTTCAAGAGGAAGAAAGCGAATGCGAATGAACGAAAGAGAAAGTGATTTAACGGGGACAAAAAAGAGAAAGAAAAAAGAGAGAATATAAAATATAATATATAAAACTTTGTGCAGGATGGGAAATGATTTCAGGAACTTTGATATTGAAGTTGTTGCCCATTGATGCTGCCACACGAATACGGCACAGTCTTGCAGTAATACCTCCCCAACCACTTCTTCTGCTGCCGCTTTCGAATATGCTCTATGGAAATTGAATCAAATTTCCGGCATCAAAGGCAGGTTCTTAAGAGATGGATCCGCATTGAATAGAAAACTAAACGTTTCAACTGTTCACTCACTCCAGAAAGTAGAAAGTTGCAAGGTCTATCCTATAAATATGCCAGGAAATTTTGAAAATTATATAATATCGCTTCTCCTTGGTTGATAGAATTTGCTACGCTTCCTAATACAGGTAAAGAACTGAAAAAAAAAATGTAAATGGTTCAGAAACGAATGGTTCCATATACAGTATCGCTTAGTTCTGCATCTGCTATACAACTTTTAGTAAATATTGCTATATTTATTGTATCTGTTATTTTTTTACTTTATTTTCTTTCCCTCTTTAACCCTTATTCAGGCAGTAAGATCGTTTTCCTACTTTGATTTCCTTCTGAAGTGCACCCACCCTCCCTAACTAGCTTTAGCATGAAATTTAACTTCCTAACTATAGATTAAAAGTTTGCCTTGCTGGTTTAGGTAGAGGATGGCTGCTTACTGGTCAGGGAGCCCGGGCTCGATACCCGACAGAGTTGAATATTTTAGAATTAGATAGATCATCGGTTGATTAATGTCTTTGACATCGTCCGATTCCAAATAGCCAATTTTGTCGGTCCATTCAATCTCCTGGTTGTAGATGTTTCTCCTTCATGTATAAATATATTCCCTGACTCCAGGATGTTTTAGGTCTTCCTCTGCCTCGTCTTCCCTCAGGTTTCCATTCCAAAACAGATTTTGGTAGCCGATCCTCTTCCATTCGCTGGACGCGTCCGTGCCATCTTAATTGCCTAGTTTTAATATAATCTAAAATAGTGTCTTCAATCTTCATTTTTCTCCCTTCCTATAGGGAGAGAGTGCCTAAATCTCCGTAAAGGGAAAACATATGCTTACAATACAATAACTGAGTTTCTAATTATTTCTCTTCTTGAAATTCTTGCTGCCCTTCGTATAAAAGTCATTTCCTTTGCCAAAATATACTTATATGTTTTTGTTGTTAATGGCCAAAGTTCTGCTCCATAAGTAATTATGCTTTTAACAATTGTATGATATATATTCATTTTATTTTTATTACTTTTATTTTATGCCACAATATCCCGTTGAGACAAGCAATTGCAAATTTTCATTTATTAGTTACTCTTCATAACTTCCATTTTTATTGATTTTAATTCCTAAATATGTGATGTCACTACAGGATTTTATTGTTTCTCCAGTCTCCAAAATTAAATTTTATTCTGGTTGAACATTTTAATTGTTTAATTAATTAAATTAAGATAAAAAAAACAAATTCAATGGCGTAACAGGCCTAGAAGGACCTTGGTCTACCACCCGACTGCTGACGTCACACCCATGTGTTGATTAGGTGTGGGAGTGACATGTGGTCAGCATGTCGGGTCCAGCCGTACCGAAATACCTAGAAACAGTAATTATTAATTTATAATTGCAATTGCAATATTATGTAGGGCCTATTTGAGAATATTTTTAGGAACATTTTGGATCAAAGAGAGGTAAACAGACAGGTGAATGGAGGAGACTACTTAACAGCCAGTTACATGATCTTTATGGAAATCAGGTGTAATAAGTGGGGAGCAGATTTATAGGTTCCAAAAGTTAAGATTGCAACATAGTATCGTAATAAAATTAATTTAGTAAGTCTTTATATCCAATCACTATGGGTCTAACTTACAAAAAAACGTTTCTCAATCATTTTTGTGAGGGATCTAGCAATACTCGTATAATATTTATATTACACATCTTGCTTTTTATTTAAAAATAATTATATATTTAGACCTATATTATTTCTTTTTAATTTAAAAGTAAGATGTGTATTAGGCCCTATCAATGTAATATTGCTAGATCCCACACAAAATATTCAGAAATGTTTTTTTTGTAAGTTATATTATAAAAAAGTAAATTGAGTGGATATATATACTATTACATTAATTTCATCACTATTCTATGTTGCAATCTTAACTTTTAGAATCAAAAATCCGTTCCCTAGATAATTCTCGTAGACTGCTATTGGCAAGGAGAAGTGCGAGGAATGTTGAATGGATGAGGGACATAGAAACGCCTTGTAGGAAAACCAAAAGTAAAGCTCTCAGTAAATAGGCCAACAATCAGGTCGTAAAATAATATTAACTTTGATTTTAAATGCGTTGAATTATTCAGGGGATAATTGGAAAACATTAGTTCAAGATAGGGATGTATGGAAAACTTATGTCAGCCCAGCTTTGGAATTCCCTACCCACTTAGGCCTATACCAAGGACTGCCCGACTCAAAACAGTTCAAAAGAATCTCACTAAATATTTCCTTAGACATTATAGTATATAACCATGTTCTAGATATATTTGTATTATTCTTTTATACAGGCTGTTCGAAAATTCATATTAGAAACTTCTAGGGCAAGTAGAAGGGACTGAGTAGACGATATTTTGAATAGGAACCCATGTCCGGAAAGGTACCGTTTCCGTGTTACAGCAATTAAAATGTGTCGGATTTACAGGTGTTGTTTTGCAACCGGATAGGCAGTACATGGCGTCCGAAGAGCACTATGTCAAATGAGATATGACGTAAGGTACACAATTATATGACGTTTGACTCGTTTCAGAAGAAAGTCAAATTTAATTTGGTAACAATACTAAAGTAACGAAAAATCATTTATTGATCACAATGGCACTTGTGTCATCGGTGGAAAAAAAAAAAAAAAAAAAAAAAAAACAAATTTGTTTCTGTCTTCTGCACTGGATGTGATCCATATGCAACTGCTCACTATAACAGAGGTTCGATGTGACGACCACCAACGTCGTTGCACACATCGTACTGACGAATCATGTTCCGGTACACTCGTTTTCGCACTTGGTGTCCCGTTAATCTCTTGTACAGCGACCATAACTCGTGACGTCATGTACTACCTATCCGGTTGCAAAACAACACGGGGAATCCGATACCTTTTAATTTCTGTAGCACGGAAACTGACATGGTTTCCTTTTTAAAATATTGTCTACTCATTAACCCTAGAATTTGTAATATAAATTTTCTAACACACTGTATTTCGCACCTTCTTTATCAAGCCAATTATTTAATCAAATTATAACTAACTAACTCACTGGCTCTATTTAACACGTAGGTTCATGGCCGCGCGGACATAAGCTCTCCATACATCCCTATCCTGAGCTAATGTTTTCTAATCATCTCCTGTGTAATCTACTTCCCTGAAATCATAGATGTTATTTTCCCACCTCATACTTGGTCTACCAACTGGGCGTTTTCCCTCTGGTTTACCTACAAGAAGGCTTCCGTGCACCTCTTTCATCCCCCATACGTGCCACATGTCCTGCCAATATCAGTATACGAGACATAATTGTTCCTTATTATATCTGGCTTTCTATTCATACCATGTAGCTCACTATTGTGTAGTTTTCTCCATTAACTTGTCTGTTCATCTGTTTTTTACCCAAAAATGTTCCTAAGAACTTTGTTCTCAAATACTCGTAATCTTGTTTCCTCCCTTAAAGTATGAGTCCATGTTTCGCATCCAAATAATATACCTAGGAGAATAACTGTTTTATATATTTTCAGTTTAATATTTATTTAAAGGAGTTGAGACAAGAGTCTCAGCAATGCATAATAGCACGCATTTCCAGAATTGTGCCTATGTTTAATTTCTTTGTGCATCTCAGTCCTATTTGTAACTGTTGTGACTAGAATAGATGAAATCAGTCATTTCTTCAAGATTTCCTTAATTTGTCATTAGCTGTCCATTTCCATTATATAACGCATTTCTATGTGTGAACATATATTTAGTTTTATTGATGTTTATTTCCAGTCTCGATTAGGATATTATTTTTTTGTTCTTTCATTATCTGTGTATTATTGCAGCCTACACCTATGTATTATTAATCAAATTGCTAATAATTCAGAATTGTTAATATCTGTATAATTTAACTTTTGTTATATGGAAGAGAAAACCTGGTAAAATAACCCTTTATTTTTATTGACTTTCAGATTCGATAGTGGCAATGAGTTTGTTTTTTGGGTTCAAAAATATTATAAAATAGGGGGGGGGAAATGTTTGAAATTGTTAAAAACCTTCGATGAATGCATTGTTTGTAAACTTTTTCTTTCGGTGCTAAAGAAAATTGAAAAAGGTTGTTTACTGTGACAGAAGTGGTTCATTGGTGGGATGGCATTGGTGGCGGTGGGAAAACTGAAATGGACCGCTGTGTATATCGGCAGGTGGCAACGTCCTCCCCCCTTATTTCCTCGCCACCTTCTACTCAGGATTAACTAAAAGCACAGTGGAGGAAAAATTGAAATTCCATGTTTTACTGTGATAACCCCCACCCTTCCAACACACACCAACATTTTTGCTCTTTCGAAGCACCTCCAAGCGTCGCTATGTTCATCTCCCAGATGTTAATTGCTATAAACTAAAAGAAACTTTCCCTTTAAAAAAAAAAGAAAAATTTCTGCGAACTAGAATTAAACTGACATTTCCGATATCTCGCCCTTCCCGATCTACTTAAAATAAAGTCGAAAAGAATGTTACCAGTAATGATCCTGCTCGAGAAAGGAAAGGTGCGATTTTTCTGAGTATATAAAATCTGAATTCTATTCTGCCCTATATTATAAAATAATGATTTGGAGACAGATTTTTGGGTAAATATTTTTCTTGCGTAGATATAGACATCTCAAATTGAGATCAATGAGACATTTATAAAATTGTAACTCATATGTAACACATAATTCCCATTTATTTTTTGTGTAAATAGATATTTTCAAATACAGGGCGCGGCATAAGTACAGAGTGCGGCATAAGTGATTTAACCGAAAATGCAAATATATTATGTTCTGTAGCTTACAACATCTATACAAAAAACAACCACCGAATTACCTCAAGCTGTTTGAGATTATATTCTGAAGGTCCCGTATTCAATCGTAAGTTTCAACCATTCTGTTTTTTTTCTTTCCCCCCCCCTTGCAACCATGTGCAATATGCCGCACCCTGTATTTAGTCGAAATTTATTATTATTATTATTATTATTATTATTATTATTATTATTATTATTATTATTATTATTAGGCCTATCAGACGACCAAGTGGTGATTACTCAGGATATGGAAGATGTATCATACATGACGAGGAAATCAATTGAGGAATACAAGAAATGGGGATTAAATATAAACATTAAGAAAACCGAATATCTAACGACATAACCAATGTAAAAATGTGAAAATTAAGAAAGTTGACGAATTTAAATATTTAGGATGAATTTTAGAATTAGATGGGAAAAGTTATTGTGAAATTGAGAAAAGAATTTGCGAAGGAAGAAAAGTAATTGTAATATTAAATTCAGTGATATAGAGTAAAAATATTGAAAATAAAACAAAAACATGAATATTTAAATCATTTGTACAAGGTAGACCTGGACTCTGTGTAGTCAGAAAAAAAATGACAACAGAGATGAATTTTTGGAGAAGGGCAGGAATAAAATCAAGAAAGGATAAAATTCGGAACAGAAAATTAGAGAAATAATTAATGTTGAACACAATATTATAGAAGTAATATAAGAACGAAGATTGAAATGGTGTGAACATCTGAAGAGGATGGAGAATAATAGAATCCCAAGAATGATGCTGGATAAGAATGCCTTATGGCCTTAACTCTGCCAGAATAAATAAAGTATTATTATTATTATTATTATTATTATTATTGTTGTTATTATTATTATTATTAATGCTGAAGACAGGAGGAGGAACGGGAAACCCAGGGAACAGTGGATGGATGAAGTGAGAAAAACATGATCAACAAAGGCCTAAAATAAGAAGATGCTGAGGATAGAAATCTGTGGCGGAGCAAAATACATTTAGGCTGAAGGATAACTTGTAATCTTCATTCCATCTCGCTCCCTTACATGCCAAAAGAACTGCGATGCGACTATAATTTGGTTATGCAATTTATTGTGTAGGTCATATAAAGGCAGATGATTTCAGTGAATTAATCACAACCTATCACGATTAGTGAGTGAAGTAGACTTACACTCGTGATTGTTTTCTTTTTTACAACGGGTTTGATTGTGTAAATCGGATCGGGTTCGATCACGATCGTAACAAGTTTCCTGGATTAAGCTTTTTCGGGCTTTTCCTTATCTTAAAACAAATATTGAACAATTTTGAAATTCATATTAAAGCACCGTTGAGGTTATGTAATAAGATATTAATTGTACAATTGTTGGTAGGCTACCTGTTAAAATGCAGAAGATGAAACATTGTTTTTGAAAGGCCTCCGTATTGGAATAACTTGATGAAGTTAATAATTTAGTTGAGGACGACTGACTTACCAGGTACCAATTTTATAATTAATATTGTAAAACAAATGTCAGGAATTTGAAGGCCAAAATGCACCCCGACATAATCTGGCCATCACAGTCAAGAAAATACGTATAAAATATATTGTCACCCCTCTTTCTTATACCAAAGCAGTTATCTACATATCTAACTGTAGTACGACTGTCTGTGTAGAATTAAAATTCAGCTACAGATAAAACAGAATTAAGATATCTAAACTGGACAGCAATATTCCAGAAGAGTACAAAATGGAGCATTTAAATTGTAAACAATTGTTAAATTGCTAGAGAAGATAATTACCAACCAACCGGGAAGAGAGATTTAGGTAGCTAATTATTAAGGAAAAAGAGACAGGAAGATTTTTTCGTTAATATTAAAATTAAGCGACACTATTAGGTTTATTTTAATTAATAAACAGAGTTAGAATCTACAATTATGAGGTAAGTCGTATAATCTAACAATTTATTAAGGGAAAATATTGTTTAGAAGCTCAAATTTTTACATTAAAAACACTTAAAGAAGAAGAAGAAAATAAATAGGGGTTCCAACTAAGCTAAAATCATAATTTAAAGTTTGTGTAGGGCGTTTTGTAAACTTAGTAATTAAATAGCTGCCCTGAACAAGGTTGTAACGCCTTTTTTCTCCAATTTTACGTGATACAATTTGGAAAAACTGCACTTAAACTTACTTGATATATTTTCAGTCCCATAGAACAACAGTGCGCATGCGCCAGAGTTCATAGAGCCAGCGATAACCCATCATCGAACTACATATCGATTATCACCCTTGCCACATATCGACTATTATCGATGTCGTACTAAAGTTCATACTGCTTATGCTAGATGGCAGCACGACGCTATGAAATTTAAATGTCCAATCTTTGCAATAAATCCCCAATTCTATGTTAAACAAATATATTAATAATATTAAAATTACCAAACGTTTATTAAAAATGGGTGTACACTCTTATCGCTCCTTAACGCCTTTCCAACCAGCGATAGAAAATAATAGACTAAGTAATATACTATGTGGAGACAATAGCAGTTGGGATCACAATATTGTCATAACTATAACACAAGATCACGTTTTAGTCTTTCAGTCAATATACCGGAACATAGGACATCACATCACTCCATGTGATATACTATCTTCACTTCTCGCAACTGGAATTCCCTACCACAAGAAATAAGGGACTGCCGGTGGCATCTTTTAAAAGAAATCTGAATGTATATTTTCTCTAACCTCGACTTCATTATTACCCGGTGTAAGATACACATATTAATTGGCGTGGTCTCGTATAATATATCGTATTTATATTATTATATCATTATCATTATATTATTATTATTATTATTATCGTATTATTATTGTTATTATCGTATAAAATGTTGTTTGTACATGAAATTAACTCTGCTACATTTAATGTATCTTTAACTGTTTATAATTAGTATAGTGTATATCTATATTTGTCAAATATTTATTTGTATTTGTGCTGGTTGGGTGGAAGAGAAGGCCTTATGGCCTTAACTCTGCCAGAATAAATAAAACATTATTATTATTATTATTATTATTATTATTATTAATAGTGTCATAATATTGTGATTTGCGTATTTAAATAAATACTTGAAAATTGTCTAATAATGTTATAAATCCATCCATCCATCCATAGTAATTCTGCCCGAGGGCAGGTCTTTCACTGCAATCTTAGCATTTTCATGCTATGCTTTGCAGCTTTACTTAGGGAATTTGTAGGTGTGGTTGCTTCCCGTTGCTTTCCATAAATGTTATAAAAATAGTTTGAAAAAATTTAAAATATTAAAAAATGTCGGTAAATACAGAAGAAGAGTTGTAGTTTACAACAATAAACTGAAAAATCAAGAGTAAGTAGAAGTGTAGTTCAGCCAAACAATTTTTATGACACATGAAACTTTTTTTCATGTAAAAATCATCTTTAAAAAAAAGTGTTAAATTCTTGTTCTGGACGACTTATTCAATCCTGAAGAAAAAACAAACAAATTTAAAATGCTATAATATTTTTAATAAATTGCTGATAGAAAAGTTCAGAATAGAATTTCAATGAACTGTATTTTATATTACGCGGCTTTCTTATGCACAGCCTGCTCAATTACGAGCAAGCGAAGCTGAATTTGTGTGTTTGAACGTGTATTTGATCGGAGAGCGAGGGTAGGGAAGATGTGGTCATAAATACAATTCACTGGGTTCGCTCGCGTCTTATATTGTACCTGTTGTTCTATAAGAAACTGGACTGGACGTTACATAAATATGGCGATCGTTTATTCGCAGGCTGACCACAAATCTGATATCGCAATTTCACCTCACGTTCTTCGTGTATTGCCATAACTCACAAGGGTTCCCTACCAACCTTGTACTTCTGCTTCAAGTTTTTGTCGGGGAGAAGGTTATGAGCGTTGGACGTACTGTACTTTTAGAATATGAACCAGTTCAGATATTGCTAAACTTTGTTCCATCCGCGTTTTGTAGAAACTGCATAAAAAATGTTTTATTGAAAACAGGTATAGTGTCCTTCCCTTAACATTGTTCCTCGTAATTCACAGATGACAGACATTTCAAGAGAATAAGAAGTTTGAACTAAAAATGTTTAAAATGTAATATTTGTACTTGTTGGCTTAAAAGTAGGCTTATATTACTCCACCAAATAATCTGCACAGGCGAAAAATATGTTAACTAACGTGCTGTTTTTCTCTTTCTCTTCCTTACTATGATGCCACTTCCTGTCCTCTGTATATGTTCTTTGTCTGGCAGCTAGAGAGCTGACAAATACTATGGATTTTAGTTGCCCTCCTTCTAGGCGGTCATTGGCAAAATGATTAATTTGACAACCCTGTTATTATTGGGGTTACGTGTAGGAATGGGCTGTCCCTTCTCATTACATGTTGCCACTTGTGATTTATTGTGAGTCTGGTAACGGAGAGACGACACATACTGCGGTTTTAAATGATCCGACCGCTTGAGCGTTCCATGCTTAAATGACTAATTTGACAACTAAGTTAAGATATTTCACACGTGTTTAGGGATTCTCCGCCCACACTTAAAACTGAACGAATTCAGTACGTGATCGGATGTACCGTCTTCCCCTACATCCCTTCCACATATTCAGTCGTTCGGCGACACTAGCGCTAAAACTCTTACTTGGTAGTGTAATATGTCTGCCTCGATTTTTTTTTTTTTTTGCGATTGACTAGTGGCTATGTTCCATGCCTCTGGTTTCGAGGGTCGCCATTTCAAACCCGGCAGGGTCGATGGATTTTTACGAAAAATCCAAGGGGAATGTCATCCGGGAGGGATTTTAAGTCGTGAATCCCGAGTGTGAAGATTTTCAGACTCCTAAAAGAGCCTTATGTCTGAATAAAGACCCCTCTAAGCAAAATTGACCGTCCTTCATCATCCTATTTTCTGTCCAGCCTAAGAAAGATACCAGGAAAATAAATGGGCGGGTAATCCACGAAGCACATGACTGCTGCAGTTACTGCCATTCGTTCATGACCAAAGCACAGTTCAGCGGAAGCGAAAAAATAGATAATGTGTCTCGATTAATATAATTATATTTAAAGCTATTTATGTTAACCATAGTTGATCAGGATACAGTATATATCTACATATTTCTTCGAAGGTGGAGGACTAACCAAAAATTCGCATTTGTTTGAACCTGAACGATTCTTGAGAGGTTGTTGAATTTCAGTCACTAATATGGCGGCTGTCGGTAGTTTCTTAACTCGGTGATAAAATGTGTGATCAAAATTATCAGAAGCACAATGGTAAATTGTTAAAGAGTGGTGAAGAACGGTGTTAAATGTATTTTGTAAGTTTATGGAGCATAGTCCTGCCACTCTAGTGAACGATATAGTGCTTTAATTTATCGGCTTGTAAATAACAGCTGACAGAGTTCGCCTGCACTCTTACACGTGCTGCGCGGAGTAATACATTCGGAAGTTAAATGTCAAAGTATGCTTCTTGCGTTGGACAGATAATAGTAATACCTTAGTTGACTATCAGATGTCCCATAGGGTCGTTATGTTGACTGTATGCCATTCATGACATTTGCAGGAAAATAAGCATAACTAAATTGACTTCGTGTAGTAACTCCTAACAAATAGAAGGTAGGACCCAAAATTAATCGGTTAAACAGTTGTGTATATGTATGTATAGAGGCCCTATAGGCTATATATAGGCCTATATATAACTTTATGATTAAGAAATCTTTGTTGGGTTTTCCGCGTCATGGATTCAAGGTTGGCCTTGATCTTTCCACCGATGTTATGATCTTTGGTCCCTATGTTCAGTTGGAGTAGGTTATGTTAGAATGCCAATTTTGGAAGTCTATTTCTATCCATTCTTCTCAGATTATTTTTCCATCCTTCTCGGTATCTTTCTATATCTTCATCTAAACTTGGTAATCCAAGTTTTTCTCTGATAATAGTATTCCTTTGGTGATCCAGTCTATTAATTCCTATCAGTGAACGTAAGAAGTGCATTTGGCTTACTCCAAGTTTATGAGAATGTATTTTATTTAAAATCCACATTTCACTTCCGTATTTTAGAGCAGCTTTTGATGTGATGTTATGTGATCATAGTTTTGTATATGTCCTCATCTGTTTACCAAAATGTCTTCTTATTACCCCTTCATTCTATTATATTTTTGTAATTTTGAATAAATGTCACTCTTATGTTCTACAAACACACTTCCTAAGTATGAGAAATCGGGCTAACAAAATGCATTTTTAAAAAAATAAGCTCTCGTAAATAATTATAAATTGTCAGTTAATTAATTAGAATTTATTTAGAAAAGATAAACACCACTAGTATTACATACAAATTCTAACTTTTAATCTGGTGTTCTTTCTGTCTTATGACCTCCTTCAAACGTTTTTGGCATACTGGCAATTATTTCCTGGGTATAAAACTCATTCTTCATCTAACCTCTTTTCATTTCACTTTTTGACTTTATTGGAGTTTTATGCAATCTTCTTTTGACCTCGTGCCAACAAGGTTCAGATCTGGACTCTGGGAAGGTGTTTCTAAGACTTTCGGATAATTAAACAATAACCACGTTCTGTTTTATCACCCCTCATATTTTTGGTTGTAGTCCAGATAGAATTTAAAACTATCTCTAATACCCAAGTTTTCAACAAGCTTGTATATCAACACTTTTGAAATTCATATTGAAGCGCCGTTGAGGTTATGTAATTAGATGTTATTTATATAATTTTTACCTGGTAAATCAGTCGTCCTCAACTAAATTATTAAACTTCAAGTTATTCTAATATGGAGGCCTTTCGAAGACAATGTTTCATCTTCTGCGTTTTAACTTCCAGATTTACCAGGTAAAAATTAGCCTATATAATTAACAAGCTTGTGTATATTTTTTCTTCTGAACTTTTAGATTATCTTACTGTTTCCCTTTACAGTTAATGAAGTTAAGTTCACCTACACTGCCTCCATCGTGCTTAATCATAGGCTGCAATTTTTTTTTATTTCTCAAATTTTTATTTGCGTCAATGTATATGAAATTATCATTCAATTTGAAAGAAAAATAGGTACATACGCAACAAGGGAAGTAAGTAGCATTACTAGTCGAGGACGAGTTTAAGCCCGATCTATAGCGAGGGCTAGCAAGTAAGTTCGAGACTACTTACTTCCCGAATTTTGTAGCCTATACAATTTTTTGCGCGATAGTGCGTTTTGTCGTACTTACAGCAATAGCGATCATGATAGAAAGTTCAACTTCCTACATTTCGGGGTTGCCAACCTAAATAACTATACTGTAATATTACAGATTATAAATCACGTGTGGGAAGTAAAACCACTGCATTGAATTCCTGTTAGGCGAAATAACAATAAGGGCTATTCCTGCCGCCATGTGAAGTAGAGTTTCTGCCTGTATCTGAAATTTCTTTCGGCTTTACTGCACACCCGTTTTGCGAAGTGCAGGTTCGTTTAACAAATATTTGGCGTATTACATATGTCTTATAAATAACCAGTGCACTGTAAAATCTTAAATTAGTTTAAAATCTGCGACTGGTTGTGTACGTATCTTTCACAGGTATCGTTCTAAATTTCCGGAATAAAGATGGCTAAATCGTATGTATCATTGTCATTAAACGAAAAAGTGAAAGTGATTGAGGACAAAGAAAAACAAATTCTCAGTACGCGAAATAATGACTAAATTTAAATGTGGAAAAACCCAAGTTTATGAGATTTTAAAACACAAAGAAAAAATAATTAATGAATGGATGCAAGGAAATGATCAAATGAAGACCCCAAAAAAATTAACGGAAGTAGTGTGAGAAAGTTTTACAAATATACGATCAAAAAATCTCCAAATTTTCGGACCCATGTTCAATTCAAGCTCTAGCTATTGATGTATCCATACGGAATAACGATTTCAAGGCATCTTTAGGTTGAGTGAGCAGTTTTAAAAGACGACACAACGTAGTGTGGAGTGAAAATTGCAGGGAATCAAAGGATGTGGACGAAAGTATAGTTAGTGAGTGGAAATCGAAACTGCGTATTTTAATTTCAGGAAACACACCTAAGAGATATTTTTTAAGGCTGACGAAACGGGACTGTTTTTTTTTTTTTTGCGCGTTACCGTCGAAGTCGCTCTTACATACTATACTTCACTTTCCAACGGCAGCGGAACTACAATTAATCCAGTGCACTCTATAATCTAAGATTGGTTAATTATTTTTATAATGCGGAATTTTGTCTAATGTGGAAAAAATTGGTACCATGTGATTCCGCTTTGAACAAGTTTTACTGTATAAGTAAACGATTAAACCAAATTTGTTTCACTCTCTGTAATATGGTTTGTTTGTTGTAGCTTATATTTTATAATAAAACGGTTGAAGAGGAATTGTTTTCCAATTTGTGTCGAGATTTGAAGCATGCAGCTGTCGAGGTAAGTTTACTGTTTAACGGTTAGAATACATTAGTGACGTGTGTAATGGAACTCAATACGATCCTAACTAATCTGGAAGTCAATGAACTCTTGAAGGTTGAGGTCCCGGACTACAATTAGGGAATTGACAGCCTGTACAAATTAACTGAAATCACTTGTGCTAATGAAATCAATTTACCGTTGTTCAGATAGTAGTCTGCAGCTCTTGTTTAACTTAGGACTACTTCATCATGTCAATTTATTTAATTTCTATAAATGTTGATTAGCAATTAGCATTCACTCATTTTTTTGTTAATCTTCTTCCTTCTCCTTGCTTTATCTCCTTTCTTTTCATTTCCTTCAAAGGATTTCAATGAATTTACCCTACCTGTAAAGGAAAGAGAGAAACTCCAAATGTAGAAATATAAGGTATATTTCATAAGGACCCTGCTGACTCAGGTGGTAGGATGATTTTCTGAATGGCGGGTTCGATATCCGGAGGGCTTGAAAATGTTGGCTATTCTTTACAACCTGTGACGCGACTTTTTTAATTCCTTCATAAACTCCTGTCAAATTCCTAGGGTTCCATTTTTTAAATTTTTCCCACCATTTACAATGATTTTTACATTTTTCGTCTTCTTTACTTCCTGGTTTAGGCATTAGATGCCTGTTCCGTCTTCGCTAATACATCTAAGATCATCTCTTCCGAGGACGTCCGACATCTCTTCTTCCTCTTGGAAAATAATATAAGATTTTATTCGGTAATCTACTTTCTTCCATTCTTTCTACATGTTCTTTCCACTGAATCTTGTTGTTAAATATATTTTCTTTTATGGAGTAAATCTGCAATATTCACGGATATCCTCGTTTCTTATCTGATCCGTTCTAGTGCATCCTTTTACTCTTTTCTAACGGATATTTCAATATTTTTTTCTGTGATATTTAACTATATACTTACCATGAAGACGTGACAGCCATATTGATTTCAACGAATATTCTAAGCAAAAGCAAAGTCGTGTTCCAGTGCAGCCAACATACAGTATGTGCTAATTGACTGTACACATATATTTCAGAATTTATTATTTATTTTTGTGAGATGCATTCTTTCACAGGTTAAAGTGCTTAAATTGCTTTACGTTAGCTTTTAGGTTGGTCTTTCACAGGTTAGAGTAGTTAAATTGCGTATGTTTTTCTATTTACGATTGGAGGCTTAACAGGGGTTGTTCTGGCTAATTCTAGCTTTTAGGTTAGTCTTTCACAGGTTAGAGTACTTAAATTGCGTTAGGTTAGCTTTTAGGTTCGTTAAATATTCTGTATATGTTGGCTGAATCATAGTATGATAATATAAACCGCTTCTCATTTTTTGGCGCATGCGCATGGTGTATGACTGGAACTTGAAACATTTTTCGCCTAGTTACACGTTGTAAAGAACCCGGAAAATTTTAATTGCAAATTAAATTTAATTGCCCTCATCTTGAACTTCGTTAAATTTTATGTTTTAAAAACTGTAGGTCTCTCAGAAACATACTTCCATTTTCAGCAAATGTATATGAGCTACGCATACACGGCACTTCTACTGAAGATGGAAGCCAGTTTCTGCAATGCCTACAGTTCTTAAAACAAAACATTTTAACCTTGTTGTGGACGACGGCACCTGCCAAGTATTTATTTTTTATGAGGTGGGAATTGTTGAAAACTATCTATTAGCTGAAGATTGTAATGTACCATTGCCGACATGCGCACGGTTGTGAACCTGCGGGTTCAGTAGTACTAATGGGTGGATTTTTCAACCGAAGTCTAAATCACGCCGCGGTTTTCCGATTTTTATTGCTTCCATAACAACAATAAAAAGTTAAATAAAAATCGGAAAACCGAGGTCGTGGTTTAGACTTCGATTGAGAAATCCACCCATTGAGTTTTCATTGTTACTTTAATTATTATTATTATTATTATTATTATTATTATTATTATCATTATCATCATTATTATTATTATTATTATTACTATTATTCGGCCGCTGTGGATTAGTGGTTATCCTCCTTGCCTCTGGTCCCGAGGGTCGCGGGTTCAAACCCGGCCAGGATCGATGGATTTTTAGGATGGAAAAATACAAAGTGTAAGTCGTCCGGGAGGGACTTTAAGCCGTGGGTCCTCAGTCTGAAGATTTTCAGGCTCGTAAAAGATGCTTAAGCCAGAATAAAAAGGCCTCTAAACAAAAGTTTACCGAATTGTTCCGTCCAGTGTTACCTCGGTTTCCTAGATGTTACTACGAGGCGGAACGCTGACCACAGGTCACTACAATGACATCTGAACGAAAACAAGTGTAACTAAATTTAGTATGGTTCAATTTCTTCCCTGTTGGAGGAGAGCGCCTAAATCTCGTTGAGGGAAACAAGGGCTTACAAGATTACAAGATGATTATTATTATCATTATTATTATTATTATCTCATTCTTCGGCATTCTTGGTGTTTTATGGGATCAGAGTATAAGTTATAAAACAAAACAAAAATGTTTAATAAAATAATGCCGCAAGGTGCAGAAACATCGGAATTAAAATCTAGAACAATAAGTTGCTAAATTAAATTCTGTAGAAACGTATTTTTAGAGACGTTCAGCTCGAATTTCTAGAAGAGATAATATAAGAAACGGTGTAATTAAAATAATAAATGTTCGAACTTCAATAATTGCAGATTTAACAAAAAAAAACAATTAAAATGGTATCGTCACGTAAAAAGAATGACAGAAGTCAGACTCCCAAGAAGAATACTAGAATGGGTGCCACCTGGTAGAAGAAGTAGAAGAGGTCGACGAAAAATAACCTGGATTGACGTTTCTTTTTTAGCACGATGAGAAGGAAAAGGATTGGAATAACAGAGATGTGGAAGAGAATGGCAGTAAATTAATGTGAAATATTATTAAATCTGCTAAATAAATAATAATAATAAGAATAATAATAATAATAATAATAATTATTATTATTATTATTATTATTATTATTATTATATATGCATATTATATATATTATTATTATTATATATATCATATATAATTATTATTATTGTTATTGTTATTATTATTATTATTATTATTATTATTATATTATTATTATTATTATTATTATTATTATTATTATTATTATACTATAACACTGTAATTAAACCAGAGTGCCTCTAAAAGATATCGAAAATATAGTGAAAAAAGAATGCAAAATTATAAGAAAAGTTTTAGGTCCACAGCCATAGATGAAACATTTTGACTCAGAAGTAAAAAGGAAATAAAAATATATATATGCAGACATTCATAGTGATATTTGAAAACGAAGGTTAAAATGTATGGCCATATTAAACGAATGAACTCAAATAGGCTTACAAAACAGATAATTGAATTCTACGAAAACAGAAGTAAAGCTCCAGTTGATACTATTAAGTGGATTGATGAAGTCAAAAAGGACTTAAAATTGGCAGGAATTACTAAAGAAGATATCCCAAACAGAGATATATTTAGAATTAAGGTGAATAAGTGGCAAGTTGACCAAGAGGACAAACCGAAGAAAAAACTGGAACAACTTGGACAGATGAGAGAAAACAAGCTCATAGCAAGAGAATGAAAGAAATTTGGGCTCAAAGGAAACGCCTCTAAGTACTTTGCGTAGTCGTACATGGGCTCATCCGCAATCAAAAAAAAAATATTATTCATGAAAGCTAGAATTGTTAAAATTGTTCAGACCATCTGTGCGGGCGTCCAACATTTCTCCTTCCGTGTGGTTTATAATTGAGCAATAATTTTGGAAATATTTCTTCTGGCATTCTATCAACATGTTCTTTCCAGGCTTTCCTATAATTATTTTTTTCCCCAGGATTGCTTCTGATATTTACACAGGTATCCTCAACCAAAATATACAATTTTTTTCCTCCACACTTCCCGGTCTTGCGTGTCTGCGTCTGTCATATTTCTCTTCTTGATGTTGTCTTGAATTCCCTTTATCCACCTTGGCTTAGGTCTACCACGTTTCCCTTCTCCAGGAGGTATCCATTTCAATACCACTTTGTTTGTTTCTGTGTCCCTTCTTCTCATTATATGTCCATACCATCTTAGTTGGATTTATTCAGTCTCTTGTACAATATCCTTTTTCTACATTCATAATTTCTCTTGTTGTATTATTTTTTATTTTGCCTAATTTTGATATTCTTGTCGATATTCTTAAAAAGTCCATTTCTGTAACTAATAATTTATTTCTATGTTTTTTCTTCAATGTCAATATTTTTGCACCATATAATAAAATACTCTTCACAATTGTGATATATATTAATAATTTAGTCCTCTTGATTATATTCCCACTCCATAAAATATAATTTAATATGCC